>VXBC01011642.1:236757-374355 GCA_013399945.1 Ploceus nigricollis
CTGGGGGCGCCTGCGGGGGCTGCGGTGCGCAGGCGAGGCCTGCAGCGCTCGGCCGGGCTGCGGAACGGGGGTGAGCAAGGTGCAGCCGCTCTTCCTTCTCCTCGGGCCCCTCGACCTTCACAGCTGGCTGGCTCGGGGGCGGGCTCTGCGCCTGGTTCTGCTGCCTGTACTCTTTTGTCCCTTCCGCGCCCTGAAAGGAAAGAAGCACATGAGTGGAATTGCGTACCGAAGGTCAAGAATCGCTCACAGAATTGTGCCTCTGCATTATTTACAGCTAAACTGCTGCTGTTCTCAGATACAAGGGCCCCTGCATGCCGAAGTAGCTCTCTAGCCATCGCAGAGGGACCTGCGAATACTGACTCGGTTTCTTCAGCGTTGGGGATTATGGATAGCTATTGGCAGTATTCCACTGTTTAAAATGACTAAAATATTCCATTATGGTTTTTAGCAAGTTTGAGATCTTGGTGCCTCTTTTGGTTTGCATCTGACGATTCTGAAACTTCATCTATAGGGGAGGTTTTTTCAGGTAAAATTAGGGAAGAGTTAGGAAATTTCCAAAGAAATGGAACATCTGTTAAAGAGTGGGAGCCAGGGTTCATGTTCTCCCTCTCTCCGACTTCAGGAGAAGTCTCCATACGGACAATTTTTTCTGCCTTGCAGTCTGTAACCTTATTTGAACCTTTCAGTCCGCTGAGATTAAGTCGTGGGTGTAATGGTTTTTGCAATCAGGAAAGCAACAGCAAAAAAAAAAAAAAAGCAAACAACAACAACAACAAAAGTTAAAACCAAACAACAGTTATGATGACCAGTTTGCCATGCGTGCCTGTTTTACTGCTGTGTGTACACAGTTGCATGTACTGTTTCTAGTGCCCTGCCTTCTACCTGTGCTGGAATTACTCCGGGTTTAAACATGTTTGTCCTAGTAGGGCTCTTTTGGAGTTACCAGAAGAAGCCTGGAGGAGGGAGAGTTGTCGCCAAGCCCAGGGACTGTATTCACAAAACTCTGCCTTCTCTGAGGCACTGTAACCTGTTTTGACTGAGTCAGAGCAACCTGTGATGACAGTAAGAAAATTATATTAAGCCATTAAGCTTACTTCACTGTTTTTCAATGAGCATCATTGCAAGCGAGGAAAACCAGGATGGTAAAAATCCTAGTGGAAGGCAAGAGTTTTCAGCTTTTAATGTGAACTACTGAGTGAAGACCAGACAGCTGTATGAACAAATAGAATGGATAGAATGTAAATTTCTGTTGAAGTAAAACAAAAGTTTCTGTCAGTTGCATGAATGAGCTCCCACTTGCCAGTGGATTGAACGGAATGATGGATGACAGTAGTGGAAAGAAGTAGGATCCCTGGCTCTAGTGCAAAAACATCCCATAGCAGACAAAAATAATTTGTTCATCTCTTGTTCGGTTATGAACAAAAAATTCATACTGCAACTTGGTGCCTGTTCTAGAGCACTGGGCAGCACAATATACCAAGGAAGCATTAATGTGATTAGGCACATGCATTTATATATGTGGTGTCCCATGTTTGATATGTGGGTGCTTAAAATCCCAGTGGAATATCCAGCTGCTGCAGCAGCCTCTGAGCATCTGACTAGTTTAATCCAGAGTCCTGACTAATGAGGCAGGACCAGGATGTGATACACAAGTTTTGCCGTGGATGTTAATGATTGTTAACTTGGCACTCCGACAGTTTGTGGAACACAGGTGAGAGCTGGTGGGAGTGAGCGAACTTGCACGTACCAGAGAGCAAGATCAGATTGGAAGGATTTGCCTGGAACTGGTGGGAACTTGTGTTGCTCCTCTCTGCTCCAGTTCACGCCTGAGTTCCTTGCTGCTTCACGCATTCTGTCTCCTGTAACAGATTACCAGCTGCTTTTGTAGAAGTAATTCGATCCTAATCTTTCAGTGTGCTCTGAGGGTTTTATTTATGCTCTAGCCAATCTGCTTTGGGACAGAATAATGAGATTAGTGTTGCAGAAATTACTGCAGGTTAAATATTTTTGTTTTAAATGCGTACTTGATCAATATTATTGTTTCTTACTGTTGCTGCTATAATACTAAAAAGGAAAAATGCTAAAACTTCCTACTGTGTCTGCTGTGATAGACTGTAAACTGAATGCAAGATGATTTATTTTTTTTAAATAGTTCTGTAGAGAGGATTCTCAGAATAAGTGCTATTGGGGCAGCATTTGCAATGTTGAAAGGCAAGAGGTTAAAACCAAACCTTTTACCCTTTCTAAAAGCTGTACACATTTTTCTTCAAAACAGTTTCCTATATTATTTTAAATTTTCCTTGGGAGAGGAGAGATAATTAAGCGAGAAGGCAGTGTATGGGTTACATTTGTTTGAAGTACATTTCTTCCCTAAATCTTTAAATTTTGTTGATTTTCAGGGTTGGGGTTAGTTTAGTGCTCCTTCTGCCAGGACCAGAAATAGCATTTGTAGGACATAATTTGTTTTGGGTCGTCTAGATGATGTATGTTATAAGCGATACTTAAGTCAAGGTTGGTGGTTTCTTGTTAATTTGCAGAGAATTATGTATTCTTTGTTTAAAATTTTGCACCATATAATTTTCCCTTTGCCTCAGTAAAAATGAGCGCCTGCTCTAATAAGTCTGCAATATTAGGCTGGCTACTTAATTGATGTATCTTTGAATAACCCTGTTTTAACTCTTACAAAACTGTCATTTGACTTCACACATTACTTATTTCCCAATACTTCCATATTAATGCAAGAACAGCCAGACCAGTAGAGCTGGTCTGTCTTATTGGGAGTAATGATAACCACAATATGGAAATAGTAGCTGTGCTTTTTTCTGTTGGTCAGAAAATGTTACTGATTGGTAGGCTTTTACAGCTAGTTCTGTTTTTCTTTTTGTACTGTTCCTTTTCTCCAGATGTACCTGGCAGTTCTGCCTCTGTAAGAAGCTTAGTGTTGCCACCAAGATCAACATTCAAGAATAAATACGTTTAAATTGCATGTAAAATGACCAAAGGCATACTGGCATCATCCCCTGGGATGCTCATGTTGTTCCTTGATTCTGCCAGGAGTGAGATTGTCACTTGTGTTCTTCTTTCACAGAAAGGCTGTGAAAAGGAACAGGTTCTGGTAGTGACTGCTCACCAAGTAGCTTTCAGAGTTATCATAAAAACATAGTAAGAGAACTACTTTCTAGTCACTAAATGACAGTGATGGCATGTCAGTTGTAGGCAGCTCAGTTACTGTATGAAGCTGTGAAAGGCTGGAACTGTAAAGCTGGTGTGTGGTCTGCAGTGCCTGTGCTGTGGAGGTGTGTTTCCCTGGTCATGTATGTATCATTAAAACTCCACAGGCAATGCCACTGACACCTTGGAATGCTGCACCTGTATGGAGGCCTCAATTTTGTGTATTCAGTTGTGGGATCAGTGCTACTTGGAGAGATAAAAATCTTGAGAATGAACTTCCTGTTAACATAGGCTTTCCAAGATACCATTTGGTGTCTGATTCAAAGTCTTCCTGCTTACTCTGTGGTTTGACTGAGATAGCTGTGAGTTTACAAGCAATTCTATTTTACTTTGTAGTGAATAGCATGATGTTTCCTAAGTAAAATTTAGGAGTTCACTGATACTATTCTTTGTCTAAAACTGTCCTCTATTTGAACTTTGAATCATCAATACTTCTGTTTTTATTGAAGCCTATTGATTAGGGTGCAAAAAGTCATGCCATATAGTCAGTCATCCTGCTTATGGTTGACCAGCTAAGAGGCTTATTGATAGCACAAACAGATTAGCACAGAGATAATTCTTAGATTCAATTATGTTGGCAGATTTGCTTTAGTTAAATCAGTGAGTGGCCATACTGAAGCTGATTCTTTGCCTTATCTTGCAGCTTCTCTGGACAGGATTGTCTAACCTTGCTGTCCATTAGATGCTGAAAACCCAAATGAGACTGATGCTCTCTAACTGTTGTGTTTTATTGTGTGCATATTTGGGGTTTTTTTGGTAATGCTACTAATAGATTAATATGTTAGAGCCCTGTTGGTTTTGCTTGCATTTATAGCAAAAGTTCAGAACACTATAGCAGAGTATTAGAAATAAGGAAGGAAATGTGGGAAGAGGTTGGTTTAAAACCCCTTGCAAAGTTTCATTATTGGCTTGTTTTAATATCAGACCTTGCTGCTGCCCAGCAGGGCAAATTTTCCCACGACTGTGGATTCCCTCTTCTATCTCCTTCCTTATTATGGTGCTTGAAATCGAGTCCTTGATGCAGGCAAGAGCTGTTTTTAAGGTTAATTTTCAGACTGTCTGTCCTGGTCAGCTGAGCAGCTGTTAGCAGGGAGCAAAGGAAGCAATAGTAGTAAGTGGATGGGGCTTTGGTGTCAGGAGAGAGTAGTCTTTAGTGAATGTGAGCTGATTTTGAAACTGCTGCACTCCAAGCTCTGATATAACCAAGACTAGTTGTGTGTTGGTAGATGAGATGCTGAGGCTGACAATAACTTGCTGCATATTTTTGTGCTTATGGCACTTTTTTGGCTCCAAGGACCTGTATGAACAGAAGAGAGAAATACTGAGTTCTGTAGAAAGGTTGCTTCTTTGGTGGACCACAGCGTGATTAAGATTGGAAGGGATTTCTGGAGGTCATCAGGTCCAACCTGCCTGCTCAAGCAGGGTCATCCTAGAGCACTTGGCACAGGTCTGTGTCGCGACAGCATCTGAATATCTCCAAGGCTGGAGACTCCACTGCCTCCCTGAGTAACCTCAGTCAGTGCCTGGTCACTCCCAAAGGGAAAAAATGTTCCTGGATGTTCAGAGGGAACTGCTCATGTTTCAATCTGTGCCCATCACTCTGGTCCTGTCTAGGAACCACTGAAAGAGCCTGGCTCTGTCCTCCCTCTGTGCAGGTATTGATAAGATCTCCCTGAACCTTCTCATCTCCAGCTCTCAGTCACAGCTCTTTCAGCCTCTCCTCATTGGAGAAATGCCCTGGTCTTCTTTCTTTGTCTATGTGGCCAGTCACTGTCCTCTCTCCAGTATGTTCATCTTCTTCTTGTACTGGAGAACCCAGAACTGGACACAGTACCCCAGGTGTGGCCCCACCAGTGCCCACTAGAGGGGAGGGATCATCTCTCATCTGGTTTCCCAGTTAAAGGAAAAAATGTGAGAACCCCCTGCTCTGCTATTTAATAATTCCATACTTCAAACAAAACACAGAAAAACTGTTCATCATTAATTTTCAATGAAGTTTAATGCTGAGTTGACTTGTTCCATCTTTTAATAGAAACAAAAGGTTAGGAAAATGTTCATACAGTGGAAATTTTTATAGCCTAGAGAGAAGGAATGAAAACTATGAATACATTGAATTAGTTACATGTGCCTCTTTGAAGAGCTTAGTTGACAACTGCAGATTGGAATCAATCAGGGCATTTTTGCATTGTATGTTCACATAAATTCTAAATTTCATCTTTTTAAAGGCAGCAACTGGTAATGTCAGATTGGAATCTAATTTCAAGCAAATCAGGACCCTGTATGAACTATGGTCTAACAGCAGCCACAGTTTGGTGTCCTAGGGGGACTGAAGTGCAGTTTTATTTCAAGAGAGGGGTATTTTTTTTAAAAAATCTCATCAATGTCTGCTATGGGAAATGAAGACTTTTACTTTCCTCTTTAATGTTTATGTAAGTGGAGCTTGTGTTACTAACAACATTGCCTGTCCCAGAAAGCCTAATTTCACTATCACATACTGCACAGTTGCATACTTCGCAGGGGAGCAGCAGACACTCCTCTGCAGTAAGCAGAAACCTTGCAGTTCAAATCCGTGCAAACCTATTGCCACAGTGAAACCTGTAAAATTAGGAGAATTGGAAGGCATTGGAACAATGTCAAAATCCTTAGACTGTCCTTTAAACCTGTTTTAAATGGAATTTCTTTCTCTGCAGCCGTCTGCTTATAATAGCTATTTCTGAGAAGGTATTAAGTGCTGTTGATGTAAAGTGATGAGGTGGAAATCAATATTTCTTTTAACATTTGTTTTTGCAATAGATCTTCTGCTGTAGTCACAAATGGCAGTGCTGTCAGAAAGAAATTGTGGGCTTCTGTTGTGTTCAGGTAATACTGCAGTAATGATCACTTCCAGGTATTTATGGAGAGAGTGGAGACCAGGATTAACCAAAAATATTACCTTCTTGGAGCTTTTGGCCTTGTAATGAATTCTGCAAACCTGCATGTGTGAAGGCCATGTTCAGATCAGTCCTTTATACCTGTATTTCCTGAGGGTCATGTAATGTTATCAGGTGGTAGATAAGCATGTTATGGGTTGACCCAGTGAGTTGTGACTGACCTGAGAGCCACACGTTTCCAATATAAGACAATCTCAACTGAAAATGCTTTTTCTGATTGTCTGAAATGTTTGTAACCTTTGATTACTCTTGTATTTGCTCATGAGAATTTTACCTTCTAGTGGCTTTCTCAAAAACTGTGATTTTGTAAGACATCAAAAGCCATTAGAATGAAGAAGCTGAGAAAAGTTAAATATTACATTTATCTGGCTGAGTCCTTTGAACCAAAGTCCAGAGATGTGTGTACTGTCAAATTTTTGGATGTATGTTTTGCTATCATTTTTTTTTCTGCAGAGAATATTGATTTCTCCATGACATTCACTTGTACTGCTTTTATCTATTAAATGAGGTTTCATTTAGGAACTGTTGTACCCCAGGCAAATGCAACTTTCCTAAATACTTTGCCCTTTAACATTGCAAAAGCTGCAAAATATTCAATGTGAACTTCTAATGAACCGAGTTTGTTTCAGCATTCATGAATCACAAAAAACAGTTTTCTCTTACTGTGCAATCGATGAATTGGGGCAGCAAGATCAAAATATTTGAGGTAATTCAGGGGTTCATGCCAGTACTAGAATTAAATCCAGTTCTTGTGAATCTCTGTTTAAAGGCTATCAGTCTCTTGGGGTCAGTGGATTGGCACATTCTGTAGCTATTTAGGGCCTGACAGGGTATGTGAAACAGGCAGCAACCTCAGCAGACGTGTGCTACACCTGCACTTTTTTTTCCCCTACATTACTAACGTTGACAGTGTGCATTACTAATTCTCTTACAAAAGAAAAATTCCAGGTGGCCCAGAAGACTTTCCCTGAGGAGTGTACGACTTGCTCAAGTAATTTGAGTGCATTTTGCAGAAGTTATACACGTCTGGCAGATGGGTTGTGCAGAGTAAGATGGTGCTACTTTTGCAGTAGTTATTTTAGTAAGATAGGTGGACTGTTAAGCTGGCAGTGGGATATTGCTATGAAAAAGATCAGTGTTCAGAATGGTAGCCTGGGATACCATACCATAGGCTGGGAACAGAGCACTTCCAAGACACACAGTTATCTCATTTTGCTCACTGATGAATGTTCAAGGTAAGTCAGTCTCAGTTTCTTGAGCCTGACTTACTAACATCCGCCCTCCAAAAGCAAACACTGCACCCATTTTGTACTGTTTATTAGCTTTCAGAGGACATCTGCTGTATGTTGACATAAAGGAAGAAAATTGGAAAGTTTTCTCATTGATGTCCCTCTGTACTATTATACTGAATAGCAGGAAAGAGAGGAGGGAAATATGACTTTTGACTTGGAAAAAAGGACAGTAATATTTTTTTTTATTTTGTTCTTGGGGATATTACTGTCTTTAAAAAATAAATACAGATAATTTTATGGAATGAGTAATGTATTAAATCTAGAAATGTTGGTATGTAAAGGCGAAGATCATAACCAAGTTGAAGACAATCACAACCAATTTGAAGACAATAAACATAAAATTAACAGTTCACAGTGGTTACTTAACTAACTTAACTGCTCAGCCCTGGTGGAAAAAGCAGATAGATGTCACTGCATGTTGGGTGTAGATCCTGAATACAAGAATGAATTTCTTAAATATATGTGCATGATTTTATTATGATCTTATTTCATTCTTAGAGGACTATTTTGTGTCTTATTCTTGCTCCCAAATAGTTGTTGAATAGACCTCATGGCAGGAAATTTATCGTAATGATAGGACCTTAAATGATATGCACAGATAAGCTCTGGATGCCCTGTTCCTGCGAGTGATCAAGGCCCAGTTGGATGGGGCTTTGAGCAACCTGGTCTAATGAAAGACATCCCCACCCATTGCAGGGGTTTGGACTAGTTCACCTTTAAGATCCCTTCCAACCCAAAATATAGCTATGACTATGAAGTGTGACTATGAATGTTTTTGGGTTTTTATCAAAAAGCAGAGTGAAATGCATTATCTGATCTATGTGAATATTTACAGTAAGAAGTAAGAACTGAAATGTTTTTATTTTATTTGTTAATTTGATGCTCCCTTAAAAAAAAATTCACATGACTTGTCAACTGGTCTTTAGACAGAAGTTTCAATTCAGGTGGACAAAACTGTACTTTTAAATACTTCTTATTGTTCATCATAGTTAATTTTTTCCTTTAAAAAATCTTGGGATTAAAGCTGACCTTTCTTCCTTTCTACCAACTAATAATAGATTATTTCTTGGATTTGTAAATCTAGCAGAGCTGCTCTTCCAATAGGTCTGAATACAACAAGAACAAAGATGGCTTTTGGCTCTTCTGTTGCCAGTCAGCTTGTAAGCATCAGTTTTATGTGGCTATGGGATTCATCTGGGCAACCAAACCTTATCTGTCTGTAACTGCATAGGAGGCCTTTGCTATTAAGTCTTGGGTTGACTGATACTTGTGTAAGATCTGTAAGTTCTGGCTCTGGGTGTTCACCTAGTGGTGTCCCTCAGCCCTGTGGTGTCATGGTTAAGCACACGCACCAGTTAGTGCACTGATGGTTTGAGTCCCACCAGGGATTGCTATTTTTGTGGCAGTGAAGTTTGGAAGAATGCATTGCAACACCAGTATTTGAAAACATGCGCAGGTGAAGCCAACACAGTGCCTGTGAGTGGTTTGACTCCCCTGTCCCCTTGGCTTAGCCTTTCCAGCTAGGTTGCATTTCTGATCACATTGATGTGGGGTGGTAGAAGCACCAATGTCTCTGTGAGGAGAAAGGAGCAAAGAGGGATATATGGTTCCAGGGTAAGTATGCTACTGGTAGGGTGACAGTGTGCTTTAAGGACAGCCTACACTAGTGTTAGCTAGAGGTGCCTGGGAAGGCATGTGCCTGAAGGCTGTGCCTCTGTAACCAGATTAGCCTGGGCTCACAAATCCTGGGGATAGTCCTGCCTTATCCTACCTGCTCTGTGTTGTACCCCTTTGTCCACACATCTTTCGTACTGACTGTTACCCCCTGGGAAATAAGCCAGGGAGGCAAATTGTAAAATATGGCTTGAAAATTTGGTTTGATTTCCTTAGTTTTAGTTTTATTGCTAGCTTGTCTTTCTTAGGGAGTTAGATGAATGGTTGAGATGGCACAAAGACGAGACAGGAATGTGCAAGCAAGGCCAATTAGTGTTTAGTTTGCTTTAGGTGTATAATATCACACCTTATATTCAACCTGTGGGCATTAAGTTATATATGTCTCTTTAAAAATGAGAATTTATTAAGTTATGTAGGTCTCCTTAATGATGTGAGTTAACTAACAAATCATTCAATTTTGATGGCATTATGTGGGAGTTTTTGTTTTGTGGTTTGCTGGGGTATTTTTGTTTTGGATTTGTTTGTTTGTTTTATTTTTTTAATAAAAGAAAGCCAGCAACATCATTTTAGTACTCTTGGTTAGCAGATTTGCACGGGGAGGATTGAATACCCAGTCCTGTCTCTCTTATCTGTTAAATTAGCACTAATTAGTTTGTCAAGAAGGCTGAGAGGAAATTCCTAAATGCACCTAGGAGCAAGCCTATTGTTTTGATCCTATGACCAGCAGGAATAACTTGAAGATAAAACATGATATAATGTTGCAGCGGGAGAAGTGAGTAAGAGGAAATAGGAGGGGCTGCATAGTCAGGAAAATGATCAGTTTGTAACATGACTGGTTATAGCAGATGTAATACTGTTTTCTCTTCTTTGTTCCTCAGACCTCTCCCTGGAAAAGGTAAGAAAGCAGTTGTTAACCCTGTGGGTAGTAAAAGTTTTTTGTGTGTGTTTTTAATTATTTTTTTATTTAGTGAACCCTTAAACTGAACAGCTCTAAAATACTTTATTTGAACTTCAGATATTGGGAAAGAAGGAACAGGGCTTCAGGCTGTTATGGCTCTGATGTAAATCCTACAACAGATAATTAATTTCTCTTCTGAGTGGGAACTAGTGGTTCCTGATTGCCCTGATTTCTAACTGGAAAGTGTTGTTTGTTTTGTGATAGAAGACCTATAATCCAGCAGTGTGCCAGCTTGGAACTGAGTATATGTGAAGCTCAAGAACAGATTTTGGTAGGGAGTGCTTTAGACATTTGGTTGTTTAACGCTGTAGTCCATTACCACCAGAGAAGTGAAAGGAGTTTGGGATCTCAGAATGTTAAGGCATTGGTTTTTCTTTAAGGGCGCTGAAGACATTTGCAAGCATCTTTCATGAATTCTTACATTTTGGCTGATCTACTTTTTTTTTTTTGTTTGGTTTGTTTTTGTTTTTTTTTCCCCCCCGTACTTTTTCTCTGGCTTTGTTTTGTATGTCAAGTGTTATGGAGTTTTCTACATCTCCTCATTTAAGAGAGCTCCAACAGAGAAATTGGCAATCCATTGATTTTTTTTCCCCTTCTTTTTCTTCAGGATATGTATTAATGGTTTGTAAAGTTCTTGGAAGTAGCAGACTTTGAGCATGAGCAAACAAGGTTAAATGGAACTCATAATATGTATATAAGTTCTTATTTAAGATTTATCTCTTAAAAGAAAGCCCAAACCCAAATAAATATTTTATAATTTCTTTTCTAAATACCTTTTCACAAAAGATACCAAGAAGTTGTTGTGGTGGCCAAAAGAAGTTGTGCTACCTAACTGTCTAGCAAAATCTTCATGTAGTCCCAGAAACTGACCTAAAAAAAGCATTTCTGAAGAAGTGGATTAAGTAATATTTTGGAGAATAGATTTTAATAGAAGTTGGAAACTGGAATTTTTACAGATGTAAATGCCTAAAGGAATACAGTGATTGGGTGGATGGGTGTGTTTTGAGAGAGGGGGAGTAGAATTTTGAAGGATATGTTACAGTGTGTAACCAACATGATGTTTGGTCCAAATTGGCCAGTATTTTGCTTGGAAGCCTATGTTGACCTCTGGGCTTCTTGCTTTTTAATGAAAAACAAAACAAAAAAGCCCAAATCAGTCTTACTGGATACAGTAGGGCAACCAGGCTGAGTACAGGTAGTATATACAGTATCATTTGTGGAGGTAAAAGAGTGGAATCCTTGAGAGATAGTCTGGAATCTTTGACACCTCAAATGTGTCTCTGAATTACAGTCTCCTAGATCTTGCATGCTGCAGTTTAGGGACCGTGTCAAAATGTCAGCAGCTGCTTCCACATTTGTAGTGTTGACAATATGACCTTCAGGTTAAGAGATCTCTGCTGACGTGAGCTACTCCCAGTATATGTTTGTTTTACTCTATTTGGAGCTTTTGTAGTTGCATACTTCCAAATGACCACAGAGCAAATGAGAGCATGAAATAACTGTCTTTTGCACTTCCAAAAGGTTTTTCTAATACTTAAGCACTGATGCTTCCACTTTTTTATTGTGCCCTGGGGTATAATACTTAGTGGTAAAGCACATGCAGCTTAAATGAGAAGAAGGTAGGAAAGGAGCAAATGTATTTCTTGGCAACACTGTCTTTGTACTAGTTAACATTTGTACCTGGGAGGGTGGGTTTGCAAATGGGGGAGTTTGATGGGAGGTGTTTTAAACAGGAGGGCAGATTTAGTCTCTTAACCTGTCTCAGCTCAGTGCTGGTAAATGCAGCTGAGCATAGTGATGCTGCCTTGGGTCTTTTGTCCAGGTCTTGCTTCTTGTATGCAGACTGTGTTCAAGTCAGTACAAAGTTTCAGTAATGTGAGTGTGCTATCCGCTTCTGTTAACTCTTTTTTTTGGATACTAATGGAAGATGGGGATAGCAAGTGGCACAAGATTCAGACGTAGTGATATAGGTAATTATTGCATGGTGTGTGCTTCAAGGACTTATTACTCATTGAGCTAAGTTTAGCCAAGTCACTGTCACTGGAGCCTATCACCTCTTTATATAAAATGATAGCTGGTGTGAATCAAACCGTAATTCTGAATATTAAGGCTGTTTAAAATAGGGGTCTGTCTCATTAACCAAGTTGAGTTGTGGCTTAGAAGGCCTCTAGTCTACTTCATAACTGCACTGCAATCTGATTTTATTTGTGAGCTTTGTAATGAGTTTATCATGTTAGAACAGCTCCACCATCCACTCCCAATTTTGGGCAGACTGTGTGCAGACTGTGTCAGACATACTTCTAGAGAGATGGGAATCAGGCCAGGCAGGAATTATTACAGGTCGTGGTAGCTGTGTCTACCAATGACTGCACTTTGCAGTTATACAATGTTTGCATTGTTTCTGTCTTTGTCCTATGACAGACTTATTTGTCTTGCACCCCAGCCTGTAGCTTCCTGAATAGAAAAATACAGGTTCTGTCAGGACAGCTGCTTAATAAAGGCACATGTTGAAATACTCAGGAAGAGAAAACTGTTTTCTGGGAAAATTACGAATTGCTGAGAGGAAGGACATAGCATGCAGATGGGCTAGAAAGTGTGCAGGTTATGATTCCTGGCCTTTTCCTGATCAGTAGCCTGAGCTTGTGAGTAAAGCAAGGCTGAGCACCTGGAAACTTTATGTAGATATAATTGTATTGGCTGAAATAGTGCAGATAGCCAGGGTCAGTGTCTTTGAAGTATGGAAGTACTAACCTGCTTAGAAGGACTCCTTGTCTCTACCTGCTTTCTGTCACAACAGACTTGTAGCTACAGCATGTAGCACCAGAAATAAAGAGGAAAAAAATTTGGCTTGTATCAAGTGAGGAAATAAAATCTGGAGACAGCAGTAGGTATGTGCCTGCTCCAAGCCAGCAGTTATGGGCTGACTTACACAGGAGAACTTTGTTAGTTCTGCAAATTGTTTATGTCTCTGATAGATTATGCTTTTTTTTTGAACAGTGGCCCTTTCTGCCAAGTTGAAGGACATCATGTGTCTTATATGTGGCTACTGTATCTGTTACACAAGCGACAGCACAGCAACAGTAGACTTATTTAATGTGTCTGATGTCAAATTTATTTTTAAAAAGCAGTGTAATTCATTACTGGTGCCAGCCCAGATATTTGCTATGACCACAGTCAACACTTGTGATACAGCTGTTGCTGCCATTGCAAAGTGAGCTCCCCAGTTGGAGTACAGGGTAAAATTGAAGCAGGTTTTTCTTATTTGCAGTCAGAAGTCTACAGCATAACCACATACATACAGCCTTCTGTTGGTACTTGTGTTATATAGTTGTTGGAATTCAGAATTTATGGTCAAACTGATGCTGTTTGAGGCTGTATCTTTTCTTTCTATAGATACTCTTCTGCTGCAGGTTTTTGTTTCTCCATTGATGTAGTTTTTGCTGATATTTAGCCTTTGTTTGAAAGGGTGGGACAATTCGCCTAGTTCCTTAAAATACACTTTTTTTCATAGTCAAGTCAGAAATAAGAGCATATGTGTAGTTTAATGACTCAATTATGGTCTTGATTTAAAAATGCTACTTAGAATGTGTCTTTATCTTATAGCTCTCAGAGGAGTTACAGATCAGATAGAGGGTAGTAGAAGGAGTAAAGCATATAACTGATGCACGACTCTTAAGTATGTTTGTCACAGCCAAATTGATTACTGTGGCTGTGCTAATCTAGTGTTTTGTCCTTTCTCAGACTTTGGTGCTTTTATATAAAACTAATACGTAACTTGATCTGTATTTTCTCTTTTCCTTTGTTGTTCAGTGATGTGGTACAAATTAAGAACGATTGTCTGCTAAATGTCTCTTCTTTTAAGAGGGCAAATATTGTTGGACAGTGTGGGAATTTACAAAGTGTTGCCTTTCTCTGCTTTTGGGATTTTTCTCCCCTCTCTCCCTCATGAGAAACAGGAAAGAAAACATTTTCTGGTGAGGATATTAGTGTCACGTTGGCATTTTAGAGCAGTCTGATTAAATGGGCTGTTCTTGGAATTTGTGTGTCAGTATTCTATCTGTTGTTACTGTGGATACAGCAATTTGCTAAAGTAGGCACCTCTTCCTGCTTTGCCAGTGACTAAATGCGCCTTTCACGGATCCACCTGCACACCTTATGTTAAACTGAACTCATGCCCACTGACTGCTGGAACCTACCTACATTTTTTTAATAAATGAAAGAGTAAAGGGGGCAGAGTGTGGACTGAAGGGAATGAAAGTCTCAGAAACCTCACTCCCACCAAAATACTGCTTTCTTTGTTCCCACCTTCACAGAGTTGCATCCTTTGGGCTTGGAAAATCATCTACATTTTCCTAAAACATCTGGGTGGTAAATACCTGTTAGAGCCCAATGCTGACTCTGTGTGAGCTTAAACATAATTTCATATTCTGAATTTTGTGCTCTTCTGTCTTCTTTTTTTCCTTCTTTGGAATATGGGTTTTCTTGTCAAAAAACCAGCACTTTTGAATGCACTTAAAAGCAAGCTGGTGGAAACATTCATTTGTAAGTAAACTGAATGGACAGGAATGAAGATAGTCCATGAGTTTAGGGGAAGAAAAAAAAGGCAAAAACCACCTCTGTAGTACAGTTAAATGCAGTTAAGCATTTTAGGTTTCTAACCCTGGATCCCTGAGATTTGCAGTTATTTTGTTAAGGAGCTTCATTTTATGGAATACTGCTAAACTGGAGTTAAATGAGTGTGGGGAAATCCTATGGAAACAGTGACTGTTGAACTGCTCAAAATGTAAGGATTTCAACTTGCTTTCTGTGTTGGTTCTTTAGTGAAATGCAAATTGAGTTAAGAATGAATGAATGTGTCCAACCCTTGAGGGTTTCTATGCTTTGCCTGGATTGGGGGCCAGAGTCAGGAGTGGCCACATGAGTCTGTGCTGAGATCATTAGGCTGAGGACACCAGCTGTGCTATTATTAGGGGTTTTAAAGTCCATGGCAGATGTTCTTAGGCTCTGTTCCAGCCCCTACATATGGTGAAGTGGAATACATGGAAAAAGAAATTCTGATAACTTGTTTTCCCATTCAACAAACAGATTTTTAAATTTTTCCCCGTGTAGATGGACAAGCTATTGGTTAACTTGAATGTATAAAAAACCAGTTTGAAGTATTTGAAACAAGAACAAAAATTGTGTTCATATGAGAGCAAATACAAGTTCTTTCCTTGAAAAGGAGGACTTGAGGGTTTAGCCAGAACTCAAGTTTGGAAGTGCATTTGTTTTGCCATTTAAGTATTTGTTTTCTATTTTCCATACCACTGCTACTTAGATAGGATCCTTGCTGGGTTACTTTTTGTGTATGTATATAGTGCAAAGCTGTACCTGCGAAGATTTTGAATGATGGTGATGAGACACAAGAGAAGATGTAATATACACAGAGCAAAGAGGTATTAATAATGAGATTAAAGTCTTTGAACAGAAGTACTGCTTATTATGTTATGGTGATACAGCACATAGCATGAAGAAAAACATGGTTTTTCTTTTTTTTTTTTTTTGTTGTCATAAGAGTACATGTGTGTCTTGTTTTGAATGTGTAATTTATTTTCTCTCTGGAAGTCACTTAACCAGTTTAAATACCCTCAAAGTATAAATCACAAGTGCTCTGTGGAGTTCTGATATGCTCTGTGTTGCACAAAATGCAAAAGGAGGTATCTGCTAGGAAGATGCAAGTCTAACTTAATGGCAGACCAAAAGTACATAAGGAGCTGAAGAATGCAAACTATTTATGATAGGTAACAAGTATGTCTCTATATCTCATGTGTTATGGGTTTTTTAGCCATGGAAGTGTGTTGTTGCTAAGCAGAGCAACAAATGTTTAAACAATTCCCTGTACATCATCCTTTCCTTTCTGTCATCAAAGTATGTGGTGTTTTTTGAGTTAAAGCAGCTGAGATGATGCATGAGTTGTCCTGTGTTGAGCACAAAGGGAAGAAAATGCAACACTTGAGAAGTTAATTATTTATTAATTTTTATGTGTCCATCTCTCAGCTTCTGAATTCTACAAGGCAGCTCTCTCATACAGAGCTTTTTAGTATGATTAAAGAGAAAAGGACCCAAATTAAGCAATCTAACATGCATTTCCTATTGAAGCTCTTTTGCATGCATTTTCTCTGTGCATGTTCTTGCTGGATGTTAGAAGAACAGACCATACCATTGATCAGAATATCTGAGTACTCATTCTCTGCATTGTTTTATCTGACACCAAGGAAACAGTGTAGATGACCTAAAGTTTTTTAGGTTTTTTTGTTCTTAAGTCAGTGAGCTGGGATTTTAATCAAAATGTTCTGATGCACTTGTAGGTGTAAATTGCTGATAAGGGATATGTCTCTCGATTTAGTCTGAATGTGATTTCTCCTTTTGATTTTCCTATCCCCAAACTGTTAATCTTTCTACCTTCTGGTAAGGGTGCTGTTTTAAACCATTGGAGAGCCAGGTAGTTCTTCAGGCTGTTTCCACAACATGGTCTAAAAGAGCTAAGTGCATCCACATACTGCACTGTGGGGAGCAATGAGATGTGACCCTAGAAGTCTGTGGTGGTTGATGTGAGTGCTGTTCTACAGCTTATACTTGGTCATTTGAGAGTACTGCTCTGTGGTTGTACCCCAAGTAAGCAGGACTGTGTGCTGAAACTTGTGTGTTGATAACTCAAGTTGATAGCAGTGAGTAATCACTATTTGAGTAAGATTGATGTAAGTAAGATTGTGACAGTTCACACAGTCACATAGCTCCTATGAAAAGAACAGTTTCTCCTGTGTTACTGAGATTACAGTGTGGGACCCAGAGAAAATTTAAGAGGATTAGTCATGGCATGTTGCATTAAGCCTGACTGCTTAATCAGAAGGATTTTCCCTGAAGATTATTTTGTTGGTAAAAGTGGGAAAATTGGGATCTTGATGAGCTCCAGCAGCTTGTTTTGAGGCCTGGAGCAAGCAAAGTCCTAATGTGCTAACATGACTGGTTAGAACATGTTTTTCTCGGGTAAGAGGTGAGCTATCACATCTCCATGATGGGAGGAGACTGAGCTAAATGTGCTTGTGGTATTAAGCTTGCCTTCATAGGTGGCAGCCCTTGTTTGACTAGAATTGAGTATTTATATAGCTTCTTACTGTATCAACTACTTTCTAACTGAAAAATAATTGCTTGGATTAAAGTGGTTGAGTCTTGCACAGCCTTGCACTAAGAGTATTAAGCTTGGGTCAGCTCCCCTCTCTTCCCCTGGTTCTGAACTTTAGCAACCTGTTCACTTCTCTGTGTGTGTGCTGGGAGGAGAGGAGAAGGAAGGTTTGTTACCAACACATTGCAGAAATGCATTCCTCTTCCAAGGATTTGCTTAGAGGAAGCAGTTGTGCTTGTTAAATCTTAACTTTCAGGATGTCCTACAACTCCAGTGATGCCATCAGTGATGTTGGTTCACATACCTCTTTTGGTAGAAAATGCTTCCATGCAATGAGTTTGAGCTGAACAGTTGACAGTTATATTTTAATTTCTCTGTAACTCTAGATTGCTTTAGACATATAGGTTCTCATGTGCGTGTGTATCTTTGTGGGTAGATGGAGAAAAACTCATCCTCTCACTGAACATATGTTCTGTCTCCTGTGTGAGAATGTACAGGAGCCTACTAGTCAGTTTCACTTCTTCTTCAGCTTTAATCAGTATATTGTAAATAGTGTGGGGACTACCATGTTAGGGGTATGTGTGTATATTTGTTTTATGAAGGTTCATTTTGCTAATTGATAGGCTGATAGATTATTGCATACTCCTTGTATGTAATTGAAAATGGATGTATTGAAAATGAACTGTGAATTTGTTTGTTTACTTAGTAATTTATTTTTTAAATAGCCCTCCCTTCTGCAAGTTTGCTTTTTATTGCTATCTTACAGTACTGATCATGTTTCTGCTTCAAGTCAGCAGTAGGAAGAGAAATTTGTGCTCTAAAATGAGTGAAGTTCTGAAGAAGCAGATCTCCCACTCTCTCCCTTGTCCTAGTTTAAAATTAGATCTGCTGGCTTAACAGGAAGGGGCTTGCATTTCTTGCTCATTTTCCAACTGTCAAGCAGAGCATGTAGTCACGCTGAACAAAGCAGCAGCATTCCTGGATCCTTTTAATGATGTAGTCAGAACTCCAGTGCCTCCTGATTTAATGAGTACAGTGAATGTATTCACAACTAACAAGAGCATGCTCATTAAACAGCAGTAAGTTAACTGTCCTATTCTCTTGTAGCAATCCAGTTCATAATTAAATGGTGCCATATCTGAGTACAACACTGGGCTGCCAAATGGAGAGGTTAAATGTTCTGTGGATATGTGTGGTTAGAAGGGGTTGTTGGAGTATAAGTAATTTAGCTTAGCTTGTCTCACTGATAAGGATACTTTTCTTGGTGGAAACTTTGTGTGGAGACTTTGTGTTTACAGCTCCCAACTAACTAAAAAGTTTAAACTTAAGCAGTCATAGTGTTAATTTAAGTTGTCTTTTAGCTGGTAATTTTCAGTTATATATTCTACTTCACTGCACTACTACTGTTGTGTAAATCCGAAGTGTCACAGCTGTACTTACTGGATTTACTAGACTGTGACTGAGGGCAGAATTGGACCTTTGGTTGACATTACTGCTACATAAACTTAGTCTTAACAATCCTGGTGGTTAAGCAGTGACATTTGAAAAATGAGGAGATCAGTTTAATGTTTTGGATTGGCAGATGCAAGCTGAACAAAGGTTAGGCTGCTTAGAGGCATACAGGAGTTTGTTGGAATTGTCTTCACTAATGTTAAGATAAAAGTAGCAGCTGAGTTCTCACCTAAGTTGTCTACCCCCTAAAGCACACTTATTTTTTTTGTAGAATTGTAGGTGAAAATGTAAATATTGAATTCTTATATTTGCTTTTAATCTAAGGTCTATTCTGAAATATTTTGGTTTTAATAGTTACTGCCAGTATTTAATAATGAATTTGGAGGCAGAGGGAATTTGGGCCTGAGGGAGGGACAGCATATGCACACTGTCTGCTTTTCTACTGGGAACCTCCTGTCTTGGGGCCTTTTAGCATAATCAGGATGACACCAAGCCCGTTCTTGTTTCAAACCAGCTGACAATGTATTCAGTTTGTGCTGTCTGCCTCTCTTTAAACTAATTTCAGAAAAAAGCCACAGAGTCTTTGGTACCTGTTTGCCATCTGGAGAACGAGGCTCCCACGTGGGTAGGGGCAGATGTACGGAATGTTTGATGCAGCCCTCTGCAGCTGCTGCCTCTTACCGCAGGCTGGCTGTACCTGGCTCTGATCTCTGCTCCTCAGCCAGTCCCTCCAGCTCCCTGGCATGGGCTCCTGTGAAAGTCTGTCAAATGGATGCTGAACTCTCTAACAATTCCTCTTTTCCCCAAGAGCCATTTTCATTCAGATATCCCATGTGAGCATCACTGCTTGTCTTCTCCTCTGCCCTTTCATGCTAACGCTGAATGGTAAGGTTCCTTTTAAATGTGAGCTTCCTGCTTCATTCATGCTAGTATGTGTTGTAAAACCTAGGCAAGAATTGTTTGATGTAATTCAAAGGAAGAAAACTTGCACACTCCAAAGTAAGGAAGAACCTGTTCTTTCCATCTTTAAATAAGAAGAATGACCCACAGTGGTTGATTCAAACTGGAAATCACTTGTTTACTTGACACATCCCATGGAGACACACTTGCAGCTACAAGTGTCTTGTGCAGTGTGGGTATGTGGAGTGGGCACACTGTGTGTAGAGAAGGAGGACAGAGGCAGGGAGGAGACCTCAGCGTGTCTCTGGTTTGTTTTAATCCTCAGTAAAACTTTCTCTGCTGGTTAGCTGGAACAGGTGAATTCAGCTGGTTGACATTTTTGAGTAACTCACTGACAGAGGTGAGTTGGGTACTGCCATAGGAATGCCACACAAACTGAGGCAGGGAAGAATCTTTTGCTATCTACTTCTGCCAACAGGAATTTTTTTCTCTCTATATGGTGCAGATTGGTAAAAGGCCTCTGTGTTTTTCTTCAGTTGTGTGTTTGGTAGAGGGGAGCGAGGATAGTGGTTGCTTTGGTTTTTGTTTTTTGGGACTGCCAGGACGACAGAAAAGGAATATTTGGGGAAAATGCTGCATTTATTTAAGTTTTATTTCTGAGGTTGAGTTGCTTTTAACTTACTTTGATACTAGACCACAAATGTGCATTAGATGAGGAAGAAAGTGGAGAGTTCCTGTGTTCCTCAAGCCTATTTTTGCAAGGTCTTAAATCTGTCTAAATTAATTCTGAACTTTGTCTGTATTTAGCTTAAATGTTTTTATTTAAATTCTGAACTTTGTATTTGGTTTACAGCTTTCTTATAGTAGCCATTAAAATTATTTTATACTTTTAATATTAAGATAGTCTACAACTCTGCCCACTTGCTCAGGGAATAATCTGCTCTTTACTGACTATATCTGGGTATCTGAAAAGCTGAGACACATTCCAAATGTTCTAGTTATGAGTAGTAATTTGTCCTGCCTACATACAGTGTTTTCAGAGAAGCTCAGGGAGAGGCTTTTGGGCTGAGCACATAGTTGCTTGTGTGGGTATGAAAGGGCAGTGTAGGGGATATCCTTCCCCAGAAAAATAATCCACAGTTTTCTCTGTAAACTTTCTTGGTTCATTGTTTTGATTTAGATCTTAACACTCTCTGGGCCCAATACCAGTTACTACAAAGGACAAACTTTTATTACACTAGTTATTAACACAAGCAAGTGACTCTTTCCTCCAGTCACTCTTGATTATTTTTAAAGACAGTGATCTTTTCACTCCTTACCATCAAGCTAAGATGGTAATGAAAGTTATATTGCAAACTAATAAAATAATCTGGAAACATTGAATTGAAAAATACATTGTAGGTAAAGGAAATCAAGAAATTTTTTGTGCTTTGCATGTAGGCTTATTATAAAGGTGGGATCTTTTTGGTTGTTGGCGTGTTTTTTGGTTGTTGGAGTGTTTTTTCCCATAGCAAATGGACTATGAAAGAATAAATGTGCCAGACAGTAGATTAAATTACTTGAAATAACTTTACTGTACTGTCACAAAGCAGACAGTCTTGAGGATGTGCAGTGTGAGTAGACGGATGGTATAGGTGATGCAGTGCTGAACTGCTGCTACTATGTTGACACAATGTTTTATGGGTAGGCAGGAGACACCTGTTTAATGTCTTGAGGCTTTCAAGGTTCTATTGTGTCAGCAAGGTGACCTCATAAAAATCTGTGTGTAAATAGCCTTTATCTGTCTATATCTATACAAGATTTAGTTGCCAGTCAACTAGAGTTAAATTCTAATTTATCTCCCTTGATATTTAATAGGGACACAGTCTGGCAGAGGATAAATTATTTTACTGCCAGTTCATTCTTGATTATAGTGTCAGCAAATGTTCCTGCTGCTGAAGATACGTGGGCAAGACAGATGGTAATTAAGTGGACTCTGGGAAACCTTAAAGAAAAGTGTGGGTTGAAAAATTCTTAGTTATTAGAAAAACTGTTTTGCAACTTAAACAATGAAAACAAAAAATAGATTTTCACAAGATACTTTATTACGTCCTGTTATTTTGGGGAAACATCTGTTGAAATCCCAACTTGTACAGAAAGGGTATGAACAGGCAATCTCTCTTAGTTCTGCATGTTGCCGGAAAGAAAGAGTTTTCTCTGCAATTTCAGCCTTTAAAAGAGTATTTTATTCCCTTCCTTGACCACTGAAAGTGCTGTATTTTCGTATTGCTGTAAATGTTTTTTCTGGGTTGTCTTTAACTGATTGCTGAAGGTCTACTGCTGTGTTTCTTTCCTTTCTTTTTTTCTTTTTTTGCATTATTTGGGAAGAAAGGAGAAAATTTTTCTGTTTGAAAAATTTTTATTTGTTTTTACTTTAAATCTTGTTTCACTATCAGGCTCAAATTTAATTTCTTTTACTGCAGGTGTTTCAGTTCATGTTTATGATGAAGTGTAGAAATGCACATGGGAATAGAATTATATTTGCAAATGTAAATCACCTCATCAAATCAACCATTCACCATATGGTGAATTTCAGTCTGTTGTAATCATAGCCTGATGCTTGGAACAGTTCTGCACTTTATCATGTTAAATCTTGGAGTCAGGACTGTTGTGAAGCAGGAAAACAGTGGTGTGAAAAGGCACTGGGAATACCTGCAGCTTCACTGATCAAGTAAATGACAGTTCATGTATCCTAAAGGCTGGATGTTATCCAGTCATACAGTTATGCTCCGTTTAGAACTGAGGAATAGTCATAGAATCAGAATGGTTTGGGTTAGAAGGGACTTTTAAAAGGATATTTTTTATTAGAGTAGAGTTGCCAGGAGCCAAAAGCTTGATGCAATAGGAAGCACTGTAAGGAACCATTGATGTAAGTGTGAGTCTTTTGATTAATTACAATCAAACTTTTAAAAATTTATTTAGTTAGACATGACTTCTAATAAGCAAAATCAGATGAAAAATGCTTAAAATTGTGTTATTTGTTCTTATGTCTGAAGGAGCATCTGGTTTCAAATACTTTTTTCACAAAGGGAGTTGCTTTTCATATCTATAAAGATTCAAATGTTTATCCTTGGTGCAGGCTTGCCCCTGGAAGACAATAATTACACATCCTTTGTTTTGGCACTATGTTTTCAGTTGGATCAGTCCACAAAAAAAGTCCACTGGTGCTTGGAGAAGAGGTAGCTGCAATGCCAAACTTGTCCTTAATTTGAGGGAATAGGAGGCTAGCTGAGAAGAACTGTTGTGGCTTGTTTTGGAGGAGAAGTTAAGAAAGAAAATTGCTCACAGTTTTCTTGAGGAATGATAAAATATCTCCAAATTCTTAGAAGTCTGTTGAGGTGACAGGTCATACCCTACACAAAAATGCCATTTTGAGAAGGGCAGAGTTTGTGACTGGCTTTACCTTGAACAGTAATTTTAGGAAAAATGAGTTTAATTTGTTGGAGTACATGTGTGATTGCCAGATGAGCTCGTAGCTTTGTTCTCTCATGGATGTTTCAACACATGCACCACAGAGCCTTAGTCTTTTGAGATGTATACAGTTTTAAAGTATGGTTTTATTTTGCTCTGTAGATAAATCTTACTACTTTTGTGAAGACTCTGGAAACACTCTGCAGTGTTTTCCTGATGTTTAGAAGGAAAAGATTTGCTACCATCTGTTCTGTCCAGAGGATTTTTGTATATGGTTGTCTATAGAGCTTTGTTCTGGAATTAAAAATTTTGGACGTGGTTATGAATATAGATATACTAATATGCATTTAAAAGATCAAGGTTTTAATACAGCAGACTGAAAACAGGAGTAGGCTAACCCTGTTTGATTCAGTTTGGTAGTCTGTGTAACTGCTCTGCCAAGAGAGGGTGAGGAAACTTGTGCGTGAGCCAAAGTTAGAATTGCATTCAAATGACCTTACGGCATCAAGAACTGTTCATGTGCGGGAAACACAAATAGAAGCAGCACTTAAAGCAAGCCTGCTGGCCAAATGGTGAGATTCTGGTGGGGAAAAGGAGACACAAGAGAGGAAGA
Organism: Ploceus nigricollis; assembly: GCA_013399945.1. Taxonomy (NCBI): domain Eukaryota; kingdom Metazoa; phylum Chordata; class Aves; order Passeriformes; family Ploceidae; genus Ploceus; species Ploceus nigricollis. The sequence continues at coordinate 260,420 of VXBC01011642.1, forward strand.
ATGCTATGTGGATGATCAGGAGCAAAAGGAGTTGAAAACCAGGTACAGCAGGGGCTGTTACAGAGCTGTAATCCCCCAATACTGTTTGTTGCTCTTAAAGCTAAGCTTTGACTGTAGTGTGTATGTACTGTGTATGCAGAGGCATTGCTGGCCATGCTTTAAATTAACTCAGACAACAGAAAGAAACATGGCAAACGCTGCTTTAGTACTTTTCATTTTTCCTTACTCAGCAGTTTAGTTGAATGCTGTTTTTCGGCTATTGCACTGCATAACGCTGCCCAGCATCTTTCTCAAATACTGCTGAGCTGAGCTGCTCTTGTGTTCTCAGATGCAGCTTTCGACTGGTGGTGCAGGAGTACAGACTTATGCTTTGGTGTTCAAAAGTAGGTTAGTGACAGTGTACTCTGCTTCAGTGGGTCAAGGATCACTGTTTACTGTGGCTGCCTCCCTCCCTGCCTCCACATCTAACGTTAGTAAACTGACATGTTATTTACCACCGTGAGATTTTTTTGAGAATAAACTAGAAGGTATCTGAGCTAATATTTTAAGGTTACAGATAAAACTGCTTTGGGTGTCAGGTCTCTTAAGTTGTGGTATTATTGTTAAATATGTGCTATGTTGGAAACAGGCAGATCGGTGCAAGAGGAATTACTTGCATACTTGTGCAGGTTTTCATTTGCAAAGAAATTGCTGTTATTTGAGGTACTCGCATTGTCCTATATCTGTAGGACAATTAATTTGTCACCAATTTCTGTTGGCACTCCTGGTGTTAATATTTATATACTATGTGTATTAATCTTTGTATATGCTGATAGGTAATTTGGTAGCTCTTAGCCCATTTATTGAAGCATGCCATTAGTGATGTCTAATTGATATCCTGGACTTCATTCTGTTAAAATGAAAATTCTTACAATATAAGGAGCTTAGACATGAGTGTTTCCTTTGAAACGTAAGGACTTGGACTAAGGTTGTTGTTATTTTATTAAGCTTATTTTCTGGATGTGATTTGAGTTTGCTTTTCTTATCTGTATGTAAATTCAAAACCAGAACTTTAAAACGGAAAAAAAAAGTAAACCAGTTCAAAATTATTCATGAATTATGAGCAATATGAACTATTTTCTTTGTAGAACTTTTTTTTAAGTACAATTTTTCTTTTTAAGTCCAATGGCTCTGAAACATTAGATTGCTGTTGGAGAGTTACATTCTTGTATTCTGGTGGCTGGAAGTCAGGAAAGCTCTTTAGATTCCACCCTGCCCCCCACCCAACTTGATCTTCATTGCTATAATCAAACAAGGAGCAACTTTTTATAATTTTCTAGTTCTTTTTGCAACTTGGCTGTGTCTGAACTCCATGAAAAGAACGACTATGCTTGGTGGATTTGTAAAAAAACCTTGCAACTGCTTCTAATCAAGTTTAACTTCATTTTTTACATGTTCTTTGTTACAAAACCTGTTTCAACTTCCAAAGTGGTTTAAAGGGCCTTTCTGTCATTGGGAGCTTTTGAGCTTTGGAACAATGCCCATAATAGCTGTTCCTTGCTCTATGATTGACTGGCTTGAAGGAAGCTGACATTTCTTAATGAAAAGCTTTGCATTTTAAAGTTTTATAAAAATACTTTGGATGTGTACTATCTGCAATACCTAAAATCTTTAACATGCTCAAAAATATCAGTGCTACAATTGTTTTCAGACTATTGTAGGAAAGCAAAGGGGAGGAAACAAGATGTTTTTGTAGAGTTTTAGCATCTCTGACATGACGTTGCAAAGTGCAGGAATGTAATTGTAGTTGGGTAGAGATGGAGCTCATATCAGGCAGAGAGAATACCCTTATTGTTGGTTCTTTTAAATCCCCCTTCTGTCCCCACTGGTTCAGGTAGGATTATATTGCAACAGAATTGCACTTAAATTCTAGTAGAAGCCCATGTCCTTAGGGAGCAGGCTAAAAAAAAATCTGAAGTGTTCTTGACTGAAATGCATCTGATGGGTTCTTCTTGTTCATTCTGTATGACTCACTTTTTTTTCCTCTTGTAAATTCACATTTCACTTCCTGATAAAGAACATACAGGTACAGTGAATACAATGAATTTTTCTCCCTATTTACTTAACTTACCCACATTTGTTTTTTCTTTAAGATAAGTCTACTTCCTGGTAAGGTGCTTGCATTCATCACAGAGTGGCTCAGGATTTATCCCCACTGTCTTTTGTTTATCTCTAAAATACAGAGGAACAGCTGCCTTGCACAGGTGTTGGGCAATTTTCAGTTTGTAGAGAGAAAGTCTTTTTGAAGGAGCATGTTAAAAGAAATATTTTCAACAGACTTACTTATTCTCAAACCCTAAACCCCTTCCCACACCCCGCTTTGTATCCCAGCTGTTGCTGTTAAATGTATGAAATGTAATGTTCAATGTATGTGCTATGAAATGGCGTGCAATCAAAAGAAATGTTTCTTTCTGGTTAACTGTGTACTAGGAAGGAAAGCTGAACACAGATGAAATTTATGTCAAATGAGTATAGTAGGTCTATACTAAAACTTGCAGTCTGTACAGGCTAGCAGGGAAATAGAATAAGTTAAATGTTTAAACAGAACTGAAAGTATAGAGACTGATGTATAATAAATTTACTAGCCTTCCTAACTGGGACAATTCAAATATGAAGTTAAAGACTGAGGATGTATGGCCTTTTAGAGCAGTACAGTTTGCTGTCAAGTCATCATAAGGCTGTTACAGGAATTACTGGGAAAACCTGAGAATTAGAAGTTATAGGAGTGTATTTCACCTTTTGGGTTCCATGTTGTTTGATTTTTAAGTACTGAAACTATTTTCTCATCAACTGTGATACTTTTTTTGTCTTTGATCCCACTTTATTCTGAAATCCTATTTCTCTAGAAGAGATGAAATGTGCTTCCTGATGTCATGTGACTTCTCACATACAAGGTGTCATCAGAGAACTGGAACTGAAGGTGAAAAAGGTAGCTGACAAAGAAACTTTCAATAGAGGAGATGCAGAAAGAATAACTGCCTAGATAGGCTCTAAAAATCATGTGAACTTTAAGCCACTCAAGAGCTTAATTTAGTGGAAGGCTGAGAGGCTTAATATAGACAGCTCAGATATCCTGTGGAAACTCTAATATAGACATGTATTGATATAAGAGACCTTGAGCTTATTTTTATTTTTTCCTGATCAGATCATTTGTTTGCTTCCCTCCCTTAACCCCACTCTTTATTCTCAGGAAATGCAGTAAAATGGCAGCTGTTACTGCACAACTACACCTGACTGTACCAGGGAGAGTGAAGGAAAATTGGCCTTTTGGTACTGGCACTTGTTTTGATTTGCTCAGCTTTCAGTGGAGTCTTCAGTAAACTCTTTTGATGCTCCTCCTGATAACTTTGACTGGGAATAAGTAGTGACTGTGGTCAGGATGTCCTTCTGCTTGCTGGGAAGCGTTAGTGACTTCTGAAAGATGCAAGGTCACTGGGATTTCTACTATTTTTCCTTTCTTTCTTTCTCTTTGTTCCTAGAACTAGTTTATTTGTATGTCTCCCAATATTGTAGCTTCAAATTTAGCTATTACATCAACAGTACACTGATTTTTAACGCTGTTCGGAAAACTACTTGTTTCTTGCCTGGTCATTAACAAACCATCAGTAGGAAGGTCACAGTGTAACTGATGTGACTTGCCCTCTGATGGAAATGTCATGGGAAAAACGAATGCATGGATGGATTCCCTCTGTGTTTACAGTAGCCATGGAAAGTTGTGCTTTGTTAAAATCTCCATCAGGCTTAGGAAAAAAAGTCACCCATGCTCTTAAGTCTTTACTTAAAAAAAAAAAATAGATTTTCAAGTATTACTTCAGCTCTTACCAGAAATTTATTTGGAATAAAATCATACTGTTGATTTGGAAGCAGCTGGGGATTTTAACTGTACAAGAAAAAATGTATCTGGAGTAGGTGGTGTTGATATCACTCTGAGTCTTCCTAAAATTACAGTCCTTAATGCAATCACCATTTATGACATGTAATTGTTCTTACAGATCTGTAATTTCATAACTGGTGAATTTAGTTTGGGAAATAATGTTATGAAAGTAAGAGTGTTGTCCTCCATGTGAACAGCTGAAATACCTCAACATTTGGACAAAACCAGAGTAAGTAGGACACCTTCATGTTCAAAAACTTTTTAAACTGATGGTGAATGTTCCACTACTTAAGTTCTCAGTGAACAAAGATAACTTCTTTGAACCATGTAGAATAAGGGGAGGAATAAAAGTCAGACCAAGGCTTTTAGCAGTTGGTTGCAGAGTTTTTGCAACACAAGAACAACACAAGAACCATGCTGTTCATCCTTTTTAAATAAGTCACAGTATTCTTCTGTGGTAGCACTGAGTGGTAGAAGTTGCAGAAGTTTGTGATCTTCACAGGGAGGACAGTTTTGTGTATGAAGTTTCTAAGTCTTGCTTTTTCTGTGTCTTTCTGAGAGATGGCAAGTTGCTTTTGAATTAAAATATCACAAATACGGAGTTGGTAAGATGAACAAGTGTAGTTTTGGTGTTGAAGCACTCGTTCCATTTCATAAAGTGCCATTAAAATTATTCTCCCTTCTCAAGGCTTGATGGAAACATGCTTTACATACCTTTTGGAGACTAACTGGCCTACTTTGATTCTGTAGTTCAGGGCTTTGGGTAATAAAGGATTTTATGTGCATTTTTCTGTAGTGATCACAGCATGCAGTGAAGCAGCAAAACCCACAATGCAGGTATCCATACTAGATGTGACCCAGGCAAGTCTTTTAATCCGCTATTTGTTTTACTGCTGTTTTATAGCAGGAAAAATAACTTTGAATGTGGAGAGCCTTCTACCTGTTTACAGAATGTTCCATATGTTATTACATGTTCATTCTGAAGACTTCCACAGAAACAATCATGGAAGACTGCTGAATTGCAAAGCAGTATATATTTAAGTGTGTTAAGTTCAAATTATCACTATGATTCTAATATATGTAGATTTTACAGTAAGTATTGCTTATAATGCAAAACCCTCAACTTCCTGAGATTACCTGTAAAATATCTGTCACCTGGGGAAAAAAAAATGTATTCTGTCTGTGGTGGTCATGGATGGGCATGCAGTAAAGTCTTCCTTACCTCAGCAACCATTCTTTAGCCTGCCTTTTCAGTCTCTCTTGTAATCAGACTGAGCTGTGGAGCTGTTACTAAGTTTGCAGAAATGTTTTCCACTGATAATGTGCATGTCTTGTAGTTGAGAAGTTATTTTTAGCAGTCTGGTGGGACTCTTAAAGTCACTGAGGGACAGAGTCCTGGCAGAGATCTGGAAAAGGGAGCTGCTTGCCAATGGATTGGAATGGTAGAGGGGAAAATGGTTCCTTTCATTCCCAGCCATCTTTTTCTGTTTTTGACTACATTATTCTTTCCTGGTAACTTGCAAAGTAAAGGCACATTTCCCAGGTTTGTGTTTGTCTGGGAATAATCTCTATGTTACTGAGGCAAAATTGGTAGAATTGCATGAGTGGAAACTTCCATTTTCACTGTGATTATTTTCAAGGGCTGCCCAGATCTCAACAGACACCTTCTAACTAGAGTGAATCTCAGAGGTGCTACTCTTCACTCTGCCATAGTGGAAAGGCTCTGACCTGAGACAGTTAGTATGAAGTCAGAGTTATATTAATCTCTTCACTGCATTTGCTAATATACCAGACTTTTCCTGACTGTGTAGTTAGTACCCAAAAAAAGTTAGTGCAGACAACAGTATCACTGAAAAAGCAAATTGTTTTAAATTGTAGAACCTTTAATTGACCATAATACTCAGCTACAAGCAGCTTTTTCATGTTTAAAATTTAGTAAAACTTCTGAGAGGCTCAATTTGACCTATTTTATTCATAGAACTATTATGTGAAAAGATTGCTGAGGTAGAAAAATAGCAGAAAGCACAAGAGGGTCCACCAGTTTACATGCTTATGTGCTGAAAGCTGCTGTTTTTTCCAGATGGCAGAATAGCTAATGGGACTCACCTCAGTAAATTGCTGTGTTTTCCTCTCTTCCAGCTTTTTCTTACTTTTAATGCGTGTTTTGTTTTAGTGCCATAATCAAAGGTCACCCCCAGTCTTTCAGTCTCCACGTGCATGGCTGAGTGAATGCGTTTTTCTTTCATGTTTATCTTTGCAAAGAAAATCTGTGGGTGGAGAATTTAACATGGGATTCAGAGTGCTTTGGGACTTCTCTAAATGACATACCTGGGAATGCTGCCACATAGCAGACACATTTCAATGATGTGTATTTCACTGCTCTAGGACACCAAAGATGAAGTAAGGTAGACTGTGACAATTGCTACTGACAGTGTTCATAAAGTAACACTCCATGCAAGAGAAGGTCTGCAGGCATGCTGAAGAGCATCCTTCTTTCTTATTACTATTTTGGGGTAGGTTTTATATGTTCTACCATACTATTTCTTTATACTGGAGTAGTGTCATTTATCTGTTTATCTGATATGAAAAAACTTCTCCCTTTCTTACTGGAAAATAACTTTGAAAGACAGATATTTGTCTGTGTTTCCTCAGACCAGTCAGGATGGGTTCATGCTGAAAGTCATCTCTCTTTGTTTTAACTGATAGGCATTGGTCCTGCTTACAATATTGTCTGATGGCCAACTTTTGTGCTATATGTGCAGTTGTGTGGATTTTTCACTGCTTCATCCAGTGGTGCACTATAGTGTCTATATTGTCTGTATAGGATGTTGGTAGGAAAGTTTTGCATATGGCACCTCAGTTCTGTTGAGTTGGATATTTTCTGCCCACTGTCAGGTAGAACATGTGATGTACTCTGGATAATTTGCAAACTTGCTTAGCTGAAGTTCAGTTTTATTTTTGCAGCTGTTTGTAATTTGTCTGAAGAGCACAGGCCATAATGGTTAAAACCTGGTTGCTGTGGTGGTGTCCCTTGTCTTGCAGCACAGGGAATTGGTGATGAATGCAAACTGTACTATGGTAGCTAAACGTTAAATATTTGGTTTTAAAGACTTTTTGGCATATGTGTCTCTGCTGAGGCTGAAGATTGTGCTGAATAACATAAAAATGATGTGGTCAGTGTTCTCTCTAGTTGCCTTTAACTTTTCTCTGTGAATGTCCTGACAGCACTATGCAGCTGTATTACCTGCACGTATGTTTGGACCAAGGGTAGAGCATGCTCAAATTCCCTTCCTGCTTTCATCTGTAGGAATATACACTGCCACTATGCACTAATGCACATTCTACATTATTTTGACCTGATTTGTAAATAGATATATAAATTCAAAGAACTGAGCAGAATAGATTCTTCTCTCTTCAGTGACATAGTTGTGACACATGACTGCAAAATCAAGCTTATTGAATGAGGATAAACTTGTACAAGAGGAAAGAGGAAAAATCTGTCAGAATTCAGAAACCTGCACCTAAACACCCTCCAGTAAGTCACAAATGCACTGCAGCAGCAAGAAAATAGTAGTCTTTGTTCTAGCTGTGTGTTTGAGGTTTGTGTGGTTTCTTAATTGCACTATAAATTGATATCTCTACATAGGGCCCATTGAAAATGAACAGCTTTGTTCTTCACTGTGTTCAGGTCTGAACACAACATAAAGATTGAGGAAGAATGGAAATCTATGAAATGGCACTATTATGCAAAAGTTTTTTGAGAACTTGAAAAAAAACAAAACCCACCAAAAAACCCAAAGTGTACTGCCAGTTCTTAAGGGATCTGTTGTCTGTATCTGGACTTGTTTTACATTGTTCTTTCCTACCTCATTGTAGATTTAGCATGACTTATCAGAAATCAGTGGGAGCTGTAAAACACCCTTCTATTCCATATCAACATGACTATATGAACGCTAATTTAGCAGTAGGATTCTGTGGGAGACCATATGGGTGTATGCTGCGGTGTTTGCTTGGAGTTTCACGGTCTGTTCTGGCAGACCCGGTCCCTCCTCTGACCCATCTGGCATACTGTGCAAGTGATCTTAGCCTAGAAAGTTGTGGATCCAAGTCAAGCTGCTGACCTTTTCCTCCTGCTTATTAATAAACCTTCATGTTTCTCCTGCAGTCAATGTACAGAGCGAGGCTGGGGAAGAGCATTCCAGCAGCATCTTGCCCTGCCGAGAAGGTGGCAGCGTGCCTTTTTCGGGTTGCACAGAGACACTTTGGGCTGCGGGCTGGGGCTGTGCAGGCACTGCTCTGGGTGTCGGTGCCTGTGGAGTCTGCACGGAGCAGCAGCTTTGAAGAAAGGGCACAAGTGGTGGAACTGCAAACCTACCACGGAAATCTGTTAAAAGAGAGAGAGGTCAAGGAAGGTTCTGGTGCAACATGTTCCTGCCAACACATTCACCTCAGAGGGGCTGTGCTAGACTGACTGCTCCTTGAAAGCTGGCTGCCTTTCTAAACTGCAGGACAGTGGCTTATTTTGGCCTTGACCTGTCAGTTGCTGGTGTTGGTGATGATGGAAGTTTACAAGGGAATTACTGCTAGACTTGAGTCACGGGAAACTTATCTGTGCTTCCTGTTTTGGCCACGGAGATTCCAGCCTGATGATGAATATCAATAGTGTGTTTTTATTCAATAACGTAAATGAGGTATATACATTCTATTTCTTCCTTTTCTGTTTCCATGGTGAGGGACAGGTGCGTGAAAACTGAGTCATGGGACCTTACAGAGACATTAAAGTGCAGAAAAGAGCAACATAATATTGTAAAGAGTAGGTTTTAAAGTGATGGGAGAATGTTTCACTGAAGAACAGAAAATGGTTCTTGGTGGAAATTGAGGGTCTTGCTGAACCCTGTATTTGGTACAGGTGAATAAACAGTGCATTTCTGAAAACTGCATCTGGATCCAGAACAGCAAGGGATGTAAGGGTGGTCTAGTGTAGCCACATCTCTACCATGCACTAGGAAAAGCTACAATATTTAATTCCATGTATCCTGGTAGAGGAAATACTACAATTTTCACTTTAGAATACAGTTTTGTGTTATGATGCATGAACTGTCTGGACTGCTATGTTCTTCTGACCAAAGGGATTACCAAGAAATTGTTAAACAAGGCTGAAACTTATTTGCATGGGGTAAGTGATAGCTCAGAGATCTTTGCCATTATTGGGCATACTTTTTAATGTTATTTCAGCATTTCTTACTGAAAATTATGTTTGAGCCCAAATCCCCAGGCAGATACACTATTTCACCTTGCTTACACTTAAAGGTTGACTAAATTTAAAGCAAAAGCTTTTCTACATGAACTGTAAAACAAGTTAAGTAGATTGAGTTTTCGTTTCAGGGAAGTCAGTACCTACACAGAATATAAAAGTATTTTTCTAAAATTTCTCTCTTTTAATCATATGATATACAGTCCTTTCTACACAAGTTAATTTTTTCCTTCTGCCACATGAAGTTGCAAGGATTTGCTCTCCAGACCTTCTTCAATAGCAAGGAGAACTTCATATTCTCTCTTGATAGTAAAAGAGATATGATAAAGCTTTGAGGTCTGCTGTAAGAACATACTGGTCAGAGAACTGAAAATTAATGAAGGCTTAAATAATGAAAGTGAGGGTGTGCTGTCTCCAAGCGCTTTTTAATGTTACTGGCTTCAGTTGTCAAATCTTTGCTTCTTTTAAACTTTTTTAGCTCAAATAAGAGTTTATATATCAAATGAGCAACCTACAAAGGAATTTAAGAGTAGGTAGAGTGATCTGTTCCTTTCAGGAAATCATGTCTTTATATTAAGGATTGTACTTGGATTGTAGGCCTTGCTTTCCATTTTATCTGTTGCTCTTGAAATCTGAATCTTCCACAATTCCCTTGACAGAAGCTCACTTCTTCGTGCACAAACAAAAACTGTGAGTCTTTCAGATAGACAGACTGTTATTTTGGCTTTAGTGATACTTTCCTATGATCTCAAGATGTATCTTCTTCAAATATAACCATGGGTACTTAAAATCCAGATGATGTTCCAGTCTTATTACAGTTATTTTGAGAAAACCGAGTATTGGGAATGGTAACTTTCCTTGTGCTAGAGTATGTATGAGTCAAGGGAAATGAATTCTAATTGTGGTTCTGAGGCTGATAGGACCATTGCTCTGCCAAGTTAGGTCATGAAAAAACATTTTGAAGGAAGACATTTCTAGGCATCATAATACTTGTTTAGAGAGAGGCTTTCTTTTAAACTGCAGATGGGGCAGCATTAGTGGTTTTTAAAATATTTTTCAACTGAATAAAGAAGTGCTTCAAATGCTGAGCTTTCCAGCCTTGTAAAGCTACTTGTTGTTCTCTGCACTTTTACATTTAGCATGCTCTGTAATATTTTACTGAATTGGTTCAATTCCTTTTATTGCCCAAGAAAAGGTTGCTTTTGATACTGTAGTGAAAAGTTCCACTTTCAGAGAAATTTCAGTCTTGCACACAAGGAATAAAATCCTTAACATATAGGAAATGTTTTCCTCACAGAAAGCTGACTGGGTTGCTTGCCTGAAGCTGTTGGTAGACTCTGAATGCTTTCTGACTGAGTGCTAAGATACAAATAAGTCACAAGGCATGCTGATAAGTGGGGAGCTGAATTGCCTGATGGCAGAGGAGGTCAGCTTGTCTAGTCCACTTACAGTAGTTTTCGGTCTCAACAGAGATTTCCAGTCCAGCAGGAGCTGTCAGGGGGAGGTTTGGTCCAGTGCTTTCTTCTGCCTGTGCCATGAATCTGCTAAGTGAGGTTCAGTGTCCAGGACTGTCTGTTGTGTGTTCTGGAGAACATGTACATGCACACAGGAATTTATCTAAGGACAGCTTCAGAAAGTGCCTTGTCTAAGGATTATCACAACTATTTTCCAAAGTCAGTTTACAAATGGTCTGGAACCATTTGATCCATCTGCACTGAGTGAATCCAAATTTCTGTTTTTGTGGTTCTTTGGGGAAAGCCACAATGCAGGATTTCAGCTTCAGTCTGTATCTAAGTAAGATAGTCGGCAAATGAAGCAAAAACTGAGCTTGTATTGTATTTAATTTGTATTTATACCTCCTAGCTTAAGCTCTTGTGCAGTTCTCCCCTGTAGGGAGACTTTTTTTTCCTCATTTGCTTTGTTTGGGGTTGGTATTTTTTTTTGTGTGTGTAAAGACTGTATAACAGCTGTGCTCTTGTCATCTTCATGTTAATGTCCCTTGAATTCTAAAAAACTCTGTTTTAAAATCTTTGCTTGTGTGACTTTGACTTTAATGGCACTAAGCCATGGATAATTGGCTCAGTTTCCTAAAATTCCACAGCCTGTTGTTAAGATAAACATTTCTAGGTTCCCAAGAACACAGACACATGTATATGGTAATATACTGATTATACAGAGCAACCTTTAAGCAACAAATTCTTATTTTCTTATTTTATTCTTGATGTTTACACACAAGCATCAGAAGCAGAAAAATGACTTGACAAAATAATTGTACCAGTTTTTAAACTACAATGTAGCCTTTTGAGAAGGGCTGTGAAATGGCTTTTTTTTGCTGTAGCCATTAGCCCCTAGGGGAGCCGGAGGGAAGCAGTCCTGCATGGAATGGTGTGTGTTGAGATGCACCCTCATTAGTCAGGGGCACATGTCTCAGTTGCTGGGAAGGCCATGTGACCAAGACTTTGGCGTAAGGCCCTGGATTGTTGGTTGTTCAGGAACTTGTGGTCTTGTTATGTCACTCCCCAACACTGGTACCTAAAGTGGCTTGTAAGGTTCAGATACCAGCAAGTGTTGAAGATGTGGCTTTCTCTGGGCTGAAAAGGGCTGTGATCTGCATTCCCCCCAGCCCAGAGCTTTAGAGAGGGGCTATAATTATAGAGCTCGTGACAGAGCTGCATTCAGTTCACTCATGTCCTCTCAAACATAACAGTGTATGGTTGAAAGCATCACTCTCATACACACCTAATCAGAGATGGCAAAAGAAAACGGATATGAGGCCCAGGGATATTAACAGCCAGTTAAGAAATTGTGGGATAGGCTCTGAGAAAGTCTGTGCATGTTCAGGATTGTAAGGCAACCTTGAAGAATGGTGGAGGCTCTCACTGGATTGTGCCAGTTGCTTGAGCAGGTGGGGAGGTTCACTGCCAGGGAGTGAGGGCCAGTGATGCTAGTGAGCCAAAGCAGATCGACTTAGCATCTTACTCAGAGCAGGAACTGGTGGTCTGACTGTCCTTGGAGGTAAGCTTCCCAGTAGTTGTCTCTAAAATTGCTTCTAGCAGCAACAGGATATTTAAATTTCTTAATTTCTGGAAAAAAAAAAAAGGTTCTTACTCAACAGGTGGGGTTTTGATTTGTTTGTTGGTCTTATTTTTTAATCATCTTTTTGTATAATTATTCAACTTAGTCCAAAGCAATAAACTCAGTCTGAAAGTAAATGGATAAGGACACAGGAGTTATGGTGTATAAATTTTGAGTTTTTTGAGTTTTGTGCTTGTTTTGTTGAGGTGTTTTTTTTTTTTTAGGGCAGTTTGCAAAGAATTTCGTTCCTCTTATCCCTGCTTTCACTGACTGTGTGCAATGAGAAGCAGTAAAGAAAAGCAGCAGTCTTGTGTTATATGAGATTTTGTGCAAGTATTTTCAGAAGGTCAGCTATTGAAATTTGAAATAATGACACTTTTTTCCAATCCTGTAAATCAGTACTTTTTAAAATTTAAAGTGTACCAACTCCATGTAGACTCTTAGAAGTCATTGCAGAGGGTGAGAAATGAGAAATTCCTCCTGTAACATGAGAAGAACAATAGTAATGCAAAACAAGATTAAAATTCCCCCCTCTCCCCCAGGTTTTAAACCATGATAAATATTTGGTTTGAGCCAGTCTGCTCTTTGTGTAGAGTTACTGGGCTAAAACTCTTGGCCCTGACTTGCTGGCAATTAGTTGTATTGTAATTTTGATTAAACAGTAGTGTGGTGGTGGTAGGAAACCAACATACTAGCATGGTCTTTTGGCTGTCTTCCCCTGCTCTTTAGCATTGCCCTGAGGAACAGAGTATGGCTGGGCTGGCTCATCAGGGATTTAGCTTGGAATGGGAACAGATTTTAATTTGAATATCTTTACCTACTGCCTGCTGTCTTAGGCCCAGCCATTTTTCAGTGAGTTCGTGGGGGGTTTTGTTTTGTTTCCCCTGTACAAGTAGCTAGTTCATGTGTGCGTAGTGCATTTGTGACTCTCTGCTCTGCTTCTGGGCAAGTGCTCCCACTGCTCCTTCCTGTGGATGGGAAGTGAGCTCCGCACTCAAGAGCAGGGACAGTGGTGTTACCTCAGCTGCTGCAGTTCAGAGAGTTTGTGGTAATCAACAGCTCTCCCCAGCTAGCAGAAAAGCTGTACCCAAAACTCTCATTTGAAAGCCTTTGAGGTTTGTGGAGATGTAAAGAAGTGGGGAGTTCCATTCTCTTGTGGTGCATAAATAAAGAGAACTTTTCATTTTTCTGTTATCACTGTTCCCATCCATATTATTTGAGGACCTGGTTTGCTGTTGATGTAGTAATTTTCCCCATATCTGAACTCTTGACAAATATTTGATACCTGCCTTTTTTTAGTGGTACAAGGAGATATGCTGGCAGAGATGGTGTTTATGTACCAAAACTGATGCTCTTGTATTCTAGTTTGTGTGTTCACTGCTTTTGAGGCTGGAATCCATACTAAATATAACAGCAGCCTAATCTGAAATTATTAGGTGTTTTTTTTGTTTTGTTTTGCTTTTTTTAAGTCATGACACCTTATTCTTATCTTCAGCAAGTGTTGATCCATGCCTTTTGGACCCATCTTGTAGTGATCGACCTCAGTGAGCACCTTGCACACTCATGGGTGTGAAAAGAAAGTACGTTTGGGGTGTTTATACTTTGCATTGCCATACCTCGGAGCTTTGTTTTCTTTCTTCATTAATTCCTTGTTTGCCTGCACATGCCATTCTCATACACTCTGCACTAGTGGTGGTGGTTAAGCAGCTTTCCTGTTCCAAGGCAGGTACACAGCTGAAGATCTTCCAGCCAGGAGCACGAGGTGTTGCAGGAAAGGGAACGCACCATTTACATTTTTGCAGTTTTATTTGTTCACTGAGAGAGGGGTATGGTGGGGAGAGCATCGTTTTTGGCCTATATTTAATAAAAGGAGAGGGAGCTGTAAAAAGCTCCCGGTGTAATGTGAGCCTTACACAAGGAAGGGCTATTTATAGATCCCTGCAATATTTGCCTGAAGGAACTTGAGAGCAGAGTGGGACAGTGTTACATAAAACTGGGTGAGAGCACACTTGTGCCCTCACAGCTGCGAAGGTCAAACCCAGGGCTTGTCTTACAGTAGGCTTCCACTCTCCCTTGCCCTGAGGGGAGAAGAGACTGATGGGCTTCTTCTGAAGGCCAAATCCTAGTGGTGAGAAACTTGGGTTTGTGGACAGCAGTGGTGTGGTTTTCTTTTAAGAGGCTTATTATTTGTGATGTTTTGAGTTCATAGTTTTTTTAAGAAAACATGACTGACTTGATTGATGACTTAATTGTCAAATAAAGCTAAACAAGGTCACAGCAGCAGCTTTGGGGACCTTGAGAGTGAGATTTCAAGCTGTACATGGTTATATTATGGTTTAAGCAGCTTTTTGGTTATTGCCACTGCTATTCTGTCTTTTGTTCTTGTGTGGTGACTTTTTTATTCTAAATGACATTACCATGCTACTGACAATTAACCAGGTACTGTTCTGGTTTTGGATGCCTTCATCAGCTTAGTACTTGGTCGTTATGAGGCTTTATAAAAGTGGTTTTAGAGACCCTTCAGATCTTTAGCTTGAAAACATTTTTAATAGTTTCACAGGCAGAAAAGCCTTTCTTCGGGAGGCATATACCTTGAGAAGATCCTTCATAGCGTGTGGCATTAACACTGGCTGTTGATACTTTTCTGAAAGACTGCATTTGGCTAGGTCAAGGCATTCCTAACACCACTATGAAGGAGAAAAAAAAACCAAAACCCAACAAAAAGTGTGGAATATGACCTGAATGTACTACAAAGCTAGGAAACTTAAGCAAGAAGTTTGATTAAAAGGACCTTGAATGTTTTAAACGCTTTAAAACTTTGGATAAGGGTGTAGTCTGGAGTTGCCCAAGATGTTTGTCCCTTTAGTTTTTACTGTAAAATTATTGGAACGCTTGTAACATGAGAAATGCAGAATTATGTAAAGTGTTTGAAAGTAAATAAGGTGCTTCTCACATTCTATCACTCATCTATGATGCTTAGACTCTTTATGTCCCCTGAGTTAGAAGTTTTAACTAAGCAGTCAGCATTCTGCATGTTTAAAAGGCAGCTTCTGAGCAGAAGCTAACCCCCGTGGTTTATAAGAGGGTATATACTAAAGCACATAATTAAAGCAACTCAGTAAATTATTTGGGATCATATTCAACCTTTATCTAAAAGTTAAAAACTGAACATTTATATGTGTGTGTGTGTGTGTGTGTGTGTGTGTGTGTGTGTAAAAGCCAGACCTTCTGCAAATGGTTGTTTCTTCAAGGTCTGATGTGTATTTAAATGGAAGAAGGCATTTTGACTGGCTTTTGAACCCACCCACTTAGTGAAGAAATTGTTTTTAAATTAAAAAAAGCAAACTTCTACAGATTCAAAATGTGCGTTTTTTAAGAAATAAGAAGTTGAATACTTAGAGCAATTCTAAGTTGCTTCAGTCAATTATTTTCCCAAACAACAAGGGTAGGTGAGCATATTAATCTTGTTACAGATGAGACAGACATATAAAGACATACATAGCTTTGATTTGCTTCAGTGTCTACATGGGGCATTTTGCATCTGAAGAATTTTTTTTTTTTTTGGTGGGTGTTAGATAAGAACCTTGAGGATTTTTTTTAAACAGCTTAGTAAAACTTACCAGACTTAGTTTAAAACAGAGGTGCTTAGTAGATAATGTGATGCACAAAACAAGGAAGGACATTTCTGGTGGGACTCTTTCAAGTACATAAAAGGTTGGAATTTGCACATTCTAAAACCCTCTGATGTGTTTAAGCAGCAGTTAGTACTTAGTAAATGAGAATTAGTGAATTAGTAAATGAGAATACAGGATCAGGGCTCTGAAGCTCCAGGCAGATGTGAAGAGTAGAAAGCTCTCTCAATCCCTTGACATCTTGTGGTTCTGTCTAATGTAGCAAATACTGTGGTCATTAGGGGTGGGTAACTAGATCAAAACACTGAAGCTTCATAAATCTTCATTACTGATTTGAGGGGGTTACTTTAGATTAGATATAGCCTATCACCTTGGGCTGAATGTCCCCACTTATCTGTGCAGTTTGAAGCTTCTTGAAGGAGAAAATTTAATAGGTACATGCCAGATGGCTTCTCAGCGGTGTAGCCCATGGGGCTACCTGAAGTTTCATGTCCCTGTGAGACAGCAAGTAGCATTTGAAGTGCATCTTTCAGCAGAGTTTTCAGATTCTTACTCAGAAGGGAATTGATTGTTCATATGTACCAGAGCTGTTATACAAAACCAGCCAGCTCACAGTAAATGGTTTTGCTTCTACTCTAAACCAAACAGCATAGTTGAATTACATATGAGAGTATGCATAGCAAAAGGATGACCTGGAAGATGTTAGTCAGATGTTCTGGAAAGATATTTTTTCCCTCTGTTAAGGAAGTATTTCTTTAAATTAGCAGACATTCACAGTGTCCCAGTTGCCATTTTAGACTATTGAATAAAAGTAGTGTTTGAATCAGAAAATCTGAGCTGGATAATTAAAAATGGTTCAAAGCTTAATAATCACCAAAGGGTGCAGCGTGTGGCTGTTGGGTAGCACATTAGGAGTTCCAGATGTTTTGTGACTACAGTAAATTGCTGTTGGTGGTAAGATGGTGGTAAGAATAATATTGCAAAGTTGTAGATAACTTAACTCAGCTTTGCTGGGCTCTAGGTAAGCACATGGCTGAATATCTCTGTATCTTTTTCTGCTTTTGATGGAGGAGGAAGGATTACTTAAAGTCATTTGAGTATTTAGATTCAGAACTAAGTTCCATTTAGTGCTGAATGCTGAAAAGCTTCATCTCAAATGGCAGTGAAAAAGCAAGTGGTTTATTTTATTTGCTTGTATATGAAATTTGTAATGTATGAAACTCAGCCCTTTCCCCATAAAACAAACCGCAAATGAACAAATTTCTTTTCATGTCCAGAACACAGAAATGGCTGACTGTTGTGGAGTTTCTTTTCCCTCTGCCTCAAAACCATCAAATTTTGACTCTTGTCTAATGTAAATGTGTCTGTTAGCTTTGAACTGCTTTGCCTAGATATCTGGCAAAGCTGGATTTTTTTTTTTTTTTNTGCTGACTAGTCACAGCTCAATTCTGGACTTGCCTTTTGTAATCTGAGCTGCCACAGGTACACTACAGTCAGTACCCAATGTACTTCTTCATTAAGTCTTGGTTACATTGCAGTCATAGTCCAGTCTGTTGTGTGGATGTACTATTAGATTGCAGAGGTGTTGGCTGTATGTAGAATTTAAGGTCTTGATAGAGTAATCATGCCAGTACTCTGTTTTAGGCATTTATTGGGGTAGACCAAAATCTGGGCATTCTACAGAGGTTGTGTGCAGGAGCAAGTCTTTGTGCTTGTTGATCACTCTAACAAGGTGCAAGGTTGGAATGATTGCCTTTCAACAAACAAGTGACAAGTTAGGTTTTTTTCAGAGTACCTTTGTTAAAAAGATGTAGATGGTAACTTTAGGGAATTTTGCTCTTTCAGCAAACAGTTTTACACTGGAGGATTTTGTTCAAACATTCCAAGTTAAATATTTCTTTAGTTCCACATCTGTCTATTGGCCTCAAATTTCCATTGTATTTAGACTGGGAGAAATGGCACAATACAGCCAATGGTCCAATACAGCTTTTACCATACTGAGGCAAAAGCTGAATTATGTTATATTAGGTAGGACAGGAGTTACTTAAATCCTATATGCAGGCTGCTGTTGACAAACGCAGTAGAAAGAATGAAATGTGTTGAATTTTCATTAAGAAAATTTATAATCTGATTTACAAACTCTGCACTTGTTTGGATGTCAGATTAGGTACAAAACTACGATAATTATTTATATCCTCATTTTTATGTCAGGAGCGAACACCAAGGAGTTCAATAACAATTTGTACCATCTTGTTTACAAATATTGTATGTGCAGGTGACACTGACTAAAGAATAATATTAATATTTTGTATTTTCTGGGGACAGTAGATACCATGTCCATTTCTCTTTATGCTGTTTTGACAATCTGGTAAATAGTGTTCAGTTGCAGTTTGTTTTTATATTCTGCAATAGGAAGACTTACACAGAAGTTTAAAGGACAAATGTGCACTGCCTGGATTAGGTGGTAATATTTGCCTTGCAAGAGATGCCATGCAAACAGTGCCCCTGTAGGTTTTAGAAGAGTGAACAACATTTCTCCCCTGTGTTTATGGAAACTGAGGATATTTAATAAGTCTGAAAGGAAGCAGACACACACATTTATGCTGGCTTTCTTTCATCCATGATACAAGATTTTAAGATCAAGGCAAATTCTCTTCCTTAAACCTGAACTTGACTTTTTCATGTAGATGCTCCATGTGTTTCTGTAGTAGACCAGGCAGACTGACTGTTGTGAATTTTAGGAGGTTTGGCTTTTGTTCCTTCTTTGTACTTTCAAGCTTATTTTCCTCTAGTTTCCATAAGTGCCAACAGTGAAACAGTTTGTGTGAAGGAAGGGCATTGATGACTTTTGTTTCTGGATCTATCTCTATTTACTCTTAACAGAGCCAAGGGTTGGGGTGGAGCTTACAGGAGGGGGAGAACTGATTCCATGGTACCTCAGTGGAGTAAATGTTAAGAGGTGAAACTCATTCAACACAAACTTCTAATGTAAATTGGAATGTTATGTTCTGGCCAAAAGTATTTTTGGTGAGGATTGTGTGGGAGAGAGTCAGAAATGGTAGTCAGGTATGTCAGATGTTGAATGTCATTTGTTCAGAAAAGTTACAAGATCTTAAATTCCCAGAACGCACTTGAAGGCTGCAGACAAATCACACCTTGGTTATCAATGTTATTTCATTCAGGAGTGCTGTTTTCTTACTGGCTTCCTGAGGGGTTGCTAAGGCAGGGCCTGGGAAGGAGGGGAGAGGAGGGCAAGAAAAGCTGAAAAATGCTGTTGGAGCTTTTAGTTATTTAATCCTAGTCAAGGCCTTGTTCATAACAACAGACTTATCTAACAGTTTCCCAAAACAAACGTAATTCACAGATGTGTGGCACCAGCTAGGACAAAGTTGAGCCCATCTAATCAGTCAGTCTGTGCATTTCCAGTACTTTTTCTTGTTTATAGCTTAAACTGTTTCTATCTTCAGTGCAGAGGGGAAAATTAAGATTTGCATTTTGATTCCAACTTCATTTGAGCAGCTAATTTTTAATATCAGTAATCTCCCTCTAGTTATTTCTAAGGAGCCACTTGAAAGGGGACCATTTTAAAAGTAATCAGTACAAGTAACCCCATTGTTCTTTTCAGTACCTACTGTGAAAGTGCAGGAATAATGGATGCTCTGCAGGGGAACCATAACACTTTCTGTTAAAGCACTTGAGTGAAACTTTCTCTTCCTGCAGCTGCCACAGTAGAGTATAATTTTTATTAGGATATGGTATAAATTTATAATTCAATTTAGTGTGTTCCTTTAGCTGTTACAGTCCTTACAAAATACAGTTTTTGAGTCTCTGAGTGTGAGAAGTATTTCCAGGTTAAATGGTACCATGAAGGAATAGAAATGTTTGTAATTGAGGAAAACTTAATGAAATATTATTTTGTGTATAAGGGTGTTTTTTTCCAAGAGTTAATATTGCCCATCTGTTTTCTACTTACAGTCTTCTGATTTCAGTGCAAATGTATCCTTGTTTAGACCCTCTCAAAGAGGGAGAGAATTTTGCCTTTTTGTTCTTACACCTGTGCTGAAGGGGAAAAATGGTGCTGGTGCAGTGTTCCAGCTTTGTTGCAAGACTTTCCTGGAGCTTACTCCCAGAAGGTCTAAACACCTGATCTTTGTCTTGACATTTTAGAGACTGATATTTGAGTCTTGCAGTGAGTTTCTAGAAATACTGTCATGTTTTGTTGGAGCAATAATGTTATTGACTAGAAATGCCAGAAAACAAGATTCCAAAATACTGAGTGTGACTTTAACAGCAAAATAAGATTACCTGGACATGTTCCAGAGATTAGAGAGAGCCTTTTTCACATAGAATTATCAAGAAAACTGTTCTGGTTCTCAGTGAAGCACTGAACATAGCATGTTCTGTTGCTGCACTTGCATATGAACTTGCATCCACACCTGCTGCTTGCAAATCAGTGCAATTGTGTTTTCTTGCTGTCTTCCTGTTTTTCCCATGTTGTCTGGGTGTTCCTGTGTGGCTTGTTCTTCAGCTGCTGCTTATGCGTTGTAGCTATTACATATATAAAGTCTTTCAAGTCCTTTCCCAAGTCTGTTTTTCTGCAATCTCCTGATAATATTTTCCTTTCCTAGCAGTAGGGAGCATTTGCATCTTTCCTTACACTGTTGATAACCAAAAGCAGTACCATACCATAATTTTTTTCAGCGACTTTAGCTACTTAACGCACAATGTTTGGTTAAGTTTTGGGAGAAATTTGCTCTTCTTCATTCCTTCTCTGGCCAATTCCATCTTGCTGGGGACATCAGTATCCAGTATGGGGACATCAGTATCTAGTATGGAGGGACTTCATTTCCAGTTTGAGGCTGAGGCACTGAGGAGCAGCAATGTGGTCAGTCCTTTTAATTCAGGGCACCTTGAGTTTTGTTTTCTGTGTTCTCTGTAAAGGGAGCTAAAGGTGCCAGCTGCCAGTCTCTCAGTGAGGGGCTGGGTGTACAGTGGAGAGGAAAATCTAGTACAGTTATAGTATAAACTTGTAATCATTGCTGTTTTGTTTGCTATCAGTTGATTTCAAATTATGATGTTATTAAAGTTCCAGTAAATCAACCAGGGATGTGTAACCTCTCTGTATGACCTGGCTCATACAGATGCTGGGTTACACAGAACTTTGGCCTGGCTGACATGAGAGAAAGTTGGTGAATGAGCCAAGGTGAATGGACTGTGCTTACTGCGAGTTGGGATAGGCAAAAATATAGATGTCTATTCAGCTGTTAGTAAAAAACACAGTACAAGGACTGGCACTGTGCTACTGTGCAAGGTGCAGAGTGCACACGACTGGGCAAAGTGCAGAGATAGGCAGCTGCCCTGTGAAGAGTGCAGAGGTTTCAGTATTTGCTGAATTTGTCAGGTTAAACTAATGTTTAAGGAAAAGAAAATCATCTCTCCTGGTATACACTGTTTGGAACGGCTTGAATTGAACATTTGTTCCTTTTGTGTTCTGCAGACTTCTTGAAGCCAACTCTAGCGAAGACAAGGAGTTCCATCTGTGCCAGCCAGCCCCGGTCTCCAGTGCTGGTCCCCCTGATGGCACATTGTACAAGCCTGTGAAACCTGCCAAGCTGGACGCCACAGCTTTGCACGACTGCACTTTGGCCGCCACTGTGCCTCCCTCGGAGCTGTCGAACCATGCAGTCCTAGCCTGCGACACAGGCATTCACGAGGAGCACTATGTAAGCGAAGGCGTGGAAGATGATGTGCCAGACTGCAGAGAGTACAGAGATGCCTGCACCATTACTGGTAAGCAGTCAAATCCTTTACCTTGGTGAGCATGTGGTGCTAAAGAGTTAAGCTTCTGTTCTTAAGCTCATGGTGGGGTATCTGCTTCATGGATGGTGCTGCTTCTGTTCTGCATATTTTTTCATCTTTAAGAAATGATTTCCCAGGCACCAGGATTTTCAATGAAAGCACTTTGTAATATTTAAGGTCCTTGCAAATAAGCCAGACCAATGACAGCTGTGAAACCAGGTTACTGTATTTATGTACTAAGGAAATTGAACCATTCGATAGTTTGTTAGGAAAATAACAAAAATCAGGGATGAGGAGAAGGGAATACTGTACCTTAAAGTTTATGGAATGCTTGTCCTAATGTTCAGCATAATTTAGAATTCTATCTTCATATGAGAATTGCTTTCTTATATGAAGAATGTGAAAAACAGGGATGGGAGAAATAGGATCTAACATTTTTACTGTACATATTTTTGCTTTTTAAAGCCATTTCATCTTTTCACATTCGTTCTGGAACAGTAAAAGTTATTGTATATGGAATAGCTTCTTCTGCATGCTTTTATGAAAGGTTGAATACCCTGTTATAGATTCATACAAATAAATGGAATATGTGTTGAAGTATGGTATTTTAAATAGAATTAGATTCTTAGTGTTGTGGTCAGCTGACCCAATTTTTTTGTGTTTGAATAATCACTGTAACTCAGTTTAGTCATGGTTATTGCCATGAAATGACAGGAAGCTTCCATTCCAAGTGCATGGTTTGTCGCCTGAGCTGTGAGGTTTCTTTTAGCCTGATGTGACCTTGTGAGTTCTAAGTCCTTTTGGGAATATTTGAGGAGTCAGCTGAGTTTTTGGAAGGGAGAAATGAGATGTCTGAGAAAAACAGCAATAAGACGAAGGCCATTCTAATTGGCAGCCAGATACTTTTATCCTGAGTTACTGTCAGCCCTTTCTAGAATTGTCTTTAAATCAGAGAACTAGCTAATGGTGACTGTCAGCAGCTGCTTTAGTAGCATGCCTTAGCTTAGCTCAGCCCAATAGCTGTGTAGTTGCTAAGGGCTGATATTGTGAAAAAAAAGAAAATAGAAAGAAGGGCTGACGTGCTCTCAAGTCCACCCTGATTTCCTTGGGAACGCAAGCAGCAGGATTAAAACTGGAGTCACTTTGTCAGGTATGCATCTATATAAAATAAATATTTTGTTTAAATAAACAAACTTATATGCCATCCTTCCTTCCTTGTTTTCATGGATTTAGAGTTCCTTAACTGGTTAGTTAAAAAATGGTCATCCTTTCGACTTCCATGTAGTTAGGTAGACTAGAAACTGCTCATCACATAAATGCATTTTGGGTAATATAACTCTGTTTTCCAGGCCCCTTGTAGAAGGATCTTGCAATCTGTTCTGCTGGCTGTGGCCTGTTTCCCCTTCAGCCCCTCTCCTCCCTTCCGTGTTAACAGGAATTTAACTTTGTTTTTCTGTTTCTGACTACAAGCCAGGACAACCAACTTCTTTCATGAATCAAGATGCCTTCTTGATTATGGTTTCTTGAAATGCAAGACAAACTCACTTTTTAACATTTAAAAAGTTTTTATTAAATGGAGGCCAGCACATGTTCTTGCTGCTTCACATTACATCAAGCCTGATGTAGTTTCTGAATCTCTTTCTACTTGCTTAGCTGTCAGCCAAGCTGTTTACAGATTGGTCCTAAATTGCTTTTTAAAATGGATTTGCTATTCTGCAGCGTCAGATTTGTACTGTTTGTGACCTGAGGGCAACATGATGTGACTTGCAGTAGAAATAGCAGTGGTTTTGTTGATTGTTTGGTTATTTGGGTTTTTTTTTTGGTGTTTATGGATTTTTGAGTTTCAGCTTTTTGTTGTGCATTTTAAAGGTGTCAGAGGGCATAGGCTGGAAGTAAGGAATTGGTCTCATATTCCCTCTGTAAAATCTTGATCAGTTTTGTGTGCAGGTATGCAATGTGTACCCTTGAAGCAATCTGAAAGATAAATACTTGACTGAATTGTCAGGATTGTCAGAGACTTTAACATGAAGACTTTGTTTAGTTCTGATTGACAAGTTTAGTTCTGATTGACAAGTTATCACTGTTTATATTTTTAAATTGTTTAGTGGGAAAAAAATCTCTCATATCAAGTCTGCATATACTATACTTTTTCTTCTGATACCAAGCCTTGACTCATCCTAGAGTTCAAATTCAGCAATCAGGGTAAACTATATTTTTTTATTTTAGTCTTAAATTAACACCTACAGCCTATTGTACAAATTATCTGCAAAAATTCTTGTGAATAAACGCTTGGGCACATTTAAGAAAGAATGGGAAACTGAGGCACAGTGTGGTGTGGTGATGCTTTCTGGAATGCAGCAAGCTAATGGTAATTGGAGCTATCTCTGATATAACTAATAGTAAATTGTATGATGTGCACATTTTGCTATTTAACTCTTCCAGACCATTGACATTCAAAGAATTTTTAATGCTGCTTCCTTTTCTTTTTGTTATTGTTTTTGTTTCCCGTTGTGTTTGCTGGCAGTAGAGAGGTACTTTGGCATTCTCTGTCAGCAGTACCATCTTTCCTGCCTGGGACCCAGGAGCAGATTCAATGTAGCTGACAGCATTGCATATTCTGATTGTGCTAAGCATGTATTCTTGGATATAGGGTTGGCTTAAACATTTCTTGTTCACAAACCATCTCAGAATTGTGCTTGAACAGATTTCTCTGGGAATGTAACTAGAGGTATTTTAGGCAACTGGTCTGGATAGAATTCTTGCTATGCTTTTGTGCCAGAGAGGAGATGAGAGTTACTTTTTAGTTAGGTCACACCTCTAATCATCCTATTGTGTGGCCTAAAAGCAATTTTGTTGGCATAACAGAGGCAATAAGCACTGTAGGGCTGGGCCCAGGTGACAAAAGCAGTGTGGTGAAAAATTTCCTCGAGCCAGTGTCTGAGAGAGGGACAGCGCCCTAAAAGCACCTTTCCCACTGAATTTGATACTAAAGCACCGTCCAAAGCTCATAGGTGCTGCAAGTGAAGCTTTATGCAGGTAAATGCATTTGAATCTGTGCTGACTTCAGCACAGAAGGGCAGATGAAATAGGATAGTTGATCCATTGAAAAAAATAGTTTTTGAATGTTTTAAGAGTTATTATGAAAAAAGTGCTGGTGGAGCACATACTTGCTAAACACTAAACCTGAAAACTGACTCAGTAGAGGTTGTAATAGATTTTTTGTTTTGTAATATTTCATTCTAGGTTTTGTTAGCATGATTTAGGAGAAAAGATCAATGTAGTCTGACTCCAAGTTTTCTATTCCTATTGATTGTGGAGCTCCTGCAGGTAAATGGGCAGGAGACCCAAGCCCTGGGTTTAGTGGACAGTAGGGCAGCACTGTATGGAAGTGGCATGGTGCTGCTACATGTGGGAGGCACTATCGTGTCCTAGTTGTTTTTCTTTCCTTTTAACTTTTTCTTGCTGCTCTCATTTATCCGAGGGTGTAGGGATAGGAATACGGATGTAGCACCATCTAGTGTTCTTTTTGCTAGAAAGGGAGTGGAAATGCTTTTCAAGGTCTGTCTGTCTTTTCTGTAATTGCAGTGCAGATCTGAACGCTTTCAGTCAGACGCTGATGAAAACAACTGTAGTTGGGGGCTTTTGTCTCTAACACCACCACCACAAGCTCTTCTCAAACACCACCCCCATCCCATTTTTTGTAGAGCAATCTTGACATGAAAAAGCAGAGTATCACTAAATTGCTCAGTAGTCACAATTTTATGAATTACAAAAGCCTCTTAGTCTGATTGCCTTTTTCTTATCTGTTAGCTGCTGTCTGACAAATCCTGTCTCCCTGGAAATGGGGAGTACAGTGGGGACGGAAGTCAAATATCACTGGATATTACTCTTGTGATAGCTGTCTGCCAGAATATTTTTGTGAGGCTTTTTGATTTTTTTTCTTTTTTTTTCTCTTAAAATGTGCTTAACACAGTATCCTTAGACATCTCCTGTAAGTTAACTTTTGTCTGCTTTTGCATGTCTGAATACTCACTATTTGTACTGATTTTGGTATGGTGTACTTTGTGATTCAAGAGCTAACTGCTTAATATGCCATGTAGGTTTCCTTCATCCTTCTCTGGAAAGGGAGAGAATGAATGGACTGTCATTTAAATTGCACAGCTCCTTCATTAGTTTGCATAATTCATTTGTTCATTGTACTATTACTCTTAGTAAACACATGTAGGAGTGTGTTTTCTGGCTCACAGGACAATTTCCTGAGGGTTGTTGAATTATTGGGAAATGCTGTTCTGTGTCTTACTTTGTTTGCAATTAACACAAGTAGAGTGTTTTTTTTTAATTTCTAAAAACAAAGTTATTACTGGAGGGGTGAAACAAAATGTCTTTTTTTCTCAGCAGGAAGGTGTCAGTGAGAAGAGTTGGTATTATTTGACCTTCCTTGCAGGTTGTGTAACTTGCACGTTACTGCAGTGGAAGGAGTCATAACATCCAGAGAAACCAACTTTCTCTTGCTGCCATGCCTCATTCACACAATCTCCTAGCAATGTTTGGATGCAGAAAGTTTTCTCTGGGTTTTCATCCTGTCTCTATCCTTATTCAGGCTTTAAATATGTTCCCATATGAAACAGAGATTCCGTTCTGTTTCACCAAATTACCATCTTCATGGAAACATCAACCAATTTTGTTAACTGATTGATCGTACAGATAAGTGGTGTCTTCTGACCATTGCTTCATGTAATCACTTCATTTTAAAAGACATGCTTCGGGCCCACAGAATTTCCATTCCATTTTATGTGTGTTCTCCCCCAAGATGCATGTTTTTGTGTTGAAAGGCTGAATTTCTATTCTTTCTGTTTCAAACATGATAAAGCATGATTACTCTAAATTAACTCCACAGGGATTTAGGTATTACAGGTTGTTGCAAGATTGCTTTACTGTTGTTATGTGGGCGATGGGGAGGATGCTGTACCTGTGGCTGTCCTGTTCTAGGTGTGTGAGTTACCACCAGACACCATGTGCTTGCTATTCTGAGACTGTTCAACAGGATGCTCTGGTTGGTTTTGGTACCTGTTACAGGCCTGCTGGTTGACTTCTAAGCTTTAAATGGTTAAAAAAGTATTGATAAAATAGTAACAGTTTTTAATTGCTTCCTGTTATTTGAATCTCTCTGAGTTCTGTTTGGATTAGCTTTCTCTTTTACTGTTGTGGTTATATATAGCTTTTAGTGGAGCATAATTTGCTCTAGCATTTGGGTCTTTTTCTGCTCCTAGTTTGGGGTGGGACTTCCACGTTTTTCTCAGTTTTGTCAATATGAGAGAAGAGATGTTAAATACTGCTTGGTGGAGCTGGAACTCAAGGAAAGAGCATAAGAAATGCTCTGCTGTGTTGGACCACCCAGCTCAGGACTGTGTTTCTGACTCCAGAAACTGCAGATACTGGATATGGAGATCACGTACTCAGTAGTCTACAGCATAAGTACCCCCATCATGCAGAACTATTTAGTGTTGAAACCTGTCCATAGCTTTTTCTTATCTGGATCTGCTGATTGTTTTACACTGGAAGTTCATGGCTGCTACTCCTGTGTGCAGTGACACCGATCTTGCAGTTTCTGTCAGTATTTGTCCTAGTTATGCAGGATTTTGGTGAATATCAGTTCTTCTTTCCCCTTATGAAGTTATCTTCATGATTTTGAAAAACCTTCATCGTTTTTATACCCCTGCTACTGCTCTCCCAGCTGTCTTAGTCTCTCCTTTAAATAAAGCTATGAGAATGTTGGTTCTTTCCTCAGCCCATGTACTTTTTGTAAGTTATTGTCACCAGTCTCATCCTGTAAGCCTGATCTAGTTTTGGTCTCTTCTCCCTCTTTCCTGACACTTCTGTAAACAGTGATTGCTAAATTCTGAACAATGTTCCTTTCTCTAAAGCATTCCAAAAATGCCAGTCCTGTTAACATGAGATAGCTCCTTCGGCATGACTGGAACAATTTTATGAGTCTGACTATTTCTGTTAGCATACTCTGACAAAATGATCTTGTTCTCTGTGCCTGCTGCATCATTGCCTCTATTTTGAATTTTCTGTCTGACTTTTGGTACATTCTCAGTCAACTTCATGCAGATTCTCCCCCCCACCTCACATCCTCCCACAGTTGCTTTCCAGCTCTTATCCTTTTCAAGTTACCTGGTGTTTTTTTTCTGATTCCTCTCCTGTTTCAGGTTGTCACGCTACCTCTTAATCTGTATCTTGGTCATATCTTTTTATTTTATCAAGGATTGTCTTTTTGTGGTTTGATGACATTTGGGTGGTTGGTATTCCCTTAAGCAGAATTCTGCTGTGCTCCCTATATAGCCCTCTTATTTATGCTTCCTAATATGATCCATGCTTTTTAGTGTAAACTGTCAATTCTGAAGTCACTATGAAAGCAACTGTTGGAATTACAAGTCCAGTGTGACACTTTTAAAGACATTCTTCTTAGATTTCCCTTGTTTTGAGAAGCACTTATCGTTCCTAAATATGTACTTTATTCAAGGTAGGGGTGCATGAAAGCAGTAAGTGTTGATCAGTGTTCTGGGTTTGTTCTTTGGAGAAAGTACTGAAGGCAAGTGTCTAGTAAATTTTTTGGGGATTTTTTTTTGTTTGCATTTTTTGTTTTCCTGTTGTGGTGCAATGAATAGTGAGGAAGACTAAATAGCTACATTTGATTATTGGTGCATTTAAATATGTGAAAATAACTTTCATTCCATAACACATGAAGTTCAGCTTTACCTTTCTCCCTCAATATATAGGTGTGTGTCCATAAAGAAGCAACACATTTTTCACTTAAAGTAAGCATCTGTAAAGAGCAAGCTACATAAGATTTAATTCTCATGTTTTGCTTGTGATTCTGTGAAAGCTTTGTTGACAGCCATTGTTTAGTGGCTGGCACATTTTGTAGCTGGGCTGAATAACAAGGAAAAGCAGGACAATTGCTTTTCAGGGTTTTCGTACTCAGTGATTTATCAATGGGTTTTTGAGACATTCGCAGTCTCTCTTGGCAGCTGGAAGATCCTAATGGTTAATGAATGTGTTTATTCTTACTGCTGCTGAACAGTGCATTGCCAGCATGCCTTTGGTACATGAATAGCTTTTGTTCTTACTCTAAAAGAATAGCCATGGTGGCAGAGTTTCCTTTTATTTTCTGTTTAATATAAAAATCATGACTATGGGTGCATTTATCTACAGGGAGAAACATTTCCATACTTTCATTAAAAGCAAACTTCATTTAAATTTATGACATAGGGTACTGTAGGGTCCTAATATTTTAATAGAACCAATCACCAAATCTGTCTCAGGTTTTATTTGTAGCAGGAATGTGTATGTAGGATGGAACCAAAGCAGGGAGACTTCAGCCTGGTAAACAATGGCATTCCTCACATTGGAACTGTGGGATTTCATCTTTGTTAGCTTTGACATTTTCATCTTTATCCTAGTCTTTAGCAGGTGTGTTTGGCCAAGCCAAAAAGAGGTTGACATGGAATCTTTTGTTTTCCCGTGGAAGCCAGGATTTTGTGCAGTTTGTTCCATGTTCAGAGGCAGAGGAACCACTGCTTAAACAACTTTGGTTGAAGTTGTGGCAGAACTTGCAATTTCAAATCATGTCATGCCATACCAGTCAAGTTACAGAAGCTGCCATGGCTGTTTGATGAGTCTGAGTTGTTGAAGAGCTTTTCTTCCAGATGTTTGGCTTTGCAGCCAGCAGTGAGACTTCAGATGTGTAAGGATGCTAAGGCTATCTTTCCCTTTGGACAAGTCAGTGAATTGGACTTTTTTTTTTCTTTGCCCAGGAAGCTAACTACTTGCTTTGCATTGAAACACATGTCCTGAGTTCAGCAGTATTATTTGAAAGGCTTCAGTACAGTTTCAGTGCAGTTAGCCACATTCTAGGCAGCCTAGAACTGACATTGAAAAGGAATATGGTTTTGCCTATTGCTCTGTACATATCCATGTAATTGTTAAATAATGCTCAAGAAATACTTGTAATTATAGACCTCAGTCAATACTTAATGACTGTGTCTATGTGGGCCTATAGAATCAAATAATGGATGACTACAGGCCATGTTTTCCTCTTCAGTAGCATAGGTAACAGCCTAATTGTGTAGTAGAACTTTCATCCCTCTGCTTTTAATTTTTATGTGGATCTCTTTGTAGTGATAATTATGAGTTCATTCCATCACTGTCTAAATGGACAGAAGGCATGGGGAAGATGAGGTTATTGGGCTGTTCCAAGCAGCCAGGAAATATCTGGTGGAAAAACATTTAGAGAGAGACCATCCTTCTTGCTTCCATCATTGGAATACAGTTAGGCTTGTGGGCCTTCTGAAAAAGGAAAACACTAATGTAGTCATGGCCTCCTGGCTGCTTGTTGATCTAGGTTAGGTGGCTAATCTCAGTGTCACATGGAGCAAAATTAGCAGTCAAAATCTTCTGGTATTTGGTGTGGAATAGCCTCAACCTGATAAACTTTGATTTCTTGTGTTACATGTGGCTGGACTTTAGCCTCCATGCTAAAGTAGCCCTTGTCTCCGTGTAGCCCTTGTCTGCAGAGAAGCTTACTTTTAGTTAACTAGTATGGAGCCAGCACTGGAAGTGACCCTGTGCGGGTGTTGTGTGCTTTTTGTTTTTTGGAATTGTTATTTATTGACTGTCCGTTCTCAAAGATTTAAAACAGGGGAACTTAAAAAAAACTCTGAGGGAGCTAAGTGTCAAGGGTGAGTGCAATATATGTGTGGGAAATAGGACAGGACTGAAAACCAAAGAGAGGAGTATGTGGTCCCATGAAGTAACGTAGTAGATTTCTTTATTCTTCCAGCTTTCTTCAGAGTTTCCTTGTTCCTGTTGTCTCTTTTTGTTACTGTGCTTGTATCTGCTTCTCTTTTCTCAGCTGCCTCAAGAGGTAGCGACAAGTTATGATGTTTTAGTTCTTTTGCGAGAAATGGAAGATTTGCCTGAGAGTGCTACTGAGGCATATTTTGGGGTGTTTTTTTCTTTTGTTTGTTTGCTTTGTTTGTGTTTAAGAAGGAGAGGATATTTAGACTGCTCCTTTCTGGCTGTAGGCTGAGCACCAGCTGCTGGGGTTTGATGTGGTGGAGTTTCCTGGAAGATACTCAGGGTAGGCATGTCATACAACCTGATGACCAAAGCTTGTGTTTTGAAGGTTGTCAAGCAGCCCAGCACTTCCCTAAGGTCACACCCAGAGTGGAGTTGTTTTGCTGCACACACTACTTTTGTTCAGCAGTTGTTTCCCTTTGCTCAGAGGAGGCATTTCTGGGTAGCACAGCCACTTTGTGCTGTTTGCAAGGTGTTGGCTTCCATCAGGACTACAACTCAGGGGCACTGTGCTCTGGGAACGATACTGTCTCTGGATAGTTTTCTTGTGGTCTTTTCTGTCATGACATGTGTGTTCTGGCACACTCCTTCTTGATTAGAGCCCTGACTCTAGCATGGTTCCTGGCAGGGCTGGATTTGTGAGTGATTGTTTTTTTCCACTTAGAGGAGTGGGCTGAAAGCAGGAAACTGGCTGGCAAAATGTCCTGTGAGATTTGGGGGTTCTGAGGCAGCTCTGCCGGCAGGTGGCAGTTTGTACTGCCAGCAGGTTCTGTGGAGACCTGGGAGTCCTTTTAACTTTGGGAGGAGAGCTCTGCTCACAAGCAAAGCAGTAAAACCATGAAAATTGGGGATGGTTTGAACCAGAATGCAGACAGGCAGAAACTATATATTTTATGTTCTTTGTGAGGACTGTACTGATAAGCTGTCTGTGTTGTGTTTGTAAAGGCTCCTGCAGATACCAGGCTCTGAGGTTGGTATAGTTCCTTTTCTCTGCATGTTTTCTGTATGTTTTTGGTGTTCTTTCTTGGCTGCCACACTCCCCAAGCCTTTGTCCCTTCTCATTGTTCTAGGTTCAGTCTCTGAATTTATCATTAGTTCTAATGTGAAGTTCATGCTGAAATTGAGCAAGTGCTCCTTCTTTATCAGTCAAGCTAGGTTTTTCATTCCTACAGTAAGATACATCTATAGCCATAAACAGATTAAACCCAAAAACCTGATAGGGAATAGAGTTTGACAGATGAGATGCTTTTAGGTGACCATGTTAAAAAGAATGGGATCTTCAAAGCTGTCTACCTGTGGTTCATGTCGTACTTAGCTGGAGTTGAAGTTTGACTGAGGCTGAATTGCTTGTTTGTGAGATCCTGGCATAGTTCCACCCATCCAAGTAACACTGACAGCTAAGTATGTATGTAACTCTTTATGGGAAGTGACCTAATGTATGAGTGCAGGATACAAAGGACAGTGAGTGACCACCCCACACAGTGCCTTGTGATCTCTGTGTTGTTATGTGCAGAGGGGGAAGGCATTCCTTGAGGAGCTGTCCTGTCTCCATACAGTCAGCTCCCATTGTTTTAGACTTCTCACTCCATTTTCTCAATGATCAACTCCTTGCTCACTTGTCAGCAGAGGAAAGATGTAAGTGTGCATCTGAAAATAACCAAGTGCACTCTAATCCTCACATGCTTATGGTTGTCCTGCAAATTCTTTCTTTCTCTGAATATGAAAAATTAAAAAAAAATACTGGGGGAAGAATCCTCCCACCCTCACTTCAGTCTCCACAGTGAAGAGTTAATTTACTATATTTAGAGCATTTTGTATGGATAGAGATGTGCCTAGAAGAAAGGGAACTGATGGAATAGTCAAAGGTATCTAGATCAGCAAGCATAATAAAAGTTCCTTTAAGGAAATATAAGCAAGCTGAAGTAACCAGTGAAACTTGAGTGGCTGTCTTGAGAGACATGGGGTAGAGAGGTTTAGTATGTCCAGAACAGGACAGACACACCAGCCAGTCAAATGCCAATGTATGAAAAGATATGAAACATGCTAGCAGGTAATCCATTAATAACTACCCAAGGGATACTGAAGTGGGAAGAAATTTGCAGAAGAGAGCTCAGCTGGAGTGTTCTGCCTGTTTCGCATATTCTTTATGGAAAGAGAAGATTAGAAACTCTAACAAGAAATTAACCAGGGCAAAAGTCTTTGAAAACATTTGTTTTAATCTCATTTAGAAAACAGAGAGCACGAGGAGGAATGTTGTCAAAAATTACTGCAAAGCAGACTGAGCACCTTCTTTGTTTCCTGAGGAACGGGGCATGGAGAAATACATATTTGCAACAAAACAAGTGAGGTGGGATGTTCATACATTTAAGCTAAGACAAAACTAAAGCAGTAGAACATGTTACTTTCAAAAATAGTATGAAAAAGAATGAAATTTATTAATTTAAAAATTATTTAATTATTTCTATGAAGTGCTGAAAGCTATAGAGTTGCAAGGGCATAAACAGAACCTGGAATGAGCCATGCTTTACTAAGAATAATGAGTTTATAACTTATTAACTATTTAAGCTGGTTTTGATCTGCTTGTAGAAATTTGTTTGCCAAATGTGTTTTCCAGAAAACTGAAAGTTGAAAATTGCTTAGATTACAAACCCCAGAATCCATAACAGCAACTCAAAAGGATATGGTTCAGCTATATTTTGTTGTATCATTTTAAAATTAATTATCAATTAATTGTTTTAAGTGTAAGGTGTTAAAGTTTTCTCAATAAAATGGAGGTACCACCTAGGAGAAGAAGAGATGCTTTTATATCTGTTGGATATCAGTTCACTTAATCATAAATCACAATCACAGATGACGTCTTGGGTGTTCTTAGTAGAGAAGTTACTTAATTGTTTATCTTTGCAGTTCTAATCAGAAATAAGAAAAAAACCTCTGTGGAAACACAATCAGGGTCTTATAAAAAATATACCTGATGTTTGAGGATGGGGGATGGTGTTAATCTGCATATCGTCTCATAACAAATGTGTGCATCTCAGAAAAGGGAGGGGGGGAAAGTGAAGGGGGACAGATTGTGTAACTGTAGCACTGAGAATATTGCCGTGATTTAAGTGGTGAACTAATGTCTAGTCATGAACAAGTGTAATTATTGTGTCCTATTTTTCTAATTAGGCAATTGCATCAGAGCCTGTTCATATTTCCTGCTGGTATACAGGTTTTAGACTTGCAGTAGAAGTTAATGACAATAGCATCATAACAGCATCATAAAAAGTTGCCTTTCCAGTTACTTGTTAATATCTTTTCCAGTTATTAGACCTTTTGAATTGCTTAGAAATGCTCAGGATTTATTATATTGTAGAGTAGAAGAATTTTCTTGGTTGACTTGTTTTCCATGATAATTCTTATTTCTTTACTGCCTAGCCTTCACATTCTAGTGGATTTCTTTTCCACAATAAAACTGTATGGGTTTTTTTCTTCTGTGTATGCATGAATGAGTGGGTTTTTTTTCTCCTCACATTTTATTGGTTGCTTCCTTTGCATTCATTTTTCACTAGTTTTTGGGATAAAACAAGCCAGTTTACTTATCTGTACAACTGAAACTTCCACATCTCATCTATAAAGTCTGTTTCTTTTGGAATCCTAATAAAAAAGAGAAAGACACTAAAGGTTTGCATTTCTCATATTTTATTTCTTTGTTCCCAAGACCATCATCTTGTGCTGTGTAGATTCTTGCATTTTTCTGAAGAGAAAAATGAACATTTCAGCCAGAAAAACTCCCCCAAAACAACCCCAATGAAAAAAGTCAACTCTATTTTCTCAAGATTGAGAGCAATTAGGTAGTCCAAAGATAGATGTATAAAAGAATATTCTTTTATGTGTACATGTACATAGAAAGGTTTTTGATTGTCTTGTGGATGTCAGCAGATTTTTTAGAAGATCAGCTGTCTTTTCTGCACTCAGATGGTTGCATGCACTGAGATGATGCTGTCAGCCTTAAAAAGATAGCCAGGGAAAAAGAAAGTTTGTAGTCACAGGCTGGCTCTCATCTTTCAAAGCATGGGGAGCAGATCTTGTATCTCTGTTTAAGCCAGTAGTCCCTCTGAGAAGGTTGCAAGGACCTCTTAAAATGATATGTGCAGGCTGATTCTCACATTGCACAGAGCTCTATGAAAACAGATGCACATGTGGCCGTCTAACTGCAGGGAGGCTTGGAAGACACTCACATATCTACAACAACCAACAGAACAGTGTGGATGAAGGCAGAGGAGAATAGCTCCTGATAGGTAATAGCAGACTCCTTGAACCATAAAGTACAACACAGCTTTCCCAAGTGGATTATAGTTCTAGTTATCAGGGTTTTGTAAAGTATGTGTAGGAAGGAGACTGACAGTATGAGTTCATCTTGGTATTCTCTGCCCTGTTGTCTGGTAGAATAGTAATGTTCTTGCAATTTTTAGTGCTTGGGATGCTTTTGACAGTGTAATTTCTCACTTAGAAAGATAAAAAACAGATAATTAATGATATATAGAGAAGTCTGTGTTGCTTCCCTATTCTCTCCTTCCTCGCCTTCTTTGACAAGAGATGAGTTCCACTAAGTTATGGTGGAATTGCAGGTCTACCTCAATCCAGCAAGAATAAGTTTGTCTTACAAAAATTGGTGCCTTTGTCAAGAAGCAGCAAGAGCAGGGCTGCCTTACAGGCAGCTGACAGGATGGGAAGGGCATAATCCTTGTTGGCACAGCCCGGTCCCTTTGTTCCCAAGCAGAGCAAAGGTGCTGGCAGCAATGGTTCAAATTGACTCTCCAGGGGTCGATCATCAGACAAATGGCAGCAATCCAGGAAGCCTGGACAATGAGTCAGTGTCAGCAGAGAACAGAGCTGGTCACAGGCCTGCTTACAGCACTGCACGGGGCAGGACCACAGGCTGGGGGGTACATGGGGCTCCTGGCAGAATGTGCTCGCTGGGGACCATGATGAGCCTGGTCATGGCAGTGTAAAGGTACATGGGAGCACTCAGGGCCTTGACAGTCTTTGCTGTTTACTCTGGAGTGAATCTCAGCAAGAGTTGCAGGAGCTATGACACTGGTTAAAGAGTGAGCTCTGGTGTATCGCTCTTCCAAAAAAGGCTTAGATAGCTCTTCCTTACTTTGTGTGTGGAGGGAGGGGTTGTGCTGGACAATGGTGTTTTCTCTTCGTACTGATGTGTAAATGGAAAATGTCCAGATTGATGCACTAAGTATTTACTGAAAACATACCATGAGTTGCTCAGTTTCCTAATAAATATTTAGCATGACAGTGTGTTTAATTGTATATGACAATTAAACTTATATATTTAGAACTATTGTGACTGTTTTGGGTATTGATACACTCTCAAAATTCTTCAATATAATATAATATAATATATAAATATAATATAAGTTAGAAGGTACCTCAGGAGGTAATCTGTTCTGACTTCTACTAAAAGCATGTCTTTTAGAGTAAATGCTCATGGCATTGTTTACTTGACTTCTAGTCTCCCTGTGCCCGTTTGAGTGTCCTCAAGGTAAAAAAGTTTCTACCCTGAACTGGTTTTTTTTGTGTTAAAACTTCTCAGCTACCTCTTGGCCTAAATTTAAAGCTCTAATTTTACTTGTAACATTTTTGCAGTTGTTGTTGGCTGTTGGTATCCATTTTTAGAACTGTGTGCAAACTTGATGTGTTTGTGAGCATGAGGGGCCGCATCACAGAATGCAAGTCAAGATTGTGTCAAAAGGTGCCCTGGAAGTTCCTGTAATCATCTTTACCAGTGTGTCTTAGGTTTGAACTGTGGCACTGTTTGCTATTGCAGTCCTGGATTTCTGTTTCTTGAGAAAAATCTGCCAGCAGCAAAGGCAAAAAAAATACAGTGGTACTAAATTGTAGTCCAAGACCAAGTTAAGGAGATACGTAAGGCTTGCAAGCTAAAAATGATCTGTGAAGTAGAACATCAAAAATGTACATTCCTCTGTGCACTAATGCTTTCTTCATACTCCAGTTGTAACTGGCTCTCTATTCCCCACCCTAGCCCACTTACTCTTCAATAAATGTCCCTGCTTCTAGAGGTGAGGCTTTTTGTCACTAAGATAGCATGCCCTTGTATTACTAGTAAATATGATATTTTGGGATAATTTGTGCCAGGCATATGTACTAAACTTATTTGTATTGAGCTGTTTTTTACATGCAGCAAAATCTTGTTGATATCAAAACAAACTGAAGTCTTTGAAAGCTTGTATGTATAGTACTCAAGGTAACTAATAGAAATTGTTCCCTTTCCTTTAACAGATGTGTGCAATAGTACCAATCTTCCTGAAGTTGAAATCATCAGTCTCCTGGAAGAGCAGCTGCCTCATTATAAGTTAAGAGCAGATACAATCTACGGTTATGACCACGACGACTGGCTTCACACACCTCTCATTTCCCCTGATGCGAATATTGACTTAACAACTGAGCAAATAGAAGAGACCTTGAAATACTTCCGTAAGTCAAAGACTCAGAAATTGTACTGAGAAACAAATAAAATAGTGCTATTTTTGTTATCTTCTTTGAAGTATCTGTGCAGTTCTTTGAAAGCTGTGGAGAGCAAGGGAACTGTTTGTGATTTACTGCTTTAGTCTCCAAGATTGTGGTAGATAGAAAATGAAGGGAACATTTAATCAAGAACAGCCATTGCATTTGTGATTTGAGTCTGCACCTTTCCACATTATCAAATACTGGAGAAACTGAAATACTTCTTTTTGCTTGTGATCTCTCTCAAAGAGACTGAAGTTTCTGTATCTATGCAGCTTAGAAAGCTTAGACCTCTTTCCACATCTACTTTTTTAAAATGTGTTCTCTGACACATTGTACTGTTGTCTGGTGGCACTATGTGCCAGCATCACAGAATGACATTAAATCGTTTTGCTGCAGCTTAAGCTTCTAGAAAAGCCTTGTGATGAACCAAACTCTCACCATTTGGTTGACGTGGTTTGTCCCTTCATTCTTTCTTCTGTTCATATTCATACTATCAGACAAAAAAATATTTGTACCTAGAGAGAACATGAGTACACTTGTGAAATTTGTGGTTGTTCTTTCCTTTGTTTGAGCCTGTAGATACTTTATCATGGTGAATGGATTCATGTCTCTGGTTTCTTCCACTGTGAGTATTGACTTAGATGTGCAATTAGAGAAGAGTTCTGTGATTCATCTCAATGACTGCTATGCTAAAGCAATAGCAGTGGATTTACATGGGTTATAGTAGTAGGTAGATTTAGGTAGACTTACTGAGGAACTGTAGAGCTTCAGGAGAGATGAGTTACAGGGCTCAGCACAAACCTGTGCAAAGATGGCTTCATTGCATTTTGAAGCACCTGAACAATCACTTTGTAAGGAGCACAGCTGGTAAAGAAAAGCATGAATAATATAAAGAACTGAGTTTCTGATGGTCATGCTTGAATAAATGGCTTGAAGTATTTTAGCAAAAAACTTGCATATGCTTTTCACCTACCCCCAATCACACAAAAACGGTGGGAAGGGGGTGAGACAAGCTGAAGCTGATCTGTGGAATCGAGTGTACTACTGCTGGTTTTGTAGTAGCCTATTAGTGCTGTTACAGTGATGGCAGAAGCTGGCTTAAATAAATATTTTGAAATCTAAGGTTTCCAAGGTCTTCAGTAACCTGATTAGGCCTGCCTCACAAGTAAGATTGTTTGTGTGGGTGGACTGTTGCAATAACCATGGGAAAAATGTTTTGCTAGTGGGACAAGGAACTCAAAAATCCCCATGGCAGCATCTTTCTACCGGCTGAGATGATGGTAGGTGTGTGGCTGCTGGGGATGGATACAAAATACAACCTGTGCAGAGGATGAATTGAGAGCAGCCCTGAGGAAAGGACTTGGGAGTGTTGGTTGACAGCTCAACCTGATCCAGAAATGTACACTGGTAGCCAAGAAAGCCAAATGTATCCTGGGCTCCACCTGAAAGAAATGTAGTCAGCAGGTCCAGGGAGATCAAGGTCAAGGGAGGTAATTGTCCCCATGTACTCTGTCCTTGTGAGACTCCCACCTGGAGTATGTGTCCAGCTCTGAGGCCTCCAACGTAAGAAGGACATGGACCTGTTGGAGCGCGTTCAGAGGGACACAAAGATGATCAGAGGGCTGGAGCAGCTCTGCTGTGAAGACAGGCCAACAGAGTTGGAGTTGTTCAGCCTGGAGAAGAGAAGGCTTTGGGGAGACTTTGAGAGCACCTTTCTGTGGAAGCTCTCAGTTCAGTCAAAGGGAGAACAGAGAGAATTCTCTCAGGCTTCGGCCTGGGAAAGTTAGGAGAAAGAATTCAAACAATTATCTCCCTCTCTGTTCATATGTTTGTGCCCATGTGGAATGTGTTCTGGAGATTGTTTACCCAAGGTGATTGCTTGATTGGATTCTGGTGATGGTGTTTGGATTCATTGACCAATTGGATCCACAGCTGTATCAGGACTTTCAGAGAGTGAGTCACGGGTTTTCTTTCTAGCTAGTTAGTTAGTGAGAGCTCTTGCTACTGTAATATAGTGTAATATAAGTATAGCAGAATATATTATAAGATGATATAATAATAAAGCAATTGATCAGCCTTCTGAATCATGGAGTCAATGCTAATTATTACCTGGCTGGAGGCCTGCGGCGACATCTTTCAGTATCTAAAGGGGGATATAGGAAAGCAAGAGAGGGACTTTTAAGTAGGCCCTGTAGAGATAGGACAAGGGATGATGACTTTAAACTGATAAAGCGTCAGTTTAGATTAATTATATGGAAGAAATTCTTTACTGTGAGGGTGGTGAGGCACTGGAACAGCTTGCCCAAAGAAGTTGTGGATGTCCCATCCCTAGAAATTATCAAGGTGAGGTTGAATGAGGTTGAATGGTTGCTTTGAGCAACCCAATCTAGTTGAAGATTCCCTGCCTATGGCAGGGTGTTTGGAACTAGGTGACTTCTAAAGGTCCCTTCCAACCCAAACCCTTCTATTATTCTCTGAAAATGAAGCTGCAAATAACAGAGAAATTGGATAGCATAGCTGCCTGAAACTGTGAATACTTAACAATTTTATCTAGCTTTTAGCTTACAAGCATAATGACTGCAACTTCACCATGTTGCTGTGGTTGTAGATTTCTTCCAATCAACTGGCTTGAATGAAAAAAAACCTGAGTATAATTCCTGCCACAGTGTATATTTTCTGCTTTTATTAGAAAATAACTGCTTAAAAAAGAGGAAGCAAGCAAAGAGATTTTTGATAAAGAAACGTTTATTTCTTACTGCTTACAGACAGACATTTGTGTATAGATAGTAGTTCAAGAAGTTTAAGCAAATTTGGGTCTAGCCTTAGACTGATACCCTGGAAACTGAGATCTGACTTTACCCTTGTTCAGTTACTGTGAACAAGTCACAGACTCCATCTATACATGAGAGTGCAAAAACATAATAAATTTGCATGTTTCAAAATTATTGCATTGATTGCAAACATTGGTTTATGGCACAATGAACTATGAAAGTAAAAATACTATTTTAAGTAAGTTGGCAGAAAGGTTCTGTGAATTATGCCACCATCACTGTGAATTATGCCACCATCACTTTGGAGAGTGTTCCAGGGTGTGACTGCTTGCACAATTTTCAGTGCTGCAATTAAGGTACTCCTCTTTTACCTGTTTAGTTTGTTTCAAAAACCTTGATGAGGGAGTGAGCAAATACTGTAGCTTATGTCTTTGAAAGTTTGAGTTTTCAATGGCTTATGAAAATTTCCTTGCAGATGTTTGCATGTTGAGATTGATGGTGGTTTATAACCTGTTGGTGGAAATGTGATTAGTTTCCCACTGTGTTGATCCATATAGCAGAAGAATCAGCAATGACCCTTAGGCATACTGCTGTGGCTTGTTAGAGCAGATTTTTCTGCCTTCCTGTGGCTTTTTTGAGATCCTCAGTCCAGTTCACAACCACAAAGGCTCAGAATCAGTAAGAATCTTTGGGCCACGTAGCACAAGAGGGTGGACATAAGGCTACTTAGCTCTCATTTTTAATGAATTTTTGAAGATACTGGTAGAAAAATGAACCGTCAAATATCCAAGCATTTTAATTTATTCAGTGCTTTTTGTGGGGATTTAAGCTATAACACAGGATAGGTGATGTAGAGAATTAGTTCTTAAAATTTAGTTTGCCATTGAGTAAGAAGGCAGTTGGGAAGAACTGAAGAGTGTTAGGCCTACAGCTGTTCTTTTACATTCTGCAACTCCAAAGCACATCTTTGTTACTATTGCCTTCAGATGGAAGGCTGAGCCAGTTCTTGCCAAATGAATAAAATAAAACTGATCTTATCCTAAAGCATAGTCCCATAAATTCAATGTCACCTGACCAGTCTCATTATACAGTTGAGGCAGAGTGTCTTTTAAGTAAACCTAAATGAAAGTATGATACAGCAAAATGACATTCCATCTCCCTGCCCCCAGATTAGGGGCAGTCAAACTCACTTTTAGCTGGGGGCTGTGGGGGGACCTCTGTGAGAGCCAGGCCTAGAGCACAGCTACCAGAGGCAGTGAGCAGGAACAGCAGTCTGAGTTTTTCCTTGGCAGCTTAGGGAGACAGGGCCCATCTGGGAGCTCTCTGAGAAACTGAGGGTGCCTGCTGCTGCATCTAAGGTGAGCCACAGGCATGTGGGCCTCACGAGTCCTAGTGGCTTCTGAGAAGCTGTCAACTGCTCTTGACCCAAGGGTATCCTTAGCCTTCTTTGGAGTTGATGCGCATTAGGGATGGTCAGACACAGCCAATAGTTGTAGTAGTTTCTCTGGAGTGGTGCAAAGAAGGGATCTTCATCTGAGTTCAGAATAACCTAAGTCTTCAGATGTGGTGGCAGTGTGCCACAGGATGCATTCTCCAGGTTTTGGAGTACCTGTCCCTCAGAGCAGAGACTTTAGCCCAGACAGAGCTTCAGATTGGGAAGCAGCCCTGCAAGAGTCAGGTTGCTGGAAGTGCCCACAGCTGCTCTCTATCCTGAGGTAGAGAGAGATGGCCTCCTTTCATGCAGGAGGTATGCATGTGGAAAAGCTGTCACCAGGTGGAGGAGTTGAGAGGAAGTCAGCAGGCTGTGCAGCATCAGGGAGAGTGAGACATAGGCAGGATCTAGGAGTGGCTGAGACACCAAAGGATTGTGCTCCTGTTGAGAGGGACCTTGACAGGCTGGAGCCATGAGTCAAGAGCAGCCTTGTGCTGTTCAGCAGAGGGAAGTGCAAAGTCCTGCAGCTGGGAGGAACAGCCCCATGCACCAGTAGATGCTGGGGTCCAGCTGTTGGAATGCAGCCTTGCAGAAAAGGACCTGGGGCATCCTGGTGAACACCAAGGTGGACATGAGCCAGAAATATGCCTCTGCGGAAAAGCAGACTAATGGCATCCTGAGCTGTATTAGGAAGCCTGTTCTGGGCTCCCTTATTCTATATTCCTTCAGTGTCATAATGCATTCCTTTCCTCTCCCAGGAAGCTGCAATCATGTCTCTCAGTGGGTTTTTTTCCTTGTTAGAAAAATAGGTCATAACCATGCAGCTGTAATATTTTTGTCTGGCCAATTGAGCATGGTATTAAGCTCAACTTCATTTTACAAATGTTTTTGCTGTCTCCATGAGAAATATAACAAAAAAAAAAGAGGAGATTGTAATGTACATTATTTCTAGCTGGTGAACTGTTTGCGAAATTTGTTTCTTTAAAGCTTTATTCTCAATTTCTTTAATTGTAGATAGGGGTGTATTCTCTTAAATGTGTGGCTCTTGCCATTATGTATGGTCTTACTTACAGTGTTTAAGTGTGCTCAGTGATACCTTAATTAAGCTACACAGCTGGTTTTGCATGACGGTTGCTGAAGACATCAATTTTGATTTTATACAAATGCAAAAATAGTGCTCTCCAGTAATTATCTGGGGGAAGGGAGAAATAATCCTTTCATGTGGAAAATAGCTTTTTGTCATTAAGTACTTTAATTTCATCTGACTGCGCTTGTCTCATGTTAAGTAATTTTGTTTCAGTGGGAGAGCAGTTTGACCCTCTTCTGCATTAGAAGAGTCTTTTCCTTGTATCAGGTGAGGTCAGTGTGCCCTTAGGGTGTGAAGCCACGAGCTATGTCCCACCTGGAGGAAACACTTGTACTATTTTGAAGCCCTGGATAGTCATCCCAGTTTGATGAAGAAGAGTCAATCAAATCTGAAGCACCCATTTTTCTAAATACC
This sequence comes from Ploceus nigricollis, assembly GCA_013399945.1. Taxonomy (NCBI): domain Eukaryota; kingdom Metazoa; phylum Chordata; class Aves; order Passeriformes; family Ploceidae; genus Ploceus; species Ploceus nigricollis. The sequence goes on from VXBC01011642.1 coordinate 303,184, forward strand.
AATTCTGAAAGCTGCTGGTAATAGTGCTCTCAGTGCTCTAGATTTTACTCTGGGTTCTGCTCTATCCAGGTAAAGCAAGACTTCTTGTTAAGTAAAATACTATCCTGGAAAAGATCACTGTCCTAAGTTACAGAGTTGTTTGTCCTTACTAAATATGTAGTCACAGGATGACTCCTATTCAGTGTTCTTTTAGAAGGTGAAAACACCAGTAACTCTTCACTTCAGTAAATGATTCCAGTTGAGAAATAAGTGTGACAGCCTTGAAAATCAGTTGGGCTTTTAAATATACCTGCTTTGTCAGTTTGCAAAATATGTGTTGTGGCAATGCTTGATTGTGATTAATATGCATTGCATAGTGGTGGCTTGTACAGCTATTGCTCTGATAAAAAAGGACTCCAGACGATGTTAATGGGATGGGCAACTTTATCCTGAGTGGTGGTGACTGTACTGGTGACTGTAGAAAATGATGATGTGATATGTTGTTAAATTATCTGAACCATCCTGAGCCAGTAGCCAAGAGAAGAAATGTGACCCAGAGGTAATCAAATGGGAGGTAATCCATTGCAGCTGCCTTGGAAATACTCCATCCAGCTCCAGTGTTCAGTTTCAAAAAGCATCCTTACAGAATTGTAAAAGGTTTGGAGAAAAAAGCTGAGAATGACTAAGCATGAAAACACAGAATTTATAGTGGCATGCTATGTAATGACATTCTTTTAAGTAATGATTCTTTTAAGTCAGCAGAGATGACTTGCTGTGGCTTTGCACCCTAGCACCACAGTGCACTACAGTCTTGAGTGTGCTGCTGGGGTAGATGAAAGTACCTTTGTCAGAAATTCTCTTCAAACAAAAGGACGGGTTTGTGTGGTTTTTATAACCTGGGTAATTTAGGCATATCAGTTTAATGTTGACCTACAGCAAAAGGGAAGGAGAGGGCTCTTGAGCTTTTCAAGACATCTTTTCTTGCTAATGAAACCCCTTTGTAACCACAAACTTAAGGAATGCTTAGTCTAGCTGTTTCCGGTTGGCTACCAGAATTCTTTATCAATCTGTATGCTTTGCTTTGTGGAGAACAAAGATAAAGGGAGGGGTTTATTTAGTTAGAAATAAACATTAAAAAATAGAACACAATTTAGCAGCTGAAAGGGAATGCTGAACAAATATGAATAACTGGATTTAGGTTTGGAATAGGAAAATGCAGCTTCCTTACAGTCGCAGACTTATTACCCTAAATCTTTTTTTAGCCCCATTGTATATGAACTTTTAGGTAAGTAACAGAGTAATATCCCAACCAAATGTAGTGTTGCAATATGGAGATTGGAATACACAGAGGTTCAAAGTTTGTAGAATCAGTCCACCTGAAAAATGTACTGTTCTGATAAGTTTACTATAAAATGAATCTGATAAACCCTTGTAGGAAGGAAAAGCAGGGCTGCAGAGGTTGAAAGTAGGTTCTGGAAGTGTGCAGCTGCTTTGTCAGCTTGGTCACAAATTCCCATTCAACTTGACAACCCTTCCAGCTTTATAGAGTACAATTCCTCATGTAATTGAAGGGATGTTTGGGTGTGGATACCTGGATATATAGTATTCCATCTACCCAGGGTTTCTGTCTTCATGCTGGGAAGATAATACACTTATTCTATATTTTCAAGTCTCTTGAGGAGTTCTAAAATCGTTTGGCCATACAAGTGATTTTCTCCACAGAAAAGTGATGCCTTTCTGAATGACACCAGTATGCTTCCAATCAGATCTGTAAAAAAATATCAATTAAAAAAAACAGACAAAAGGCCCTAAGCCCATACCTTGAACTATTTTTATCCTGTCTCATTGAAAGGGAGTGTATGTGCCATGGGAAGGACAGAGAGAAGAAAATTCTAGCATGTTGAAGATTTCCTTTGTTTAAAATGTCAGCAAATAAAAAAAGGAGATTGTCCCTGCAGCAATTTAAGGTGGTAGCTAGTGTTAATTCTTTCTATTTTAAATGCTTATTTAAAAACATTAACCAGACTGAAATTACCTTTTGGACAAAAATAATACAAGTGGAACAAATAGATTATATGCAGAGCAATTGAGTTGATGTTGCCATAGGAACCTTTCTTTTTCTCTGGCAGTATTTTAACAGTGTGGCCTTAATTGCATTTAATAGCATGTATAGTTTTTTCTTTGTGTGTATGCATAACTGAAACTCTGCAAGACTCAAAGCTACTGCAGGGATAATTTCTTATACCAGGAAAGTTGAATACTGATGTGGTCAAGAAACCAAAGCATTTTCCTCTGCATAGCTTCACTAGGCCTTACCTGTTTCTGTTACAGTAAAGCAAAGTGGTACGAGTTGGGGAGTAGAATAAGTGATAACAACGTAGAAGAGACATGAGTGAGGGTGAACTTAATAGATACTTGCAAAATCATGAGTGATTGAAAAGGAGAGATGGACTGAGTGTTCAGATTTCCAGAGCTAGAAGCATCAAATTAGGTTAGTAAATGTGAGTTGCAAAGCAAAAGGTGAGGGGTTTGTATATCATGAGCAGTAGATGTGTGGAAGGCTTTGCAAGAGAATGTTGGAGATGCTAAAAATGTATGTGGGCTCAAGAACAGAGAGGATAAGTCATTCAAGAATTGCTAAAAGTAGCAGTAGCTGTATCTGTCTCAGGCTGTCTCTGAAAATGAAGAAATTAGAGGTTGGGAGGGCAGTTGTGGGAAATGTTGGACAGTTCTCTATTGCCTGCTCATGGCTATTCTTGTGGATGGAGTCTTTGGCTTGACACCAAAGATTTCCCTGGTCAGATGCAATATGGCCTCCTACCTTAATCTACCGGGATACAGTAAGTCACAATCTATTCCAGTGTTTCTACTGGTGTTTGCAGAGAATTAGCATTTCCTAAAAGAGGAGGAGAAATGGGTGAAGGCTATGTGCTGGTTATGAACAAAATGGATGTCAGTCCACTTGTATCTGTACCTGCACATATTCAGACATGCTTTTTGAATTGTGGTGTTTGATGATTTAATGCCATCTGTTCCTCAGACGGGTTCTCTCCTAATAGCTTAAACACAATTTTATTGGGGGCTGCAAAAGTATTTTCTTCCATTTCCAAAACACTGAACACAAACATGAAGTTTTTCTGAATGATGACCTTCAGCATTTTTAGGAATAGAGTAGTGAAAATTTGGCCTAACCTCCTGTCTTCAGCTATGAAACTTAGATGCTTGGGAAAAAAAAAAAGGAGGGGAAGTGGTTCATGGAGAGGGCAAAAAGTAGAAACAGATTAGCTTTTTTTTTGCAAGGAGAAATTTATTGCTGTCCTGATTTTGCTGATTCTTTTTTTCTGTTTGGCATTTCTCAACAGCAGGATGCAGAAAGGGTTCTATTATATCAGACCAGGATAGTGTAACAAAGCAGTAACGTAGTTTAATTTTCCATGGGGAAGTCAGGCTTTTATCAAACTGTGTGGAGGAGAGTAGTAATGGACTAGATTTTCATTATTAATGTGCCGCATGTCCCTAGTGAATTTCAACAGTGTGATGCTGTTGTTCTGTGAGCAGTAGCAATGGGTTGTATCATCTTTCTCAGCAACGATTTTTGTTTCCAGTATGGAGGACTCCTTCTAGCTTGTAAAGCCAGAAACAGCAAAATGCATTTTCTTCATCTCTGCATCGCTTTTGGAGCCAGCTCGTCTCCATGGCAACACGTTAGCCTGAAAGAGATGTGGAGACTGGGGAGGAAAGGAATGAGTTAGAACCAGCCGGGCGGTGGTGTGTGTCCCCAACGTCAGCGCATCAGCCTTTTGATAGGAGGATTTTGTTAACACCCATCCAAGGCTCCTGTGCAGAGCTTCTTTATTAGAGGAGCTACCAGGGCATCTGCTTCCTTTCTGCGTCCTTTTTCTATTTTTTTTTTTTCTTCCAAATACACCCTCCACATCCCCCCTCTTTTATTTTAGTTGCAGCGTCAGTGAAGATGTGCAGCTCATTTTCAGCTTCCCGTGAGCTGCCTTGTGCTCTGGCATTTTGCAAAGGCAGGAAGGCATGGCTGCATTTCACTTGACCTTAGCAGCGAAGTGAAATCTCCTGTATGTCACTGAAGGATACTGACTATGCAGAAATTCATTGAAGCAGATTATTATGAACTGGACTGGTATTATGAAGAATGCACGGATGGTAAATATTTCCTTCTAGTCTCTTGTTGCAGAATTTGGAGCTTGTAAGACCGGAGCATCATTATTCCATGGTTTTAAAAAGGAAATACCCAGAAAAAGGCAACACCCAGGTGTAGCAGAGATGCCTGCACCTCTTTTGCACCTCAGCATCTCTTGTGAGTGTGCTGCAAGAGACTGCTGTATAGCTTTTTCCTCTCTGAAGGGAGTGGCAGAGCAGCATATGCTCTATATGAGCTGTCTTTGGGCAGGGGAAAGAATATTCGAAAAGCTAACTGTATCTATAATAATTGAGGTGAATTTATATATACTGATGGTAATATTGATTATTGGTTCAAGTTTGGAGTCTGTGTTTTTTCTGCATTACCAATATCCTGTAATATGTGTATATTTGATGTGTTAGTAGGCAGCCCATGTTTTCTCTCTGGTTATTTGTCTGTGAAAGACATTAAAAATGTAGATTTTTGAAAGTGAGCAGATTAGCTTTTTGAATTGGAATAATTACAAACTCTGGCAAGCATTGTATTTTGTGCCGTTTGCAATTTTAATGTAATGTTTGCTAGGGTGATTATTTCTATATCAGGACACCAAATATTTTCACCAGGCTTCTGATAGAAGGCACACAAGAAAGGATAAGGAATTGCTAAAACTGTGTTCTCTGCAGCAAGAAAAAATCAAGATCCCTTATTGATGCCACTCTGAAGCAAGATGCAGCCTTGGGGAATGCAGAAGTTTTACATGAATTTTATTCTAGCTGGAGAGCTTAGCTTAAACAAGGCAAGTCCAAAATCACAGTGAAGCAAAGCACGGAAAGCAGGAAGGAGCGTAGGCCTGGGGGATAATGTACATATGTAATACACAAAGATATTTCTGTGGTAGTGCTCTACAATACCAGAGGGAAATGTGAAGCATAAAGATAAGGGTGACAAAATTCGAATGGTTTTTTATGGTTCTTTTGAGGTCATGTTGCCTCCATTTCGGAAGTAAATGCAGTTTCAGAAGCTTATTACACTTGAACTTCTATTATGTTTAATTGATTACTCCTGCCCAGGTGTTCAAAGACAGATGCATATTTATTTGAGAGATCTGACCACTTTAAGTTGGATTGAATCCATTATGTAACCTTTATCCTCTCGGTTTAACCCTAGTAAATACTGTAGCATCTGATTAATCTGCATGATGTAACAGCCTGAGTTGGCCTGCTTTTAGAAGCTTAAGAAACAGACTAGTTGTATGGTCAGTAGAAGCCATAGGTTAAAGCTCTCACAGGTAGCATTTTTTTTTTTCAGTTGTTCATTTTTATGATCTTTTTTCTGTCTGGTCAAAGTGTCATATGGAAGGGTGGTGTGCCTGAATGTCTGAGCTAAGAGCTGATCTGCTTATCCATTTTGTCTTAAGCTGTGTGCTGCACTGGAGAAACTGTGGGAGTTCCATGGTAATGGAATAAGCAACAGGTGTTGGGCAAACATTTAAATACCTTGTGGGATGAGGGCCTCAGGTGCACAGTAGTGGTTGGTCAGATTCTGGGCTTACAGGTTTTCCTGTCGGTGCTGAGCCCCTGCCCACAATACTTCTTCCATGAGCTGAGATCTGCATTGTCAGCTGGAGTATGTGCTGGCAGTCTGCTTGAAGTATTTGAGAAGTTCTTCCCTAAGAGAAAGAAGGGTTTAATGTCTGATAGGGAAATAATCTCTCCAGCAGGTAAGGCATAATGCTTTCTTGCATTTTTTCAATTGCTGTTATTTTTTTAATTAAAGTATTAGTTTTTACTTGCTGAAGGGTAGTGCTGTCAGTCCTGTCTTGGCCTCTCAGGTGAACGGCAGCCTCATAGGGTTCATAGAATTTTATGGGATTTAGCTTTCTTTTGCTTCTTGGAGTTCAGGTGTGTGAGAGAGAGGAGGATCTGAGAGATGCAGTGGAAGATACAGTCTTTGGCCTTAGATACTGGAATGTTCATTTGGGTTTAAAATAGTGTTGGCATTTACCCTTGACAGAGAAAGGTATTCTAATTGTGGTAGCAGACAAAAGGCATCATTATAGTAGAAAACAGCTTTTCCAAAAACCTGAAGCAGATGACATATTAAAAGAGATGCCTGTCTCTTGATTGGCTTTTTATTTTTCTGCCATGTGTTTGTTGATACCAGAGTCATTTTCCTGAGATTCTTTTTACATTCAGTATAGTGAAATAGGCAGTTGCAGCTCAGCTGACCTGTTTTGAGTATCTATTTTAGGACAAATTGAAGCACAGTTAGAGAGCCAATTTCTCTGCCATACGTGGACTCTCCAGAGCTCAGATGTATGTGTGCATTCAGTTATGAATCCCACCCAGTTCACCCTTCGTGATAAATATAACATTGGAAAATAGTGGGTGGTACATTAAAACTAATAGGAATCTTCACAAGTTAATATCCTGCAGAATTATTTTTCTGATTAAATTGTTCATACATTCTTTGTCAGGGCCTCTGGGACTCAGATTTCCATTTAAAACACATGACTTCATTTGGTTTCCTTTATTTAATAATTATTTTAACAGCATATGATTTCTTGTTCTTCAAGGGAAAAACAGTCTAAAATTATACCAGGATGTAAAGTTTTACTGCTATTTTTTAACTTAATAGGTAAAGCAGCAACTCACTGTTGCCTCAGTTGTAATGAATTTCTGTACTGACTGACAGTAATGAACTTCAACTTGAATTTGGTAGTGGTATTTTTTTAATATCTTGCAAAAGAAAAAATGCTCAAAGTTTACAATTTTTAAGTCTTGACAAAGACTTTCTAGGGTTGGAATAATAAATTAATTCTTTTACATAAGGTCCTTTACTGAGTTTATTTTTGGTAGGAGTAGATGGAAATAGACAATAAAATGTCACACTATTTGAATTACTGATGTTAACTAACATTACAATTAATTGAAACTTCTATAAATAACTATTAAACTGTGCTTTTTACATACATTTTCAAGTATAATATTTTATAGTATGAGTGACACTTGTCACCTTACTTGGTGTTAATAAAGTATATTGTGTAGGTGGACTGGGGAAAGAGCTGGGCCTGTACTTGAGTAGGAAAGTAGCTATTTTCATAGCAGACTTGGACAGAACCAGTGATAAAGAGGAAAAGCTGAAACTTTTCTACTCTTATTATGAAAGACAACAGTATAAAAGTTTACGTTCATCTAAGTGTTTTTTATAGAAAAAAATACATTCTTAAAAATCTCGCATGCAACTTGGGTGAAAAAAATTAATACTAAACCCCCAACAAACTACCAAACAAGTAAACAAAAAGATAAGTATATATCTATAGAAATTTCTATGAATATGCTTGTTCCCTGCCTCTTTCCTAGTGCCATATTTTTCTAATTAACAATGCTTTCTAGAGAAATCCAGACTGACTTTAGAGCAAATTACTTTTCTTGTGGTTTCTTCCATTACTTGTTTATTTCTACCTCAACAGTTTATAACAATGCATGAGTTCAGTCTCCTACAATTCCAGATGACTTTGTGAATGTGCAATTGGATCTTTCCTCCTTCTTTCGTTGGCTCTGAGTTTTTGCAATTTCTTGTGGAGGAAATGGTGTCTTTCCCGTTTTTCCCCTGCCAGACCCATGGTGTGCCTGGTTTGTTACACATGCTGAACCTCCTAACCACTTTTATGTTTGCCTGAGCCACTCCGTCTTGTTCCAGCATCTCTTCCTGTGTTTTCTTCCCACTCATGTTGAAATGCTTTTACCACCTGTAATGTTTGCAGTTATTGTTTAGAGCTTCTCTCCTCTATTCTATTTTCCACTCCACTGATACAGTTATCAGCAAGCTCACTAACTTTCTTTCTAACAATAGTAGACAATGTTATCTTGTTCTGCTTGATCTCTTACGAGTGATTACTTACTGTTGCCTTGCTTGTTAGTGTGATGACCCATCATCTCCCTCATGCATTGGCCCCTTTGTGTCCATCCCTGTGGACAGAGTAACCCTGGTGTTACTCTGAATCTCAGTGGATGCTGGCACTGGGTATTCTACTGAAGTCTAGGAGAATCTTATGAATGCTTTTAGCATGCAGTTTCTGAAACAGCCCTTGCTCTATAGGTGTGAAGCTAAAATGCTCATTCAGGTTGATCTCGTTGTGCTCCCATGCCTTTTATCTCTATGCATTATAAGTATAGTTGAACCTTGTTTATATTCATGGAATTGTTGATACCATTTTCCTGGTTTTCTGCTTTTTGCCATGCCACTTCTTTCTCTTTACTCCTTCATTGACTCCCTGTTCTTCATCAAGTCACATAATCCACATAAGGCAACACACATTGCAGCATAGAGATATTTTTTGGTTTTATTCTGTTCAACTGCTAAGTATCTAGATAAGTGTTTTCCCATTCATTCCATTTCTTTCCCTTTCTGCAAGAGTAACATGCTGTCCTTTTCACTGAGTGACAGAAGATATTTTGTGTGGGATTTTGAAAGAATGGGAAACATGAAACCTGTAAAATTTGAACAAACTAACTTTGCTTGACTGTACATATTAACAGAAAGCACACATTCAATAACCTATTTATCTCCCTCCCTGAAGAGCCCACCCCAAAATACCCACATTTCTTCATCAACATATTTAAATCCAAGTGCTGCCATTTCATCTGCTGTTTTTAGACTTGTTGGCTTACAGAGAATCTCTTTGTTCTAGATGCAGCATTGTTAGTAACAGGTATTGTGCAGAAGTTAGATATTTTTATTGATAAAGGAAACTTAAAATGATTTGAATGCATTGGAGTTCCTTGGAAATAATGAGTCAGGATATGAGGGTTTGTTTGTATTGTGTCCAGCCTCACCCTTCTTCAAACTAGCTCCTGGTTTGTGTGTTTCCTGTTTCATGGCAGAGCTGCTGAATATACTATGTACCTCAATGCAGCCATTGTACTGGGAGTGTGCTCGGAGCACTGCAGCCCCCTTAACAAGCTTCCTGACAGGAGGTAAAGCCTCCTAATTCAGAATGGGGATTGCAGCAAATACACCAAATTTACTTCCCAGTGACAACCCATTAAAAAGAATCTTCATTCTAGTATACTCTTAAAGTCCCTGACTCTGTGTTTACAGGAAATGTTAAAAATCTCTTTTGAATCTTTCCAGTTTAGATTGTGTATTTTCAGAATGAAATACAACATACCTGGTTTGTTTTTTTTTATAACCATAGTTGCTTATTGTTTGGTGTTGGTTAGAAACCTGGCTTGTAATCTTTAGCAAGTAAATGTTCCTGCTCTGCTTAAGGGGATGTAATGCAGAATACATGAAAAATGTGTTGATAGTGTGAGGGTGGGGCATACATTCCTTCTCCACCCATTATAAATTTGCTCCAGCATTTATCGTATGCTGATATCAAAGTAGGAATTACAACACTTTCTCTCAGCTTTTGAATGTCAGAGTCCTCCTGTGTGGTACAAGTTGACATTAGGGACAGTTCAGAAGCCAGCTTGTGGGAATGTTCAATTACTCTCCTTATATTGTCATGTGTTTTGAACAACAACATGCCTCCTTTCAGTGTGTCCTTCATAAACTGTAGTTAGCTGTAGCTGACTGCTTGTCAGGATTATTAAAATCATAGCATGTTTGGCAGGGGTGGACTTTTCTGTCCCTAGGCTTTAAAAGGTGCTTCCTGCATTCTTTTAATATGACTTATTGTTTTGGTTACTCTCTCAATTTCCATTTTCTAGCTATTACTGAAATGTGATAAATGGTCACTGAATGGCAAGTAGGTATTTAAGACCCTTACTGTCTGATCGTAAGTATTTTTTTAAAGAGTTGATTCGCTGTTACAGGGAAGAACTGAAGACACAAAAGCTCTAAGCATCAGAAACTAGAAGCAGTCCTCATTATTATTAAAATTACATATTTTAATGTAATGATGTGGGGAGAAAGAGACAATCCTATTTTTTCTCCCTGAGTTCTTGACGTTATTGCTGCTGCTGAATATTGCAGTAAATTTTGGCAGTCAAAGATCAAGTTGCTTTGAGTGGCAAAATCTTTATTCAGAAATCAATGTTTCTTCCCTCAGCAACCACTTACATGTATTTCATATCCTTTGGCTGTTATTTATATAAATATTGTTGCATTGTTTTCATATAAATATCAAGAATTTAAAACATAGAGGAGAATTGTTCATCATTATTGTGTAAAAGTAGTTGCTTCCATCTTATACTACCCCATTCTTCCTCACTGCTAGAGAAATGGTAATAGCAAACTTGTTCCTACATGACCCAAACATTCTGCTGGCTTGTAATGTAATGTTTGTCTGTCTGTTCCGAGCAGTTATGTCCCCTCAGAGGATGATGAGGTGCCTTTGCCTTGCATTGCCCCCACTTTGCCTGCAAATGCTTTGCTCCGTGATGTGAATAGGAATGCTTTAGCAGCAAAGGGAGACTGCTTGCGACTGCAAGTAAGGGAGGCAACTTAGCAAACATTAAATATCTATGGCCACAAAAAGTTATATAAGAAAGTTAGCCTGCCCTGTGTGTGTAGTCAAGATTAGCAAACACAGCCTGTTGGAAACAAAGAGGTCTGAGCACAGGAGATTTGTTTCTTTTTGAGCAAAGAAGAGATGCATGCACCCCTGAAAATTCACTTGGGTGCCATATGTGGACTTGGGAGATATTTCTTTTCCCGCAGCAGACTGAAGAGAAAAATGACTGTGGAAAATATGGTATTTGACAGCTAGTCGGATATGTCATTTAAGTTCTTTGTACCAGTGTAATCTCTCCTTTGTAGCAGCAATAAAAAAGTTCCTTTCCTCAGCCCAGTTCTTCACTTAATGGTTCTGGCGTGTGGTGGAAGCTGCAGTCAGACTGTACTGCACAATAGCCCTGGGTATGAAGATCTCTCTGCTGGGTAGGTTTGGCTGTGTGTGTGCACAGGTTCAGGCTATTCACGACTCCAGTGAGGTCTTGCTGCATTGGGCAAGGTGAGAGGTGATTTATGACTCTGTGCCAGTGCACACCCTTCCCCAGGTGTGACAGACAGAGGCTGGGTCAGACTTCCGTGTTGAGACACTTGCGGGGAGCTACCACTTCACTCGTAAGAGCAGGGGCAGAGGAGAGTGAGCCTTGTTGATGTGAGGAGTGTCAGGGAGGGTCTTTCAGCCCACTGACTTGGTCTGAAATATTTTGGTGGGGCTTTTGAGCAAAAACTGGCTACTGTCAGAGCTGGTCTGAGGTGCAACATAAACCTTCTAGTAATTATTAAACAGATGGTCTCTTCCCTCCTCCACCCCATCTGTACAACTCAAAGCTGTTGCACTAAGGACATGTACTCAGTCTCTCCAGAGTTCCCTGGCTGAGCATGTGAGTGAGGAAAGATGGTATCCTGCTTTGTGGAGACCTTGCTTTGCTCTCCCCAAAGATACAGCCTCCGAGGGAATGACTTCCCATCACCTGTGAGACTAAGGCATTATTTCGTGTCTATCTGGGATAACTGCAGCAATGTCAGTAAACGAAGAGGAAAGTTATGAATATGACTATGAAAAGGAAAATGAGAGGAAATGCACTTTTGACAGGCAAAGCCTTGATATCTTGGAAGAAGGTACTTTTCACCTTTTGTTTTTAATCTTTCATGGTGGTAGCACGTGGCAACCTACAAGTGATTTGAGTGATATTTGTGGATTAAATAGAAAAAATTTTGTGTTTTACATGTGTAGCCAGTATGTTTGGATGAAGTATTTGTCTAATATCTAAATAAGATAAATCTTAATTTATGTATACTTCTTTAAATAAGAAAGGCATGACCAACAGATGAAGGTTGTGCAATATGTATTTTATAATGAAACAGAAATTGGGAAATTTTCTCTCTCTGGAATTGTAGTGCATTTTTTATGTGCACAAAATGTGTGTGTCTTATGAAACTGTATATTTTAGGTTGTCATTCCCAGCAGGTGCTTCTAGAACAGAGCAGCAATTTTGTGCTTATCCATGAATTTGAAAGTGCATAGACAGAAATAATCCAAGTGTGCTGTCTTATGATTTAAATTTTCAATATAAAAACCAACCCAAAAATGTTGTTGTACTTTCTGGAAATAATGGGCAACTGGCCCATTCAGATGGAAATGGGAATGTACGTGCATTGAAAATCCTCCTGTGCACCTGCTGTATAGAGAGGATATCTATCCTATGGCTGCTTTCATCCAATCTGGTAATCTTCTTCAGGGTTTCAGGTAGCAAAAGCTGAATGCCCCATTCCTTTTACTTCATGTGCTGTAAATTGTTCTCTGAAGCAGTAGTTTTATGGTAGAGAATTGTTACTTCCAAATAAGCTATTGTAAAGCTGATGTAGGGATGGTTTGAAGGATTGTTAGCACAGAAAATGCGACATGCTGTGAATTTACATCTTTGTTCATCTCATGGTTAAGAGTCCCTGTGTCCAGGGTTCTTGGTGAATGAACCATGCCCTTTGAATGCCATTGCATAGGATTTTCCTGTAAAAACTGCCTCACAATCAAATATCCCACCTGGTTTTCAGATTTGTGTGTCCGTGCAAAAAAGAAAGGTGCTGAAGAAAATACTGATAAAAAGAAAATTTAAAACTGGGGATTGGGATGGAGAGGAAGCTTATCAAGAGAGGCCAGCTGACATTTTTTATATTTTATTCCTATTATTTTAGTGATTAAATTATTACTGAAGCATACATCATGCTGTTCTTGTTCTTTCTGCTGACTTTACCTTTCATCCAGATCTAACAGTCTGAAGCTGCTCTTGTTGATTTTGAGGGGGGGAAAGAAAAATTTGAGTTCTATCTGGGATAAATTTAGCCCTGTCTTTCTACAGTGCCTTCCTCTCAAAAGCTCAGTATGTGTTTGAAATGTCTTCTAAAGATGCCTTTTCTTCTCCACCTTTGCGTTCATATCACCTACACACTCAGTGTAGCAGAGATACAGATACACAAAACCTATATATGGTATTTCTATGTATCTTTGCACGTGGGAGTGCTTGCAAAGGGTAGTATTTCTCTAGGAGAATGGGTGAGTCAATCCATTCTGTAAGTAAAGCAGATGGAAACACCAGCATGCAGCCTTTTCATCCTGAACAAAGGAAACATTTTAGCTATATCGGGCTGTAAATCTGGTACCAGAAATGGGAAATCACAGGATATGCTTCACTTCAACCATTTATAGTTATTGAAAAGAAGAGGATAAAAACTGTATAATTAAGACTCCTTAACTGTTTGGCCTATTCCATATGCAGGATGTGTACTCACTTGTTGGCTATTATTTCCATAGTCATTTTGATTTAGTGAGGTTTTTCTCTGTCCTGACATTTAGATGCTGTAACTCCCCTGAGTGCTGTTTCTAGAGCTTGTCATGGAACTAACGTTATGCCTGGCAACGCTGCAGTCAGCTCTCTTGATGAGAGTGGAAGGCACCTTTGGAATTGGCATTGCTTTGGAATTATAAAGTTGCCTGACAGCAATATGTTTACTTTTCATTTGATAAGCTGGCCTTGGGGCTGACTGCAGTGAAACTTTGCTCAGGAATATCTGTTGATAATGTCTTCTCAGATTTTCTTCATAAAGGAACCTGAGCTGTGAAAGGACAGCCTGTCAACTTCTTTGATTAGTGATTTGTTGAGTCAGCTGTTTCTGAAAGGGAGCCATGTTTTGATTCTTACTTTTGCAGATGGGACACAAAAAGACTCTTACCTATGTAGGACCTATGATGGCAGCCATATCCATTTACTAATGTAGTGGTTTTTAAGTCCTGTTTATCTAAAGTACTTACTAAAAGCAGGCAAAGAATCTGTCTCAAGTTGAATTAAAAATTAAAAAATAAGTCTTGGGATCACTATTAAAATTTTCAATTAGACACTCCAGGGATCTGACTTTCAGAAAATGTAAAATACAATAGGATGGAGGCCATTCAGAGCTCTGGAATCTGTGAATGCTGGAGCAAAAAAGATAGAGAGGAGCCATTCTTGAAAGCTTTGGTACAACCATTCCCTCCCAAAGAATTGGAATAGGAAAAGACCACATATCTAAGAAAGGAGACAGCTGGCAATGTGTGGCTTACAAGCTTGTAACTTCATTTCAGGATTTTTAAAAATGTGCAGTCCAGATCCTGATTTAAATCTTTCACATATTTATTAGTTACATTGACTACAATCTAGACATTTCTTGACAAAAAATGAATGGAAGGGAATGTCAAGACAGTAACTCAGTGGCAAGTAGTAAAAAATCCTGCAAAGAAGTTTTAGCTTTGAAGAGAAGAGCTATCTTGAGCTGTATCTGTAAATAATGTATGCATTAAGGCAATTAAGAGAATTAAGGTGTTCTCTCCAGAGACTTTTTCTTATTTTCTTAGTTTCACTTTATGTCTGTATTTTCCAAGTTACCACGTTTTTGATCTGTTTATGCTCAGAGAAGGAGCAAGTTCTCTGATGCTCTTTTTGAAATTTCTTTTAACTTGATTTTTCATTCATCACTAGAAAATTTAATGCACTTCATGTCCTACTTAGAGGACATACTTTGAAATTATTCTCTGCCTGAGGTTTCAGGCACAGGCTTTAGAAAAGAAGTAACAGCAGTGATTTGTTGTTTTTTGGGGTTTTTTTTTTTGCAAACCTGCATTTAAGTAATAACAAAGGTTTGTATGTAAGGCTTTAATATTGGATTTGCTAAGCTATTTGAGTACCCTATGAGAGAAATGGCAGTAAACAAACTCTCCGTGAGCCATAGCCTTAAACAGCAAGATATCTCATCTTCCAGAAGAATCAGAACTTAATATTAAACTTAATATTAAAAGATTATTTTGCAAATGGTGCCATTGAAATTACAGTAAGCCATGCTGTAGCATTTGAAGAAGACAAAACCCAAATCTATTGGATTGTCTGTTGAACTTCCTAACTGAGTATGTATCTCTCACAACGTCATGTTCTTCCAGGCTCCTGCAGAGAGCTCGCCCACAGTGTGACCTGACAGTTGTGAAGCAGTTGGCACACTGTGATCATTCCTTATCCATCTAACCAAGGTCACACCACCGCTGACCTCCCCATCTGCCTTCTGGAGTGACTGGCCTGCTCCCTGCTTTGAGAGTGCTGGGGGAGGCTGGGGGAACTGCTGGGCTGTTCTGTTGGGATTTGGATTTCTAGCAAGTTGTGACTCAGAAGCACATTCTTCAAGCTCTGGGTGACAGTAGTATCTTAAAATTTTTAAGGTCTTTAGCTGGGTGTATTCTCTTGGGGTTGTCTCAAATGTGGCAGGCATCAGCAGATCTGAAGCCTCTGCCCCAGTTTAGCCAGGGCTGCCAAAAACACCTCTGCATTGGAGGGGAAGCTACCATGTTTATCTTTAACTGTGAAAAATCAGTAACAGCTGACAGCATATTTCAGGTATAATTTTCCTGAGTTTATTTGCAAGGTGATATACCTAATATGGCACAGTTTCAGAATTCCACATGTGCTTGGCTCAAGTTGATGTAGTGCTCACAGTAACCTGTGCCAGAGCATAACTATCAGTGGCTCTGGAACTGAAACTGTAATTTTTAGTGGGTGCTTTATCCTTTGAGGAATGAATCCATCAAGAGCCGAGGAGTCCAAGTCTGGCAGGGTCTTCGATGGCTAACATTTGCCAAGTGGCAGCAGGGAGCGCGGCTGCTCAGTCAGATTTGCCATGTGTGTTCTGTGTGGCACCATGTCCAGCCTTCAGGACACAATGCCCTTGCCATTGTATCTTTGGTGTTTGGCCAGAGCTGTGAGCAAAGGGGAGCGAGACAGAAGCTGTTTGTGAGGCAGGGCTTGTCATGACTGAGCAAGAATATAGCAGGCCTTGCCATAGTTAAAGGCTTTGGGTAGGGAACGGTTATGAAGAAAAAAGCACTGTCTCCTCCCACCACCTTGCCAATAAGAAGCATGGGTGTTTAAATGGCAAGAGATCTGTGCTCCATGAACAGTATTCATTTCCCCTGATGGAGTTTCTGATGAAGTAAATTTTGGTAGTGGGGAAATCTTCATGCACTAAGGCCTTCCCTGTTAGACTCTATAATTATACAGGTCAATATTATCTGCCCCAAAAGTGAAACTTTACAGTGGCATGTTAGCCTTCTTATGTTTCCCATTAGTTAGAAATAGATGTGAAGAGGAGCAGCGAGAGCTGGGCTTTCCTCTTCAGCAGCTGCAGCTCTCTTTTATTTCATTAGTTTATCCTTGGTTGGTAGGTCTTAAAAATGAAGAGGAAGTATGTGTTGAGGGATGCAGGGAACAGGAGCTGAGGATACCTGTGACTGCTGGCACTGGTGATGCATGGTTTTTTCCTCCTTCTATTTGAATCCTTTGTTTGGCGGGTGGTGGCTCATTGCAGAGGCTGCCAATAGTGGTATTCTTGTTCCCTTTTCCTTCTGTGGCTGTCTCCTGTTCCTGCAAATGTCCTTTACTCTAAGTAGCATACTTGTTGAATAGGTGACTTTCAGGGAGCAATCCAGAAAAGTGCATGTGTTCCTCCATGTCTCAGCGCATCTTCAGCTTGGGAATCAGTACTCGATTACCTAGATGACAAGAAATAAATGCAGGGTACATCCTTTCAGCTGTACTTACTTTGGGAAACACAGGAATGTGGTTACCAGTAAGTTTGCAGGCTTTATGGTGGTTTAAAGATGGTGCTAGGTACTATAAGGCATAGGAAATGTTTGATCTGTGTGTTTGGCTTTAAAAAAACCCCCAATACTTTGAACTGCAAATGTGTCCCCAGTACCATGTATTTAGCACTGTCATGAAAATAATGTGAAGGGAGCTTTCTCTGTTCTTTGTTTCCTGTTTTGGATCTGTGACACTAGCTTCAAAGCACTTATCAAAATAGGTGAGTTTTTAAAATTATTCTTTCTCTCTGTGTTGTCTATCAGCCTTCTCCACAAGCTGAGAAGTGCAAAGTATATTTGATTTGGCTGTTTGCATGCATCCATGCACTTAGACACAGTGCTCCCTATCACCCTCAAGCAAAAAACTACTGATGTGTGAGTGAGCAAAAAGAGGTCAGTAATTTGGCACTGTAGGTTTTGCATTACAAGGCACTGTCCTTCATTTGCTCTTGTTTTATCTTTACAGCAGCGTTACCAGGCTCTCATACTCGTCAGAAACTCCAGCAGGCTAGAAACCTACTATGCAGGATCCATTACATATGTGACATGTGAGGGGATGTTTTTCCACTGCATACTTCACTGATAATAACACCTCTAAATAGTTTTTCAAAATTGTCTTTTTCACTGATAGATTTTTTTGATCACTAAAGAAATAAAAACTGCTGTACTAGGAATTGTCCAAATATTATCTGTGGAGGCTGAATAACTAGATATTTAGACACTTTATAGTATTTATTTTTAAATGATGCTTCTGAATTCCACTCTCCCCTTACTTTTCACCTACTCTTCCCCGCAAGCCTTGATTTCTGAGTAATTGAAAGCAACACCTTTTTGCAAGTTTGCCCTCCTTCCAAGAGGAAATCCTTCCTCTTAGCTGTGTTTCCACAGTATTGTATGTAGTAGCAGTAGTATGGACAGTAGTTGACTGACAGATTTTATTATATGCGATCTACTGAAATTTATTTCTACTTGGATGTAGAGGATGTATAAAAGGACACTTCTGCTTTGAAACCCTTTTACACTGGCAGAGTAGTGTACGAATATCTCTGTTTTGACAATAACCAACAGAACTTTGATGGAAATTTCTAGATATAAAAGCTGTTGGTGACCAGATTCTACTGTGCTGCTGGTAATGTCTTTTGTTATAATGCTGTGGAATTACCTTGCCAGGTTAAAGTTTAAATGGCAAGTTCTGTAGGAATTACCAAGGGAGTATCCACAGAACCAGCCTTTATCTCTCCTTTATCTGTCCTCTAACTCTCCCAGCTGAGTGACTTTGTTCTGTCTGTGGGAACACCATCCTTTTATCAGCCTGGCTGTTAGGAAGGTTATACATTTACCTGAATCAGGATGATGTGAGGTTACCATAGTCCTGCTCATTGGTGATTGTTAGTGCTAGGTACAGAATTTAAATGAGCTTCATAATGACAATGTCAAATATTATTTTATAGTAGTGATGGAATGTTGTAACCAAGGGAACTATTTAGTGTGCATTTGTATTGGAAACCTGCTGGCGTCAGGGTTTCAGATAGATGTTTTATGGCGTGACTTATGAACTTACTATATTTAAAACAAAATTGAGTTTATGGTGATGTCAGTTTGTGTGTGTGGATGAATAGTCTTCTGAACATTATACCTTCTGTTTTTATATGAAGTTTTTATGGCAAACTTTCTGCAAGTTTTTTTTCTGTGGAATCCTTATTAGTCTGCTTTTGGGTAATATGGCTTGTAGTTTACAGGTGTACTGTGTTTTTACTTCTGCAGGGGTAGTGTTATTCTTTCTGTTGATATATCATGCTTGTCAATTTATACTTTAAAGCATAAACTTTTTACTGTTACCACTTTCAGACTTACTATTTAGATAAATGCAATTATATTTTGAATACTTTTGTATAGCATTCTTTGGAGTTCACTGGCACTACTCACGTCAATAAATATTATAAATGTTTTTAGAATGTGATCTGCAAAAGTAGAATTACTTTTACATGGGAATATAAATGAAGAAAAAATACATGGGAAATTACATGGGAAAAATTACATGGGAAAATAAATGACAAAATTGAATTTCTTGCCATAATTTAAGCAATTTTCTGATGTTTAGGTAGGGAAAAAATAACCTCCAACATTTCAAGAGATATCTAAGTAATATTGCATTTGATGTATTATCAATATGCCTTAGTGGTGATCAGCTGTATATTTATTTATACGCAGATTGTGCATTTATGAATTAGGTAGTGTTGTTTCCTTAGTGTGACAAACTGTCTCTTGCTAATATTACTGTACAGTTCTGCTTTTTTTTTCTCCTCACTATATAAATCCTATTAGGCCTGATCTGTCTCTTCCCCCGCCTTAGTGTGCACTAGAACAACATTAGCTTATCTGCCAGACGGAGCCTTAAGTGACATTGCCAAGGGTAAATCCCCTGAAGAGCAGTTCAGGCTACAGCAGCCTGATAACTCATAGTCCATGTGATCCACTGAATTTCATTAGCAGTCCTTTTTCCAGAATTACAGGGTTTTGAGGAAAAAGGGTAGTTGAAAAAAAAATAATAGAAGGGTAGAGCAGAAAATGCTGTTTGTTTCCTGTGACTGTTGGTGAATTTTTCAAAAACTTGTTGACTTCTAGATAAGTCAGTGTAGCTTCTTAAAGGATCACCTATGGTGACAGACTGAACTTCTGCATACTTTCTTCAGTCTGACAAAATTCCTGGCTCCACCTTAGTGATTAACAATCTCAACCAGTCTAAGTAAATATTTGTTACGGGTGATACTGTGGTCACTGTAGTGTGGCTGGGTATTAGAAAAACCATTTCTTATTTTGCATGGGTACTTTCTACTGTAAAACCCAGTTCTTATCAACTTAATATTACGTAGTCTCTTTCTGATGAACAGTGCCCCTAACAGTATTGGAGTTGCTTATTCATGGAGTAATGCTCCTGCATGCCATACAATGAGTAGGTGACATGATAGAATCCTAATTATGTATCTAAGAACATCTGGTTTGACTTCCTGATGATTTTTTTTTATAAACTCAAGATATTGTTCTTCAGAGAAGAAAGTTTTAACATTTTAAGTTTGTTCTGCCACTGACAAAAGCAAGTGCTTATTACAAGAGGAGCATTTGTATTACCAGTATCACATGAATCTTAGATTTTTTTGAGGGCAGGTTTAGGGGGGGGTGGGAGGTTGAGTTTTATTTGTTTTGAGTTTTTAGCTCTTGATGTGCTCATCGAAAAGTTGACATAAGCAGGTTTTTAGATGAAAACGTACGCACATCTAAACTTAGAAAGATATTTCTTGCAAAGGATGGGAGTTGAACTTCAGTGATCCTTGTGTGTGTCTTCCAGCTCAGAATATTCTGTGATCCTCCCCCAATGGTACTGCCTATCTGATTAATGTTTTGCTTTATTTCTTTGCAGTTTTATGTGCTGAAAGAGTGGGCCAGATGACTAAAACATACAATGACATAGATGCTGTAACACGTCTTCTTGAAGAGGCAAGTACTCATCTGTTTAAGGACCTGTACACAGTCTGACAAAGTAGAACTGAAATTCCATGGTACCACTAATAAACATTATTGGTAGATTGTCCTTCAGCATCAAAGAATAAGGGCTCTAAGTGTATGTACACTTTATCTCATTGGTAAACTAAATATCCTTTCTAAATAAAGATAATTTGTTTACCTCAGTCAAATGGATTCATTACTTCTGGTTATTTTCCAGTTGAGGCCATGTAACTTGTTCTTGGCCAAATGTTTGCCCTAATGAAGGAGGAGGAATCATCTTAAAATGACCCATGTTTTTACAGTACATGTAAAACTGAGAGTATCATTATTGATGGATATATTATCTTCAGAATATAATAAAAAAAAGCTCACAGAATTGTTTTCATAATAATTTGTTTAGATAATTTCTTTCCAGAGAAGTACATAGACACAAAATTAGAAAATACCTAGTACTCCATTTGTGTTCTTTCCCTTATGTTTAGTAGATTTAGTTGTTGTTTGCGGGGTTTTTATACCATTATTATGAAAATTGGTATTCTTGTAGTCCTTAGCATTCAAGAAACGTCAAAAAGCAACTGTCATGGTACTGTGCTTATGTTCAATAAATATCATGATAAATTGTTTGACTAAAATTAGCTGGTTTTCTGCAGTAAACTTGAGCAATGATTTTCCGAAGAATCCTTATGCGTAATTCTTTATGTGAAAGCTGTTACAATTGCATTAGTTCATGGCTGACTGCAATTTAGTCCTTTATAGGTCTAAATCTGCTCATTGCAATAGCAATGTCAAAAATGGTGTCTTTCTAGACAGTTGAGTGGTCTGTTATTCCTCTAATTCTGCAAGAAAACAAGCATGGGAATGAATGCTCACCTCTCCCACCTGTTCTGGATACTCCTCAATGCAGTATAGTCTTATATTTTGTGCTTTGAGCCAAACCCATTCAAACACCTCTGTACAAATTGCCTGTTAAAACTGATGTGTTACCCAAAAGACTTCCCCTGGAATAATTCATCACCTTGTAGTAACAGTCTGTTAACTTGTTTGTGCCCTATTCCCTTTGCCTTGTTTGGCTGAGATTTACTGCATTTGGTCTGTGGCTCCTTCTAGTAATGATGGCAGCATTCTGCCAAAATGTTTCCTCCCCTGAGTCCCTGTAGCCAAATGTCTTTACATCCAGGCATCACACTCATGGGAGCAATGCTTGAAGGATTTGCTGAGCCAGTGTTTTAAAGCTTCTTGTGAACTTTCCTATCTGGATGTTTGGAAAGGAAAAGTAAGGGAGTGTATAACATATCAAACTTTATTAAAACAAATACTTTCAGTGAGCGTTTTTGTTTTATTTGGCCATCATTTCCGATGAAATTACTCTATTCATAGGGATAGATGCACTTACAGCACCTTTCTTTGTTCTCCATATGATGGTTATATCATAAGGGATTGCAGCCATTTGCAGAATGTAACACTTTCTATTGCTTTCACATATACGAGTGAGAGAAAAAACAAAAGCCACCCCTTGTCTGTCCTTCATGTTTGCAAGCTTCAGGTGTTTGCATTACAATGTTGAAAGGTGCAGCATTTGGGAAGATAGGAAAGAGAAGATCTTGAAACAGCATGTGTGCAGATATTTCAGAAATCTGTGCCTATAGCCCTGAAACTAAGGAAAGGAAGTGGCACCAGGCCTGCCTGGGTATGTGGTAAAAATTGGAGCAGATTTCTTCATAAATCTGCTTTCTCATCTTTTTCTAATAATAGTGTAAATGCATCTTACTTCTCAGTATTGTTTTTTTTACATATTGCTGTAAGAAATTGGTTCCTTATCATTGTGTGAGTAAGAGACCTGTCCCCAAACTGAGATTTAGAGCTGAATTGCTAAAAATTGTGTAGGAAGGCTGGGGAGGTTATTTGAAGAGCCTGGACATGGACTTACATTCCTCAAATTGGAAGTTAAAAAAACATTGCTGCTAGATAGCTCCTCCTCTGTAGAGTCAAAACTGCAGCAATATATATTTCCACACAGTATTTATGAAGTGAGCCAAATTAGTGAACAATAAGTTGGCTTAAAATATATCCAAACATATTTTGGATAACTTCGTGGCACCTATTGTTCTGAAAGATTGTACATAAGATTACATAAAGATTTTATGGCTTGATAATGCCAGTAGCTTTCAATGCAAATATAAGTCTGACCTTCAGAAACCATTTGGAAAATGCAATTTGCAAATACAGCATTGATCAGTCACCTCTCTTTTTATTTACTGGTTATTATATAACTTTTTTTTTCCATTATGAAAGCCTCTTCATTCAAATTCATTGACTTCAAATCCATGTGAACAGTAGCTGTAGGTTTTGTAGGCTTTGTCATTAACGTATGCGTGACATAAGGTAGCATTTAGTCATAAAATCTGGGTGGTAGTCAGGGACAGTAAGTAAGCTCCAAACAGTATTTTCAGTGACAGGGAGCAAATTCTTCCTCAAATGGTGTTGAACTAAGGGTACGTTAGGGAGTTAACCACAGCACCATTTTACCACTATTAAAAAAATCTAGTAGTTAAATAAGAAAATGATAAATAGAAATGCTTAATGAACAGTGCAAAATTTTATGCAGTTTATCATCCTCTCCCAAGCAGATTACAGTTCCATGTACCAGCTTCTGCAAGGCTGAGACATCCTTATGTACATGTCATCAACAGGATAAGCTTCACAGTTTTTATTGGTACCTGTGGTGAATTGTCAAGGCAGGTGATTTCCAGTACTGCTCATAGAGGAGGGGGAGGAAGAGGCCAAGAATGACATGAGAGTAACCACTTAATGTAGTTTGGGGCATCTGCAAAAAGGAAAGAGTTAGGATTTGTTTTTATACAAAAGCACTAATGGTTGGCATACACAAAATTGGAGCTGAACATTCATTGTGGTGGAACTGGCTTCTACTCCTTCATAGCTCATTGCCTTTTATTTGTAGGTAGAGCAAATGGAAACTGAAGAATGCTTTGAGAGAGGGTCAGTCATTTCTAAATAATGCTGTTGTAAGATATGCAAGAGTAGAAAAGGAAAATCAGCAAAACCCCCCGAACAAATAAACTCTCACAGAAATAAAAAAGTCTTTTTATTGTTAAGTGCTTGTTCCTTCCCTTTCAAGGCAATTTTACCCTCCCTCTGATCCTTTGGTGATTAAAATAATATAAATTGAAATTGGCTTTCTGTTCTTAATGCTTCACAGAAAGAACGGGACTTAGAATTAGCTGCTCGGATTGGCCAGTCGCTGTTAAAGAAGAATAAATCACTGACAGAAAGAAATGATTTCCTGGAGGAGCAAGTAGAGCACATCAGAGAAGAGGTAAGATTTTTATGCCTGAATGCTGTTATGCAATGATGGGAGGAATTTCCTTCTAGCTTCACCTTGTCCATGCATTTGGCTGTGGGCAACCTGCTCCCATGTCTGACCACCCTCCCTGCTAAAAGTGTCTTCCTTATATCTAGTCTAAATCTGCTCTCCTTTGATTTAAAACCATTACCCTTTATCCTATCACAACAGACCCTGCTAAAAAGTCTGTTCCCATCTTCCTTATAAACCCCTTTTAAAGTACTGAAAGGCTGCGATATGGTCTCCCTAGAGCGTTACCTTCTCCATGCTGTACAACCCCAGTGCTCTCAGCCTTCCTGTATAGGAGAAGGAATATTTTTGTGGCCCTCCTCTGGATCTGCTTGAAGAGGTCCATGTCTGTCTTGTCCTGAGGACTCCAGAGCTGAGTGCTCCCCAGAGGACAGTTGAGGAGAAGAATCATCTCCCTCAACTTGTTGGCCACGCTTCTTTTGATGCAGCCCACGGTATGGTTGGCTTTCTGGGCTGGGAGTGGACACATTGATGTGATCAATAAAACACACCAGAAAGCTTCTATCATTTCAAGTAGCACGTGTGCTTTAGAACAGCTCTTTAGCTGTAAGTACAACTGTCACTAAACTCCAACGTAATAAATGAGCTAAGAGCCACTGTTATTTCTCCTATTCTGAGGCAGTGGCCTTGCTTTTTGAATCTCACCTATATGTGGTTTTGAGCAAGACAGAGAGCAAGAGAACTATGAACCACAGTGGAGTAAAAACTTTTAAAATGGTTCATAATTAACACTGCTCAGGGGTGTGAGATATTGCATTATGAACATCTCACATAAAGGATAAAGTGCAGATGAAGTGATCGGTGATGTGCGATAAATGGTGGTGCAGCACACACAATGAAATAATATCCTTTGATGTGGCCCACCATTTCTGGCATGGAAGACTAGTTCTGTTCTCTCCCAAAAGAGTGCTGTTGCTTGCTACCCAAGTCCCATCATGAGGCAGACCAATTTATTTGTGTATTGGTCAATATGACATGTACTAGGTATGTGCAAGGTGACTGAGCAGGACTGTGCATTCACATCATCCATCCAGAGTGAAAAATTTGATTGAGGAAGGTGCAGGACAGGGACAAGCTGCCTCTGTCCACGTCTGTTTTTATTGAGTGGGACTGAGGAGCAGCATTAGGAAAAATGCCACCAAAAATAAGCCTCTAACCAGGTGGCTTAGTATGTTGGGCCATATGTTCTGTCAACACCCCTCTTTCACACTGTTATTTTGAATCCTTCAGAAACTGATGCTTTTGAGGCAGCACTCATCCAACTTTAAAGTCATGATACTTTTGTGTATTGAAAATCTGCCTTTAGTAGGTTGCGGATTTTCTATTAAAACTGAATTTTGAATATTTGAACAGAACAGTAACTAAGATGACTGTCTTTAAGGGCAAAAGATAAGAGAAAAGAATTTATTTGATACTTCTAAAATTCTGTAAAAATCGCCTTAAAATGGTTTGTCTGGGAGATATGTGTTTTCTGTAATACAGAGACAAATTCTTTCTAATGTGTGGTGTAAAGTTAAGGTTTTATTGGTATATGTATCATGGCATGAATAATTTAGCTTCATATCTCTTTGACCTTTGTCATGACAAAACCTTCTGTTCATCCCATTAAGCAGACTGAGTTTTGTGGTAGTAGCTCTCTGGCCACAGAGAGCAACGCACAACTTTCTTAGGTATTATTTTGGGGAAGGTTATGAGAAGATTAGAGAAAAGAATGATAAATTATTTTTATTTGTTGTTCTTGTTATTGTGAACATGTGGAATGTGTTATAGAAATTTGTTTACTAAAAGGTAATTTTTTAATTAGTTAATGGTGATGGTGTTTAGATTCAAGGACTAATTGGGTCTACTTGTATTGTGACTATCTGTAAGGGCAATAGGTTTCTTAATAAGTATAGTATAATAAATTGATCTGCCTTCTGAGAAGCATGGAGTCAATGCTAATTATTACCCCTTCAGGGATGCCTAGCGACAACAGAGTTTTTCCTTTGTGCTGGTAACATGCCATGTTGATAGATACACGTCAAAGTTATAAAGACCTGTGCAAAGTGCATCAGATTGTTGGGGGTTTTTTTTGAGTTTGTCTTGTTAGGCACTGCTAAGTTTAAGAAGGGGCTGTGATTGTGTTCAGTAAAAACTGATGTAACTGAGATTTTTTGCTGTACTAGAGAACAAAAGGGTGAGTGGACTGAAGCAAGCCCTTTAGTGTGTGCACAGACACTTCAGTCTCAGCTTACTGTTTCACTACTGTATTCTAGAAGCATAAACATTATACTGAAGAAATGTTCTTAATTGTGAAGTATTTTGCTTTACAGAGATGGGTGTCTGCCTTTTCAGCAGCAGAGTGTAGTTCCCAGGTGCAGTGTGTCTATCTGCTGTTCAGTAAGAATGCTGCAGCTCCATGTTCCTTTTCTCTGGGATGGTGCTGCCTACACTTTGGCATTGTCTCCTTTGACATTACAGCTCAGTATCAAAGAAATGCAACCTGTACATCTGAACAATGTGAATTGTATTCAGAATGGAGCGGCTCACTAGGTTTTAGCTTCTCCTAATCCTTCTAAATTTTCCAGTTTCTGCTTCTTTTTCCTTTATGTATTTTGTCCTATGTTTCTGAAGCTAAAATGGCAGCGCTTCCAATGCAGTATCAGTCCTCAAATAACACCACCTCAAAGCTGTGTTAACTTCTGGGTAATACAGCCCTCTAGACCTGTTATTCGAGTTCCAGGTCACCTGTCAGAGTTTGTGTTTTGATGATAGCAGGTTTCAAAGTCCGGGTTTGATTTTGTTCTGTGTAAAGTGAGAGGAAAGGAAAAAGTTGAATTATAATCTGGAATGGTGACTTAAAAAAGGGAACATTGCTTTTGGTCTATTAAGAGTAGAAAGTAATGTTGGAAAGACAGAAATGCTCTTTGACTTGGTGCTTGTATGTGAGCTGTTTACATACGGTGTAACAGGGTGTCTTCCTTTTGAGTAATTCTAACCTGTTAAGCACTTAGTTGCTGTCAGGGAAAGCAAATCAGCTCTACTCTTGAAACAGTTGTTCATGATTCAGTGAAGACTGATCCTGTGAATTAGGTCCCAGGTCTTTAAACTGTTGTTTTCTGTGTGAGGATACTTTTATCTTCTACTTAAATTAGTTTAAGATAGGTACATCTATTTCATGAGTTAGTTCTGAAGCTGAGTAAAGCTCTCAGGCCAGCAGAGGCAATTAAAAGCCTGAAGAGATGAGTTATCACCATGCTTGGTTCGTGGGATGTCGTGGGCCTTGTCCCATCCGCAGCAAGGGCTCAGTCTCTATTGCTTGGTAACAATACCAAGATTGTGCAACAGTAACGTGGCAGCATTAGCTCCGGAGGGCACATGTGGCAGTGGCTTGTGAAAATGTAGAACAGGCTATTTCTGTTCATAAAACAGGTTCAGTGTTTTGCAGTGTGAAAATGTGTACTGGGTTGGTCTGGGATGCCGATAATAATCTTCACCAGCCTACCTGGTGCTGTGCTTTGGGTTTGGGACTAAACCAGTGTTGATAATGATGTTTTGGCTATTGCCGAGCAGTGCTTGCACAGCATCCACCAGGCTCTTTTTCCCTCATGCCCCTCCCAGCCTCCCCAGCCTTTTTTTTTTTTTTCCTCTCTTCTCTCTGTCCACCATCTGCACAAGATGCTGGGAAGCTGACCCAAACTGACCAAAGGGATGTTCTATACCATATGTTGTTATGTTCAACAATAGAAGGTTGGGGAAAGGAGGAAGAGTCTGGGACATTCATGGTTATGGTGTTTGTCTTCGCAAGTGACAGTTCTGTGTGCCAAGGTCCCACTTTCCAGTAAGTCACTGAACATGCACCTGCTGATAGAAAACAGTGAATAAATTCCTTATTTTACTTTGCTTGCATGGGGAGCTTTGCTTCACTTATTAAACTGTCTCAGCAAGAAGTTTTTCTTGCTCTTGAGCTTCTGAGTCTCTCCTTCATCCTATGGGGGTTGTGGGGCAGACTGTGTGCTCAGCAGGTGGGTGCTTAGCTGCTCACCAAAGTTAACACACCACAAAATGCTCAGAATGGCAGTATAAATAGTATCCCCAATCTTTTTAATTCGCAGAAAAAAGACAGTAGCAAGAGCTGGAGATGATCTAGTGTCCACCCACAGACAGTATCTGAATTCTTGCTTCTTAAAGAAGCTGAGTTATAATGTGCTGAAGGGAAGTAAATTGTTATTTTTGGTTCAGCATTTTTGCTCTTCCTGAAATGGAGAAAGTGAGCCTCCAAAAATTAATGCACAAATTTTGTTTAATAGTTTTCTAAAATGTGGTTGGATGGGGATGGTTTTTTTTCCCCTTGCTATTTAGAACACATGTCTCAGGAGGACTTGGTGCCTTAGCACTTCTCATTATGCAGAACAGTCTTAGTTAAGTAAATGACCTTGTTTACTTCAAATTCTGAACAATTCAAGTGCTTTTGTGGATTGTGTCTGCTCTTTTGTTTGATGAAAATGGAGTTCAAATCTATGTAATTGATATTCTCTAGTTTTTTTCCTAATAATAACTACAAAGAAAAGTATGCTTACAATATGAAAAGCAGAAGTTTAATAAAAAGAAACATACTGTGCCTCTTTTATATGGGAAAGTGCAAACTGAGGGCCAAGTCTTGCAGTGCAAGTGGAAGGGAAGGGATGTGTCTGATCAGTTATGCCATCTGTAGTTGTGCAAGGCAAATAAAAGTAATCTCCTGCTGCTGTGGCATCTTAAATCACAGCTGTGAAGTAGTGTACATGCTACTGTCTGATTCAGCTTTTAACCCTTTTCTTGGAGAATTGCAATATAAAGTAACAAAGATTACATTTGTGGAGCTCACAATTATAAGGAATCTTAATCACCCACTTTTGATGTTTCATTCGTTTTTGATGTATGCGTGTACTAAGTATGAGAATCTCACAAACTACTTTACCAGAGCCAAAAAAACCTGGAAACTGACTGCAACCTTCACTGCTGGAGCAGCCTCAGAACAGCAGCCTCCCACTGTATGGTGATGTTGTGCACGTCAACAGGCACTTGAGTCACAATTTTAACCTTACTACACAAGCATTTCAGTAATTTTATGTAAAGCCTCTTGGAGAGGAGAAAATGTCAGCATGCGAGGCCTGCAAGGTCAGCACCCAAGGCAGAAGATGACAGTCATCACACAAAGTGGATAAATGCAATGTTTGGCTTGATTGTGCCCACATTAATTACTTGCTGTATCATTGCAATGTCTCCATTATTGTGTATGTGAATCTAGACTAATGCACCAGTGAGTCAGGATTGCTTATCTTAAAGAAGGTAAAAAAGAAACATGTCTAATAGCAGTGAATAATTGCATCTTTGGACTTGTAAAAAGAAAAAACATTTAGTGGCTACTTTAAAAGGTACATTTTCCCTTCTTTCTAAGAAATAAAAGAAATTGTTCTGGTCTGTTTCAGTCTTGGACTCTTGATTTAGTCCAAGATGATGCCTGGAGGGTGAATAATGAGCTAATTTGTGGTGGGTTTGCTTAAAAATGTGCCTGGAAAATCAGCTTACTGATCTATGAGCTCTTTCTTTGTGTAGGTTTCTCAGTTGCGGCATGAGCTGTCCATGAAAGATGAACTGCTCCAGTTCTATACCAGTGCTGCTGAAGAAAGCGAACCGGAGTCCGTCTGTTCCACCCCGTAAGTCAATCGATCTGCAGCGTTGACCATTATCTGTTGGATGATTTCATAACTTTGAAAAGTGGTAATACTGCCCATGTATTGGCTGGAGCTATAAATGGGACCTTGAACTTGGTGCAAGGCTCCAGCTGGAAGGACTTGCATGAGCCAGCTGACTATCCAGGTGCCTACAGGAGCCAGGAGGGGAGAGTACACGGGGCGGGTGCTGACACGACGCTGCAACTTTCAGAGGAACTGGGTCACTGTCGTGGTGGGGCAGCCATGGGTGGCACTGACAGCAGCCCAGTACACCACACACATTTGCATGTGCTAGGACATGCTACATGAGTGACCTTTGTGCTTGAAGGACATCTGAAGGCACTATGGAAAAATTCTGAGCCAAGGGAAAGAAATAAAAGCATGGCTTACAGCGTGGGTTCCAGGCAGTTAGCTGGCTGAACAGCATTGCAGGCTCTGAGGGGCTGTCTGCCCTTGCAGAGTTATTGCTGCATTCTGATGAAGCATGTGCAGCATTAATCAGGAGCTATTGGATTGCTCCCTGTAGTAACATGGTTTTTTTTCTCATAGCCTTGGCTGAACAACTTTTCCATAGGAAATGTGCAGAATAATAAATAAAATTTTTAAATGTTCTCTTTTGAAATTCAGTGTGAATTTATTGCTGCCCAAAAGTACTGGCATGAATAAGCTGTATTTCATGTGGCTCTGTTTGCTTTTGAGACCTGTGTTCAGTCTGTGCTTCTGTGAGATTGGCTGTAATACATGTAAAAAGGTTGGAAAATTGTTGCTTTTTCCTTCCTACAAGGCTGAAGAGGAATGAATCTTCTTCCTCCGTCCAGAACTACTTTCATTTGGACTCTCTTCAAAAGAAACTCAAGGACCTTGAAGAGGAAAATGTTGTGCTCAGATCTGAGGTGAAATTACTCCCTTTGTTTTGCTTAATATAGTTGCTCATCTAAATGCCAGAACACAGGTATTGAGAAGCTTGTATTAAAAGCTGAGAATCTAACTAAGAGTATAATTCCACGTATAACAGATCTCTCTGTGATTGTTTAATCACCATCCTTTATCCTTTTAAATGAAGGAAAGGCTGAAATGTGGAAGCTACATAGAATCACAGAATTGTTTAGGTTGGAAAAGAGCTCTAAGGTCATTGAGGCCAACCTTTGACCAATCAATACCTTATCAATCAGAGCAGAGCCCTGAGTGCCGTGTCCAGTCCTTTCTTGAACACCTCCTGGGACAGTGACTCCAGCCCATTCCAATGTCCCATCACCCTTTCTGTGAAGAAATTCTTCCCAAATGAAGCTACATGCAAAGCAGTGTTTGTGCAGTAAGAACGTGCAGGAGCATGGGCAGATTTTGGAGTCCAGGATTGCACTTTGAAACAGGTTGTAAAGGGCTGACCTGGCAGATATGTGTGACTTGAGCTGCAGATTTCAAGTTTGTAGGCTGTCATGGTCTCTGATACCAATTCAGTGTTTGTCAAAATGCAAATTTCTAGCCTAAATTTGCATTACATTTCTTCATTTTGTGTTTCAAGTCCAGGCAGTTATATTTTAAATTGAATGTGCTTTTCTTCTCTTTATTTCTTAAAATATTCTGTTTGTTTCACAGATGACACAGTTTTTAAAAGTTTAACAATTGAATATGAAGTGAATAATTTTATATTTTTAATCCAACCTTTAAACGTGGGAGGATGTTACCACTTTGCAAACATGTAGCAGAGTATAGCAGGAGAGATACTTTTGGTCTAAGAGTGAATACATGAAAACAGAATGTTACTACCATTTTCCACTTTAGATGCAGGGCCCATTATAAATAGGTAGTGCTGCACCTTTGCACAGACACCAGGTGATAGAGACTGCTGTGCTCTTAACTGAGAAGGTGCACAAGGAAGATGAGTAATAGATGGTCTGAGAATAATGAATGTTAGAACTGAGAGAGCCACTGCATGAGGAGCTGGTAGGAAACCCCATGCAACACTGCCTTCCCATCCAGGGAGATGTAGTCTATGCCAGCAAGGCACAGGATGAAGCCAAATCTGAAACCTGTGAGCTGTGCAGTTCTCTACAGATGCAGTCTGTGGGTGTCTGTGCATGCCCCCAGCTTTGGGAATAGATTACAGACCCACCGAGGTGGTGCCAGACAGAACCAGCTGGCTGCAGCCGTGCTGCTCTTGGCACTCCCAGAGTCAGAGTGGAAAAGACAAACCAGGGAAAGAGGTACCATTAAGGTTTTTTATGGGATATAAGGGTACAGTGCCAGAACTTTTCAAATAGGATCAAATAGCATGTTTTTTAAATACTTGAATGTTTAATTCAGTTATTTAAACCAAGCATTTATTTAGTTTTTGATGATACCTAGTTTTGCTCAGTGACTAGATCAAGTTCTGCATGCTAATGTTTTGTATGTCCAAGCCTTTCTTTTTACTTTCAGTGCAAAATACACAAGTGACATCTAGTGGGGATATGGTGATAATGATGCAAGTTTCTCCGTACAGTAATGTCTCTGCTGAATGTTCACCTGTCCTCTTTTTCCAGAACATGTGGGAGGGCAGGCAAAAACTGTAGTTTCTCACTGTCTTCCTGAAGGAGTGATTAGAATAGCTTGTTTTTCTGAAGCAGATGGAAGTGCAACAACAGACTGGCAAAGAACAAATGTGCTAACGTAGCATATTTGATGTGGATTTCTTGAACAGGCCTGTCAGCTGAAGACTGAAACAATTACTTATGAAGAGAAAGAACAACAACTTGTCAATGACTGTGTAAAAGAGCTAAGTATGTCCCTACTTCTTTATACTTTTTTGAGATAGGTCAGTAAAAAAAACCAAAACAGATCAGTCAGTCATGTTTTCCTGTGGTAATTATTTTCCTTTTATAAATGGTTATGATGAGAAAATTTCTGGCTGAAATTTCACAGCATAAAATGTTGGCTAAAGCTAAATCTTTCTCATTTAAAAATAGTTTTGCATTGAAAGTGTTCAGTCTCCTTTGCAGCATGAGCACTTGATGCCTTTCTGGTTTTGTGTCCTACCGTGTTTTTCAAAAATACCTTACTTTGAATTGGGGGTAGGATTCTGCTGAAGCAAGTGATGTTCCAGAAGAACATCTTTATGCTTACTTTTCTGATTTTGGGTTTGTGAAGTTAATTGTAATTACTTATCTTAAAGGGGATGCAAACATCCAGATTGCCAATATCTCCGAAGAGCTAGCAAAGAAAACTGAGGATGCTGCCCGGCAGCAAGAAGAAATCACTCATCTTCTCTCTCAGATAGTCGACCTGCAGAAAAAGGCAAAAGCTGTAAGCAATCCAGTTGAGAGACAACTGTTGTTATTTGTTACTAATGTAACTGGAGGACAGATTAAAATCCTTTCTGTACTAGAGCCTAAAGGAAATATTCCACCTTTCTTATGTGGATGACCTTGTTTGGTGTTTAATATCTGGCATACTTGACTAGAAAGCATCAATTTATTAAGATATGCATATATGCTTTCTCAAATGCAATAGTTAAAATTATTTTAAATATTAGATATAAAACTCTGCTGAGTTATGTTGGTGAGACAAGAGTGTCAGTGCAAGTATTTCAGTGGGCACATACTTATTTGGAGGTTCTTTTAGCAAGGTGCATTCTAATGCTGTGTGTTCTTGTGTTAACATTTTAAACATTTTTAAACTAATGTGTAGATTAATGTTGCTGCAGAGGAGAAGTAAGAAAAGTTACAATGTTCCTACTTACCCGTAGTATATGATACAAATATCACAGGACAAAACATTGCAGTATTTCTAACGTTTTTTGGCATATTTTAGTGTGCAGTTGAAAATGAGGAACTTGTCCAGCATCTGGGAGCAGCTAAAGATGCCCAGAGACAGCTCACAGCAGAGGTGAGTACATTACTTAGTAATACAGTAATTTAGTAGCTGAGGAGTGACTGTTCACTTGCCATGAGAGGTTTAGTCTGAGTTGGATCAGAAATATTAAATAATTTTGCCTGTGTATATGCAATGAAGGAACACTTATGTTCCTAGTAGAGTTCAAACCCTTTTCTTTCCTATTCTCTGCTCCTCCAAATGACACACATTTTGAAACACAGAGGCTTATGGGCTGTACAGGAACGCCTTTAGAGGTTGACTTCTCTAGGCTGGTAATTTCAGCCTGTTTTGACTAGTGAGATAACCTGGAAAAGCTCATTGATGCCCTGTTTGTTCAGTGTATAAACATAAGGCAGTCCAATATTTCTGGTTGTCTTATGGGTGCTATATTTGCATGAAAAAAAAATGGACAAGATGGAATGAGTATAGCTTGATCCCTTTAGGATTTATCTTGTACTTGCACTACTTGGTGATGAAGGTGGAAGTGGCCAGAGAAGCTTTTCCAGTGGGTGGCCCTTTTGTAACTGTGGTGCTCAACAAAGACTGGGCTCATGCCTCACCATTGCTTTCTTGGGAAAGAAAATGAACCGGATCTCTTTTTCTAAACCAAATACCTGATTTTTATGAAAGTTGTAGGAATGTAGTGTTTCACACTACTGCCCCTTTGCCAAACTTAGTTGAGGTAGCTGATGAACACAAAAGCTGTGAGGGTACACAGACATCTGCAGACAGAGTGACTACATAAGATGTGTTTTGTGAGAAAACTAAAAATAACGCATGGTCTTAGGCTGTTGGAAGCTATACATGTATATGTATGTATGCATGAAAGTCCTGGCTTTAAAATTTCACAAGACATTGTGGAATGTCTTGTCCTCAGACCATGGTGTTTGCCACTGTGGTCATCATGGCAGTAATTAAGCACTAAACCTGATCAGACTAAAGATACTTTTTTAGCTCTGTAACTTCTCCTTGACAATGGCTTCACATGAAAGGAAAGGAAGGAAATGGAGCAAACAGTTTCTTCTGCATTGTTACCCTCCCTGCCTGCCCTCCCATCACTAATTCATGTTATTAAAGATCCTCCAGTGATACTCAGTTGTTGGAGATCAATTCCTTTAAAGTGGGATATTCTTCCCTACACCATTATTGCTTACCAGTATTAAAAGAATTTGCAGGATTTTTGTGGTAATAGTGCACCCCATAAGGTCTTGGACTGTTTTCTCTATGTTACAGTTGCGAGAGCTGGAAGACAAGTATGCAGAGTGCATGGAAATGCTTCATGAGGCTCAAGAAGAGCTGAAAAACCTGAGGAACAAGACAATGCCAAATGCTATATCACGTCGGTACCACTCCCTTGGTCTCTTCCCTATGGTAAGCAGATTTAAGGAAAAACCTGCACACACCAAGCAAAGGAAGTGTGTTTGCATCTGACTTACAGCCTCAGGGATAGGATGCTGTGTCTGACATAAGCATGGGTGAAATGTGTATTTGCATAGTCTTAAAGAATACCTGAGTGATCAGTTTTGCACACCTGGTTCTGAAACAGTGATGCTGTGCAGCTCTGCTGCAGTGTTATATACAACCTGCAGCTGTCTGTGCTTATTCTGTGAAACCTGGGTAGCATTAACAGGTTCTTACACAGTTCTATACATCTTTGTTAGGCATCTCCTGTACTGTGGTGACTGATGTTCATTAGGAGCTTCCTGTTTATCTTCAACATCCTTGGAGATACAACTTCCTAATAACAAAACAATGGTTTCCAGACATGGCATCTTTCTAGTCATTTATGATATACATTCTAGTTCTTCAGTCTAAACCTTTGAATAGGGTTAAAAGCATAGCTTCTTGTTTTATGGTGCCTGAAAACTCAGTGGTTCATTAAAAGAATGTTAGTTGCTAATCGGTATTACGGCAACAAGTTATGGTGGTTTCACTGGTGTTACCAACTTTCTTTACCTGATTTCATGTGATTATGAAATTTAAAGCTCAGGAAATATGCAGTACCCTCAGTGAAGTGAGAAAAGAGTGGATAAGAATGTGTGCAGTGACTTGCTCTGCTTGCCTGTATCTCTAGAGTAGTTAGATTACTTCTGAAGGCAATGGTATCAGTGGCTTCTTTTGAAATACATTAATGTAATCAAGCAGCAAAATCTGGCCTGCCTTGTCTTGTCTTACTGGTGAAGAAGAACATTTTATTTGTGCTCACAAGAAGTAAATTGCCAACAAAAGCTTAGCTTGCTTTTTTGTGCTCCCTTCTGAGACTGAACACAGGCCAAATTAAAGTGCAGACATTTAACAATCTAAGTTGTGCTTGCAAAAATAATACAAATTGTGCTTGCACAAATATGGCTGAAAGCTGTGAAAAGTATGCTTGTGCTGAGATAGGTTTATGTGTTTTGTGTGAAAATGATTTTCAAATGTTGAATCATGGGACAAAAGATCATTTAGGTTTGTTCATGTTTGAAGCTTAGACCCTGCATCCAGCAGTAAAACTTAGTGACCAGCTACGGAAAATAGATGGCCTGTTCCCTCTAACCTTATGGAGAAAATATATAGTGCTTTATGCCAAGAATCATGTCAGTTTTATGGATGGGGGGAAAATGCTGTGGGTTTTATGTATATTTTAAATGACAACATAAAGACCAAAACTTTATACATGAAAGGTGAGAGTTACTGAGTGTGGAGTTCAGTCTGGGTAGCTGGATCATGTTGTTGCCTACAATGCTTTTTTAAGGTTCTTTGCCAGATATTATGTATCATCAGATGGTACATACTGCAGGAAAATTAAGCTAAGCCATATTTTGTCAGTGCTTTAAATACCTACATTAGTTTTCCAGTAATTTTTAATATTTAAACCTTCCTTTTTTTCTAGAAATACTCTTCATTATTATCTTGTATAAGTAATTTATTATTTTCTGTCATGCCAACATATTAATGTTATGATATTTGTTTCTCTTTTGTGCTTATTTTTAACAGGATTCTTTGGCAGCAGAGATAGAAGGGTCAATGAGGAAAGAACTGCATTTGGATGAACCCGACTCTCCTGACTTGGCGTATGACTGAAAAGAATTGGTTCCTAACTGATTGGTTATATCTGGATTTAATTATTTGATGAGAAAAGAAAAAACAGGAAATAGTTGAGCTAGATATTTAGAAAGAAATATTTCTAGCTGAATGTGAATGATAGAGAGAAAGGAAACAAATTGCCTAGTTTTGGGGTGTTTTTATTTTCTCCTAAAGCTGCTAAAAGAAAACACCTATATACTGGCTTTGCCTTCTTGTAAACTTCTTTCCTCATTGGTGAGTGCTGAGAATGAGAAAAGATTTGTTTTCTTGTGTGTTACCATGCTAGATTTCTTCAGTTACCAGTTAGAGGAGGAGTTCAAGTTCTTGGTGAGTTTTATAACATAAGTTACCAGGTTGATCTAATCCAGTTTTTACAGGAAGAACATCAGGGCAGTAAGGGATTTGGAATGGTTGGGTACTTAGTGTGATGCCCATTACGCCTGTGCTGGAGTTCTGTTGAATTAAACAAGAGAGTAGTTTGAAACAAGTTAAGTGCTTGCGACAGCCCCAAAGCTATAGATAGATACAGCTTGGCAGAAATGGCCTCACTGATGCCAGTTGCACGTGTACTCCAATAGGTTTAGCTCACAGATTTGTACAAAGCATGGATTGTTTAATTTGGAATAAGTTAATCCAGTTTACAGGGTCTGTTACAGAAACAGAGTTTACAAAACAGGACAGTCAGGGAAGGTACAGTAGGCACTTCCCAGAAACCTTCTAATTGCATTTACAAAATGCTTGATGCCTACACTGACCTTTTCTGAGCCTGAGCCAAGAACTGCAAATGAGGCTCTGACGGAGTGAAATGTTGGTTAGAAAAATGTAAGATCAGAAAGTTGTGAGCATACTCAAACCCCATGGGATCCTTCCATCCTTCCAGTATAATCTAACTTAAAGCTAGTTTAACTTCTTTAGAATGTCTTATTTACTTTGCCTGTACCAGGGGAGGATACTTTTTTTTTGGTTGCGTGACTTATCTTGGTTTTATTTATTTGTGCAGTGGTAGTAACTGCAAGCTCCATGGGACTGCTTATTGATAAATACTCTTAGATTCAGCCTCATAAAGATATACAGTTATAGACCTGGAGCCTCCACACAAAAGGTGCTCCCCTGCTCTGGCAGTGTTACCTTTCAGATAGGAGGAATGTGCTATCCTTGTGTTCAGCCATTGTTGAACTGTAAAACAAAGCAGTAGTGGTGCTGCTGCAGCATGACGTAGGGTAATTTTATTTTGTCAAGAAATTTCTGCTGAAGTGTCATCTGATGTCAGTCTTGAACCAGGTGAACAATATTTGTTATGGTAAAAAGACAATGGTGATAAAAAATGAACTGTAGAAGTAGGTCAAATATCAGGTTTCCAGCCTTGACAGCCTCTCTCAAGTCTTGGTCCATTATATTTCTGGGATTTTTATCCTTTTTTTTAAAGTACTATCTAAGGGCATTGGAAATCGGTTTCAGAGAGAAAAGATACAGGACTTGCTTGCATGGAGATACTCAGGAGAGTAAATTCAAACTCTCTTTTAAAATGGATTAGTCAGTTTATAGTTAAGAGTTGAATGGAGGTCAGTGCTGGTTTTTAAAATATTGTTTTTACATAATGGCTTTATGGCACTTTTAGCTGATGTACTGAAATGCTCTTTCACTTATTTTTTATTAATATTTGAAAGGGTCCATGCACATGATTGTCAAATGTTCTGTCAAAAATATTCTAAGGTGATGGAAGAATTTTGTTGATGGATTGAATGTAATGGCCAGACTAGCTAATATGGGACCCTATGCATACCACTTTACAGAACTATATATAAAACCAAAGTGTTTGATAGACCTGTGAATAGGAAGGGCTGTTAATAAGCTGTTACCTGTTTCTCTGTTCCTTCTCATGATAATAAGTTATTGAGTGATTATTAATTGTGTGTGTGTTTTACAGCCATCAGAAGCGGGTCTTCGAGACGGTGAGAAATGTCAATCAAGTTGTCAAGCAGAGATCCATGACTCCGTCACCAATGAATATCCCAGGCTCTAACCAGTCCTCTGCTATGAACTCAGTCATTTCTAGCTGTGTCAGCACTCCACGTTCCAGTTTCTATGGGGGAGACATCTCTAACATTATGATAGACAACAAGACCAATAGCATCATCTTAGAGACAGAGTCCTCGGACAATGGGTCAGTACCAGAGCACTGGAATTTGCTTTTGCCTTGTTTCTGACATAAAGGCAGTGTTCCTATTTTCCTCCTTTTGTCTTATGTAGTGCAGTTATCACAGTGGCATACACCTTCAAAATCTGTTTTGTGCTTAAAGTTTTTGGGCATTCAAGTTTATTTAAAAAAGAAAGCTTTTAGAAAGTACTGTGTATCAATCAGTGTCTGCAACTCAGACCTGTTCTGAGATGCAACATCACCAGATGATGTAAAACCACCCTTTGTTTTTATGTGTCAACACTTAAAAATAATTAAATTTTCACCATGTTACATAAATGCCAGGGAGTTCTGATTCCAGATGCAGCTACAGTTAACTGTTTTGATCCTAAAAATGAATAAAGTGTGCATCTGTAGGTTACCTAATATGAAAACTTATGAAAGAGACCAATCAGAACTTTGCTTTTTTAGCTACTTGTCTCTTCCCCCAGTACAGCTCCACACTATATGCTGTATATATTTTTCATTAAAATGGCTTAATACTTCAAAACAATGTATGTTTGTCAGTATAATATACTCTTGTGACTCACTGTGGTGTTCTTACAGCATTGGCCCTTTAACATGGGGCCTGCTTACCTGAGTTTACATAACTGTGAGAGATACACAACAAGTAGACAACTCTTACCTCTTTGTAGGAGGAAGCTCTTAAGTAAAGTGCAGGTTTCCAACCAGGAGTTTCCAGGCAGGAGCTAGGACTCAAAATTTTTACTGTGAAAGAGAAACAAAAGACTGGTGTTTGCCTTTGAGCTCTTCAGACGAGGAGCAAGTTGTTCCCAGACACAGTAACGTAAAGGTATT
Source organism: Ploceus nigricollis (assembly GCA_013399945.1). NCBI lineage: Eukaryota > Metazoa > Chordata > Aves > Passeriformes > Ploceidae > Ploceus > Ploceus nigricollis. The sequence continues at coordinate 342,430 of VXBC01011642.1, forward strand.
GGTGAGTGTCTCAAAACTGTCATATGGAAGTCTTAAACATTTCTAAGAATGTGTTTTTTCCCTCCCACCTTTTTTTTTTTTTTCTTTTCTGTGTCCCTCTTTATGTTTTAGAAATGAAGACAGGATGAAGAAGCCTGGAACTCCAGGGACTCCAGGCTCCAGTGACCTAGAGACTGCCTTGCGTAGGCTCTCCCTCAGGCGGGAGAATTATCTCTCGGAGCGCAAGTTCTTTGAGGAAGAGCAGGAAAGGAAGTTGCGGGAGCTGGCAGAAAAGGGAGAAATCCACAGCGGTTCTGTTACCCCCACAGAGAGCATCATGTCACTGGGAACTCACTCCAGATTTTCAGAATTCACTGGATATTCAGGAATGTCTATCAGCAGTCGCTCCTATCTGCCAGAAAAGCTTCAGATTGTGAAACCACTAGAAGGTGATAACAAAGGGCCTCGGCCTTTATCTGTTGTTATTAGTGACTCTTTGTGGTCCCTAATCCATCACCAGAAAGCAGGAAATCTTTGCAATACGTATTCTTTTTACTTTAGAGACAGTACTCCACGCTGTTGGTTTGAGATCTTCTAGTTACTGTATTCTTCCACAAGCCTTAAAAGTGTTAGGAAACAGTCCCAGCCAAAGCAGTAAAATCAATATTACAGGCCACACGTGCATATCATCAGTGCAGCTTAACATCCGACCTAAATATTACCATTTCATAATTGGAAAAGGAAGGTAGATAAGTCTATGAAATCTAAACAGCAAGAGTTCTGTCAATTAGTATCTGGAAAGGCCATTACCTACTTCAGTTAGTCCATTTGGTCTAATAAGACTGTTATAATGATTCAAAATTATCTCTGGACTTAATGGGTTGTTTGAGTGGTCACATGATTCACTGTGGCTTTGTGTTTCATGTGTGAAATAGGTGGGGTTTTTTAAAGTCAAATTTCCTTTATATGTTGTCTCAGAAAAAGGCAAGATAGAGATAGATGGTAGTCAGGGCTAGAGCTGTATTTCAAAGTTCATTTCAATAGACTGTTTAAAAAAAGCTGTCAAAGCAAATGTAGTATAGTCTGCCTGGCTTTCTTCAGTTCTTTCAGGTTGTAGCTAGAAGTTAGTTGAGTCAATTCCTTCAGGTTTTAAACCAAATGAAGATTCCCTGTAGTACTTCGCAGATATACTAGGTAATATCATTTAGCTTTGGCTTCTCTCTCTCTCTCTCTCTCTCTCTCTCTCTTTTCCTTTAACAGAACTCTTTTATTACATTGCATTGTGTGTGTTTTAATTGCAGAAGGTCCTTTTTCTCATCTGTTTAGAACAAATTTATTTCACTTATAAGGAGCATATAGCATGACACGTACTCAGAAGCAAACATAAGCGTTCTTATGTCCTGAAGAAAGTGATGTACTGTATCTACCTATTCAAATGAAACTATAGCCATAGTGCACAAACCCATACTGTCAAGCAGATTTTAATAGTTTATTTTCATGGCTGCTTTTAAATGGTCATAAAAGTTCTTGTACCACATGAGGGAAAGGATGATCCCACTTTGTTTCAGTTTCCGGTTGCTACCACTGTAATAGATTTCTGTCACCATCCCATTATATCTGCTTTTGTCTTCCAATAAACTCTTAAAGTCTTTATCATCTTTCTATCTGTCTGGGTTTTTTTTTCCCCTTGGTTTTGTTCAATGTTTTCACTGGGTCATTTATCTTTTGAAATTATCGCACCTTTCAAAGTACTTCCCATGTTTGGTTTTAGATCTTATTTGTAGCATGTTTGTGTCTACCTGTTTCATAAGTTGTGTGTTTGTTAACTTTTATTAACTAAATATCTTCATGGTTTTGTTTTTCATTTCAGCTTAGTTTATTTTCTGAATATTTTTCATGAGCCTTAGGTTTTTTTTCAACTTCACGGATGCCTTCAGACTACTGGGGAAAAAGAGTCTGCTGTATCTGCAGACTGCTATAAGTAGTTGTGTCTTTGGTTTTATTATTGTTTTGGGTGCTCATGTCATAAAATAGAAAAAAAATAGTTCTATAATAAATTTACTATAGGTTAATGACTTCTGCTCCTTTAAAGCAATCTTTTAAATCCCCCAGAAAAAAAGTGGCAGAAGCACTAAGAAATTCATCTTTTGCACCGTTAAAAATCAACACATGCTTTCTTTCAGTCAAACAGAAGGATTGCTTGAGATGACTTGTTTTAGTTATAGTCCAGTGGGGTTTGTTTTGTTTTGGTTTGGTTTTTTTTAAACTATGCACCTGTGACTCGTGTCATAAGCACAAAATAGCACTATCTGTAGGCAAACTAAAAGCTTGGACTGATTATGTCTTCAGCCACCTCACTGCAATTGTGGGAGCAACACACACTGAATTTCTAAGCTTTCTCTGATCCTCCCAGCCTATGTGCAATCATGCAGAGATATCAGGAGTATGGGAAAAGAAAATTACTCTGTTTATACTTATTTTGTTCTTATATTCCTTCTTCCCTCAGTGGCATGTCCCATTGTTACACAGTAATTCCCTCATGCCAACTGTTTCTGGTAATTTACAAAACCATCTGCTAGGAACCTGGGACTGAATGTAGGCCAAAGAAGTGTTGTATTTCCCTCTTCTTTTGACTTCTGCAGCTTTCTCTTTTTTCTTTTTATTGGGGATTTACAGTTGTTGGATTCCTTTGTACATTTTTGTTCATTTTCTGTATAGGAAATTAAAGCTCCCTTGCACACATTTTATGAGATCAAGATTAGGCTCAGATATACTCTTGTTTGTGATGGAGCTAAGGCCATTTTGATTTCTGTAGTTTCAAAAGAAATGGTAAAGCTCAAAATGCAGATATTTTGGTAAATATATTTCCTATGGAAAAGTATGAGATATATATTGAAAATGAAGTGTTTGTATTCTGCTGAGTTTATTTTAAGTATAAGTTTTGGTGTGCTTTAGGGTGAAAAAGGTGATATTTGCAGAAGCTAGCATGTAGAAGTTAATTAGCTCTTTTTTAAGTATAAAAGTATGAGCTATATATTGAAAATGAAGTGTTTGTATTCTGCTGAGTTTATTTTAAGTATAAGTTTTGGTGTGCTTTAGGGTGAAAAAGGTGATATTTGCAGAAGCTAGCATGTAGAAGTTAATTAGCTCTTTTTTAAGTATAAAAGTATGAGCTATATATTGAAAATGAAGTGTTTGTATTCTGCTGAGTTTATTTTAAGTATAAGTTTTGGTGTGCTTTAGGGTGAAAAAGGTGATATTTGCAGAAGCTAGCATGTAGAAGTTAATTAGCTTTTTTATACTTGCATGCTGTGCAGAAAGAAATTTTGATTTCCTTTGTTCTTTGATTCTTGGAGTAGACTGACAGGAAGCCTCTGCTTCTAGGTTAAGGCTTGACAATATCTGTCACTGTCACTTCTTCACATTCAGGGGTCTTTCTTTTATATAAAAGCAAAACCTTGGCCTTTGTGACAATTCAGAAGTAAATACAAGTTATAAGGATGTCACTTCTCTCATTTTGGGGTTGTAATAGTTTCTATTTCTTGAGTCTTGAGGGTGCAAATTTTCTTTAATCCATCTAGACTTACTGAAATAAAAGCAAAAAAAAAAAAATAAACAGGATCATTAGCCAAAATAATCTAGCAGATCCATTTATTCTGGGCTAAAAAATTATAGATCTTAGAAAGTGAGATAGGCTTAATTAAAATGCCACCCATTGTTTCCAGTCATTCTAGAGAAAGAGTTTTTCCCTGTTCACTTCCTATTTACAGTAAGCTTCCTCAAGTGCAATATATGAAATGGCAATTTTTCTCATTCCATAGGATTTTTCTCAGATTGAAAATGTATATGAGAGCCACCCCTTCTCTAGTTATTACAGTTGTTTAAGCTTTTACATACACCATGTAACAATTGAATATTCTTCGACCTCGAATATGGGTGAGACATTTGTGTGCCAGCTTGTTGAATGATTGGGTATTCTGCTTTGCAGAGAGGAAACAGGAATAAGACTGCAAAAACTGCTCTGATTTGCAGACAGAGGTGAAAAGAAGGATGTTTCGTTTGTGTCATAGGACATGTGTGATTTTTAGTCACATTTTTCAACACAGTGATGGTGGGCACGCAGGAAAATGCAGGCCCCAGTGTTTAATTGCTACTTGAGGAATCAAATAAATTCTCCCCTGATTTCACTGGGTCCATCTCGGTGTATATATGAATTTTTCCTGATCCATTGCTGTTTCTGACTATCTCCTACTAAACCTTGAATATTGAATGCTCTTCTCTGTAAAATGCATCTCCTTTTTCAAAACATTTCTCTGCCAAGGATGAAGCTACAGGTACAGTAGCATTTAGTTATGTAGTAGTTGAATTCCTGTAGCATAGGGCCCACACAGGTATTTAGCCTTGACGTGTAGTTCAGAGTTGTGTATCTGCTTACACGTGCCTGAAGTTGATGGGGTTTTCTAACGTATGGTACCAAGCCAAAATTGCTGTGCAGTCTGTGTGACTACTGTCCTCCCGTTAGCCACTGGTAGAAAATTCTGGCATGTTTTCAGCACTTGTCATAGTTTGAGCTTAATGTGGGTATAAGTGTGTGGTATATGTTCCTCTTAGAGCTTTCTGTGATGGTGCTCAGATCAAGTGTTACAATGTAAATTCTTTCTACTCCTGCTTAATCCTGTGAATTGGAGAGGATGGGGATATTTACAGGGAGGGGATGTGCACGTGCAGAAGTGTGCTGCTTCTCACCACCAGGCTTTGCATAAGTGCTGATGTGATCAGTTTATTACACACTGGTGTGGAAATGCTGATGCGCAGGTGAAGCAGTTTTGTGCTGTAGCATGTCTCCCTAGACACATTAAACCCAGAAACATTACAGGTTTGGAGCTCCCAAACCTTTGGTCTTATGGATAAATGGAGTGGGACTTTGTCTTTTAGGTCCTGGATTGCTTACTAATTGATTTTGGTTGTCTTTCTGTTCCCTTTCAAGGTTCTGCCACTTTGCACCACTGGCAGCAGCTGGCTCAGCCTCACTTGGGTGGGATCCTGGACCCGAGGCCCGGGGTTGTCACTAAGGGCTTCAGGACCCTAGACCTGGACCTGGATGAAGTGTACTGCCTTAATGACTATGAGGAAGATGAGACAGGTGACATTTCTTACAAGGGCCTAACTACCTCGACGCCAGTTCAGCACACAGAGACCTCAGGTGAGAGGTCACAAGCACAAGTGACTGTTTCAGAGAACAAGAATAACCCCCGCCAATCTCAGGCTTTCACAGAGGAGATGCAGGAGTCTGCGACTGACGATGATGAGGGGTCTGGTGAGGGAAACTCATTAAGTCCAGTAAAACTGACATCTTTACAGGATTTTGATTACTGGGCCATTCTCACATCTCTTCAGAACAGCATCCATAATATTGCTTTGTGTGTAGCATCTGCACGATAGTGCGTGCAGTGGTTAGAACATAACCATTCTAACATTGGCTCAAAAATCGTTTCTTTGATAATATTTTAATTTGTTTTTCAGTAACAGCATCTGTGGTCAATATTTTACTCTATTTTGATAAGAGAAGGCTGCTAAAAGGAAGTGGTTCATTCACAAACCTTTGTGTGGCATGTATTCAACTTGTGTGTGTATTTAGTGCACACTGTTAAGTGTGTGTAATGTACAGATAACATATATTTTGTATTACTGTAGTGCAGATACTCTTCTGACAGCTCATAAGAGGTGATACCATGTTTTAGATGTTTGTACTTTGGGAAAAAAACAAAGACTAAATCATTGGTACACTAAAGGTGCCTCCACCTTGCCTTTGCTGAAACAAATGGAGTGCCTTCAAAACCACCAAAGAAAATCTGAAAGTTTAATTCACTTACCTCAGATACAGTTACCTGTTTTTAAAGTCTTTCTGAGATAAAGAATTAAGGGAATGTTTTTATGCAGTCACTAATAACATTTCCCTTACTCTTTCTCCACCACCCTATTAAACCCTGTCCTTCCTATTTATACCATATGTAAACATTTTTAAGTGACACAGTACTGCATGAGTTATTAGATACTCTGAACTGACACTAGCAATCTATTATTGCACAAGATTACAAATTCTCAAGACTATAGATGTGTTTTGAGTTTGTGTGGTTTCTCTCTTGTTCTTGGGATTTGGGGGTTTTTGTTTTAATAAGCTATATAGTCTTCATTAAGATTTGCCTCTGGTAAAGTATTATATTTAGTCCAGAATCAGAAAATTGCCAGAACTCCTTTTTTTCCAGACTTCTTGTGTTTGTATAACTACTTTAAATGAAGACACTTCCTTCCCTCTCCTTTTTCTGGGATAAATCATAATTTAATATTTGGCTGGTCTTTGGAAGATTAGATTGTCTCAGGGCTAAACAATAATATTTCTGTTATTATCATGACATGCAGAGTATCTTCACCTCTCACTGCAATGGCAGTTCAGTGCCTTCAGCTATTGAATATAAGCTACTTTCTACAGTCAGTCGTATTAAGGTTAAACTTCGAATCATAGAATCATTAATGCTGGAAAAGACCTCTAAGATCATTGAGTCCAGGCATTAGCCCAGCACTGCCAAGTCCACCACTAAACCATGTCCCTAAGTGCCATATCTACAGATCTTTTAAATACCTCCTGGAATAGCGACCCAACTGCTTCCCTGGGCAGCCTGTTCCAGTGCTTCAACATCCAAACCCTTCAACTTCCCTTTCCATTGGCAAAAGTTGTCCTTATTCTGTGAGATCCCAGAAATAAAGTTTATATTATTTTTTTATATTAATATGAAAATAAATAATGCCTCTTCAGGCAGTTGTGTACCATTTTGGATATTATCCAGGTTTTTATAGTTTTGAAGAGTCTGAATAGCAACAGCAAGAAAAGCTGGAGATATAAGAAACATGGACTGAAATAATCAAAGACTGAAATAACTGGCATTTTTAGGATCTAGGGAATAAAAGATTCAAAAAAATAAATGATTAATTTCAAAATGTGTTTCTGTAGAGAGGAAGGGAACAAGCAGTTCTTCATGTACTCAGAGTAGAGTAAATGTAAAAAAAATGTTGCTTGGGTTACATTTTTCAGAATTTTCTAATTGTAAGAGTGTTCAACACAGGAACATGTTAAAAAAGTAAAAGACTCATTGTCATGGGCTAAACATAGATAAGGATATAGTTTAGTTCCTTGTTGGGTTTTTTTTTTAAAAGAACAAATTACTCTAACATTTCTGGGTAATAATTTGAAAGAGTTCTTTCTTTCGAGTAGAGCAATAAAAGTAGGCCTGCTCCATGTTTGTAAACTGGTAAAAAAGTCTAGTATTTCCTTCCATTTTCTGTCTCCATTATTATTTGAATAAAGGTCACTGTTTATGAGCAGGTTATTTACTGGTTACTGCTGACTTTTCCTGGGAAAAGTCTATTTAGACAGGGGGTTTAAGCAAATTCCCCACCTTATAAATTGACAAAGTAGATAAAATCAATGAAATTGCCCTAGCAATCTTATTTTACCTTGTATTGTTTACTAAGTCATTTTAATACATTACAGAAATAAATGGGTCAAAATTAATAACTTTGTGTAGAATGAACAAGTGCACTGAAAACTTTCATTTCCCATTCTTTTGCCTTCTTTCAAATTGTCCTGTTGCATAGGATTTAGGAGTATCCATGAGCTACCATATCATTATTGGTTGTGTTGCTCAAATGGAGTAAAGACACTGTGTCTGCTTTTTGTTGAAGCAATTTGTTAGGCATTGTACAAGGAGGAGATGATTGTGGATTTTTTCAGAATAGGCACTTACTAATGGAGCAGTACTTCTTAGGATCCACAATCTGCCCACTGAAGAATATCTTTTGGGAGAAGGAGGTGCATGCTTAGCTTATGAATTTATTTTGTATTTAAATATTGTGCAGCCATTGCTTCTCATTGCTTCTCTTCAGCATTCTTTCTTCTTGATTTCTCTGTAGGAAATGCAAGGCAGGTAGGGGTGTGTATGGACATGCAGCACCTCATCATGAGCCCATCATGAGCATAAGGTTACAACTTCATTGCTTGCCTGATTCCAGTTGGGAATTGGTTCCAGTTGGCAACATACAGAATAAACTCTTGCTAGAGAATGTGGAAGTAAAATAAAAAGGGAAGGAAAGAAAAATCTTGCATACAGTCTCTAGCAATAGTGCCTTTGCTTGTAATCCAGGATAGCTCCATTGTGGAAAAATCTCATTCAAGAGGTCTGTAAAAGCCAGAAGGTATCTTCTTACACTTGCTGTTGGCAGGCCATAAAGTGTGCCAGTCTAGAGCTACAGGTCTTCCAGCCTCAGACCAAAAGGTCTTTAGTAATACCGTGCCTACAAGGACCTTCCCAGCAGGTGTAGATCATCTTAGTCTGTTGGGCAGGTTTCTGCTTCAGTTGATTGTATGCTCTGAGGTTTATATCTTGCCTTTTTTGCACTGGATATGTTCTCTGTCACAGTACTTACAAGTACTATTCATATTGCCATTTTGTGTGTGCAAAGTGCTGCTCAAAATGAGCCCAAGCGCTTACTTTAACTTCCCGGCTCAGGAGAGGAAACATTGCTGGTGCCAAAAATATCTTGTAGCCAAAACAAGTGTATTCAGAACAATTGTGATAGATATTCTATTCTTGGGATAGTTACAGTCAGAAATCATTCTGACTAAAAAAGGAAAAGTTATGTTCCTTGTGTTTTCTTGTCCATATGTTCAAACCTGTAGTACCCATTGATCTATAAAATAGCTTCTTCACCATAAATGCGTATTCTATCCCAACTACGGCACTGAACATTTCAGGAGAAGTTAGCACACATATGACATATGGTTTGCAGTTAGTCTGTTGGAGCCACGTACTGTGTGTGAGTAGAGTTAACTTTATGGAGGATTGTAAATTCCAAAGTTGCAGTTCTAGCCTAATACACAGGAGTAGGTTGAGTTTTGTGTATCACTTGTGTAGACTCTCAGCATAAGTGCAATTGTAGAGAAGTTACAGGACACAGTGTTCTTAAATCATCTGGAACAAGTAATTTTTGCAGCACAAATTTTTAGTAACTTCAGTATGGTGTTTTTTTTTTTTTTGTTCTGTGAAAGAAACTAGTATATTATAAAACTGTACAGAATCTGTTTTGGAGGGAGGGGTTGTTTGGGTTGGCTTTTTATTTGGTTTGTTGTGTTTTTTTAATTCACTGGCTTTCATGTTTCCCTTAAAGAAACAAACAAAACACCAGCCACTCAAAACACTTAATGATGTTATGAATGTTCTAATTTTGAAGTTGGAAGGGCTACACTTGATGCAGTGTATACTTAATTGCCTGCTAGTGTTGGGTGCATAAACTGGTCTTTCAGTACTTGCGTTTGTTAGTTCCACTGATTGATTGTTTTGAATAGACATGTGCACAGCATTACGGGATCAGCACTCTTGTACTTCATGCTTAGACCTTAACCATGACGTGGAGGGCTTTCAAAATAGAGGCCCAAAATCACAAGAACACATAATGAATGTATTATGTTTGAGTTGTTTTTAGCAGCATTACTACACATGCTTCTAAAAAGTTATCATTGTACAGAAAAGCAATAAATTTTGTAACTCTTCTAGAACTAAGGTATTGATGCATATTTAAATATATTTTATTTTCAAATGACATGAATATTTTCACAGTAATTATTTTTTTAAAAAAGCTGTCAGCAGTTGCCTTCTATGCTGTTAAAATGCTTGAATTTTAATTTGGGGATCCTAGCCTGCATAAACTTATGTTGAAACCACACTGAATACTTTGAAATCTTTTTACATCTGTGCTCAATGGTTATAAACATATGAGAGTGATCTCAGACAGAAGAACACCCTGTCTAAAGAATACCTGCCTTTGTTCAGTTTTTCCACTCTTTCTGTTTCCAAAGGCAAAATAAATTAAAATTTTGGAATATCAGGTATTCAGAAAATAATTTTGTTGTTTAAGAAACATAACAAAAGCCATGCTGCTGGTGCAGACGTATGAATTCCTGGAGGTTTTGAGTATTCACGGTTGCACCTTTAGGAGAGCACCATGTTCACATTTTACAGCTGTTGTTTTTATCACTTGTCTCCTTCTTTTTGTAGTGGTTCACCCAGGCATCAGATCCAGCTTAATCTATATTCCCCCTATTCTGTCAGCCAGGCATTTTCAGTACAGGTAGCACTGGATATCAGAGCTCTCACCTTTAGCCACCTGAAGGGGATGAACTCTGCTAAATCTAGACACTGCATGAAGCCACTGTCTTGTCCTGTGGATCCTAGTGGAGTTTTGTGACCTAGTTTCCAATAATTGCACCTCACCCAACAATGGAATTAGGGGCACAAACTGGCAAAAGTGAAGTCCATAGCCTGTATTCTAGATAATCACACAGTAGGAAAAAAAAAGTCTCCTAACGGTCCTTTGTTATCCTCTTTTAAAGCAGGCAGAACTTTTCTATTCAGCAATAAACTTCTAATGCTTTAAAACACCATCTGTTGCTCTAAGGATGCCTCAGTCTGATTGTCATTCCATCCCTGTTTCCACAGCCTGTGCTAAAGAGATGCCCTAATTCCAGTGCGCTCCCTGCTCAAATAGCAGGGAACCAGGTTCCCTCCTTTTCTTGAACATGCCAAAAAAAAATGATGGAGTAGAGTGGCTTGCTTCACTGTTGTACTAAAGTATTAACTTTGTGCCAGTCTGGATCAAACCACACTCTAAAGATTTCCCAACATTTTTGAAGTTAATTTCCTAATAAATCTTTATGTGCCAGAATATGTGTTTGTAAAAAATGCAAAGATTTATTGGTCACCTTGAGCTCTCTGCCTCCTTGCTGTTATTTCAGCATAACAACAAATTTGGATTTTGATCCAATGGTACAAAAGTTAATGGTGTCTTGGTATAGCTACCTGTTACAAATCTTCCTCAAACTTAATTTGTCTTGACATCTTCTTGTGGGTGGGGCAGGCCACTTGTTTACCTACTGTAACTTTGTACCTTCCTCTGCACAAGCTGGTTGAAAATCCAGATAAAATGGCCTTTCTGGAGTTCCCTGGGCAGAAGGTCATGCCCTGAACATATCTATTTTGCTGTTTACACCTAGCAGAATGGCCCACAGGCTCTGAGTCCTGTAGCTGGATCTGAGACAGCTCTGAAATACATAAAATCATTTTTGTGAGCAAAGTCCTGTTTGTTCTACCAGAAGATGGAGCTCTCTGCACTCAGTTTGACTGGAACCTGCCTTTTTTTTTTTCCTCAATATTTTAAAAGGTGTTTTTACAATAGTGTTTGTGCTTACAGAAGAGTCCCTTTCAGCTATGATGGTTTGCATTTTTCAATAATGCCTGTGAATTTTTTGAGAAAACTTAATAAGCTGAAGAGTCATTAATTCCTGAGTAATAAAACATGATACTGCAGAAATCTTAGGTTTAGATTTAATTTTAATTTATGGGGAAAATGCACTAACAGTTTGCACTGGGTTCTTGATGGATGAAATTACATGATCTTTCTGTAAATTTTGTTAAGCACTGGATTATGTACAGATTCTTTTTCATACAGATATGAAGCTTTGTTGTTAAACTACGACTACTTTGGAAAAGAGGGTATAAGTAAAACATTTGGTTTCAGACAGTTGCATGCAGCAGATGTTTATATTCAAGAGAATACTTTGACATATGTAAATGTGAAGATAGTCTTTCTTATTAGAAAAATGTATTACTTCCTCATGAACTTATATCACCTCAGGAGATGACCATTCCTATGTAAAATTACTAAGTTAGAAATTAATAATTTTGTTTCTATTTGGTAAACTTTGTTCATTTACAGCAACAGGTTCTCACTCTTTTTACTGTGTCCAAAGGATGGAAAATGCTACAGCAGTATGATACAACCCATTGTTGACTGATGAAGGATGAAGCTGGTACAGGACTTTCTTAGTGGTATTTGAGGGTGAAATACATCTTTGGAAATTGATAGATTTTTTTCATCACTTCAGTTTGTCTCCTCTGATTAGAGTTAGTGATTTCTCTACTTTTAGCAGCCTTCTCCTATCTTTGACTCATTAATAGCAATGAGTCTTGCTTTTGCTAATGCAGCTATGTTTCTTCAATGTGCCTGTCTCCAATCTGAAGGGATGCTCAGTGGATATTACAAATGGGGAAAATGCACTGATTGTATTACAGCTATGTGCTTTGGGTTGAGCTTGCAAGCTTAAACCAGCATTGCTTTATTCTGTTCTCTATTCATCATCCAGGGATAATTGCTTTGTTTCTAATTGATTTATGTTAAAGTCCTGTGTTTCTCTAAATAACCAATTTTTTCATGTCCAGTTATTTGAGTTCTTTCTCCAGATTTTCTTATAACTCTCTACAATATGGAGAGAATCATGATTGCTAGGCTGTGCTCCCTTGTAATAGCTTTTGTAGTGCTCACACTAATCTCTAAAGCAACTGGATTCCTGAAGCATCCTAATTACCATCTCTGGAGGTGAAGTAGAGCTTGTTGTTATGTTATGCCGCGCTAACATTTGAGTGTGTTAACATGACACTCCAGTGGGTCCTCAGAAATATCCTTCTCTAATGTACAGCCGTACATTCCAGCGCTGACTAGAAGTTACCTCACACTGTATGCTCAGCCACTTCTGCTTCCACTGTCCACACTGCCCATGCTCTACCCTTCCCACACTGCTTCTTTGTGTTCTTAAAGGGTTACCTAACCACACACACTGTTTTGGAGCTGTGATACTTTATATGTGGAAAAGGGAACACAGCCACGATTAAGACTTGCCTTGCTTCTGCTGAGCTGCTCTGGGAGTTCAGAATGGTGTCTGGTCCAGCTGGTCGATCTGTCTGTCCTTTGCAATGTGTTGAATAGTTGTGTACTGTGGTATTAAAATGTGGCTTAATCGGGGAATGGCTCAGAGGGTTGGGTAGGACTGGCGGGGAGGGAGCTGCACATGGTTTTTATTGTGCATGTTCTTTTGACCACTGCTAAGTTTGGTTACTAAGTAAGAGAACCTATGCAATCATGATATCTTTGATGTAATATTTAACTCTAGGTGTTTTTCAACCAGCTTTTCAGATGCATGGCTCTTAAATCTGTAGTTATTTTGCGGTGACCGCAGCTGCATTATATAGCAGGCTAATACAGCCACAGAAGTATTTCTATTAAGAAGAAAGAAGTTGGCCTAAGTCCTTCATTTTGAAAACTAAGCTGTATTGCTTCTTTCCCAAATCACTGATCTATCACCAGAGTGCCAGTTTTACAGCCACATTTGTTAGGAAATTTGCTTACTACACTGTCCACAAATATTCAAAAACTGCTATACTATGCAGCTGAGGACATACATTTTTAAAGAACCTAATCACACGCACAAGAGAAATGTCACAGATGTACAGTAGTGGATCCAAAAAACTACCACTTTCCATATTGTGGATATGAAAAGTCAGAGAAACAGCAATTAATGTGTGTCCCTCCCCTCCCCACCCCAACAATCTATATTCCTGTAGCATTAGCCAGATGGATCCATTACTGAGAAGTAATGGGGATACCTTTTTGTGGATCAATCTAAAGCTGAAAGGCACAAGCATTTAGAAAATCCTGGTGCTCCTGAGCTGGTACTAGAAAATTTTGCTTGTAATTTCCCACTGATGCAAGTTGCTAGTTTAGATAAGGACTAGCATTTCAAGCACTGCCTGACCTAAATTTGGTTTGAACAAGTCTTAATCGGCAGTGTTTGCCATCATGGGCAAGTTTCAGCAGACCTTTTTAGCTCTGGCCTTGGAGTCCTAGAGGTGTTTATTTTGGAGAACAAGTGTCTGTTTAACACTCGTACTTGGCCATTTCACTTTTCTTGCATTGATCCCATCAAGGTGCCTCATCACTTTTTGCATCTGTCTTATCAGCACACAGAAGTTTGGTTTTCCCCTTTTCTGTGTAAAATGCAAAGAATTTGCTTTTTTTTAATTTAGTACCTCATCCTGGGAAGTGCATGTCACAAACCAACTCCACCTTCACCTTCACCACCTGCCGCATTCTGCACCCCTCCGATGAACTCACACGAGTCACGCCAAGGTAAGGGATTCTCATGTTGACCAAGCCTTCAGCTCTATCAGAGTTTCCCCTCTAAGCAAAGGCAAAATAATAGCATAAGCATAGGCATTGACTGCACTGGTGAATTACAACACACCCACAAATTATTCCTCCCATTTTGAGTTACCACAGCCTGAATTTGGGAAGCGTGTGTGATGTTCTAAAAAGTCAATCAAAGTTTCTTAAATTTTGTTGTCTCTAGTTAAGGTATTGCAGGATCAGGCATAACTGTATTGGCTTCTGATATCCGAACCAGGCTACTCCTCATCTTAGACTAGTTGTAGTCCTCATATGTGAATGCACAGGATGCATCTTTCTCTTACCAAAAGAGATGAGAGGTTTTTCCGGGGAGGAAGTCTAAATATTTCCTCTCAGAAGAAAAAGGGATGTGCAGGTTAAGAAATCCAGGAGCTAGGTGAGGAATGGAGGAGGACATATGCCTTAATTGGCAACAGGGAGATGTCTACTTTCTTGGTGTAATTGTTGGAAGTTAGTTCATAGTTGCCAGACTGAAAGTAACGAGCTGGTGATGCAATAGCAATTGGCAGTATCGACGCTGCATGCCCACAGAAGGCGGTTCTGTGGCCTTAGGGAAGGTGATTATCTGAGAACCAGAGGGGGGTGGTGTGAATTTCGTACCTAAAGAGGAAGCTTTCCTCCCTTAGCAAATCAGGATTTACAGAATGTTCTTTCCTGTTTATTAAGGACAATGTCTCATGCTTTCTGTGGCCCTTCCTGCTCCTCTGTGGGAGTGTACCACGGTGTAGGTCCCCATGCAGAGGTGTTGCGCCTACACTTGTTTAGACATGAGACAGGCACTGCCTGCCTATGAAGGGCATGAAAAGTAAGGGTATTGAATATAAAAACCTGTCAGGTGGAAAGGAAATATATGATGTTTAAATGTGACTTTTTTGCTTCACTTTCTGAACTAAGTTATAGTGGCCTGGCTGGTTTTTCTTTATTCTTTTCTATCTTTCCCTTCAGCACAATTACTGAAGAGATCCTCTTATATGGCTGCAGTTCTATTTTAATTTTCTTGTTATTGTTGAATTGCTGTCAGTTGTGATCATAACAAACTCTTTGGGTACTGCATCTAACAACTCAGTCAGAAAAGACAGCTAAATTCAGTGCATTTTCAGCTGCCTTAGTTAAATGGAAGTTCATAATTCATTCAGGAGAACAAAGAGCAAAATAAACAAAATTATGTTTTCAGCAGATGTTTAAGGAGCTCCTCTTTACCAATTATAAATGATTCTTCACAGGTCATGTGAGGAGGACGAGAAACTGTGTTATGTCTCGTTGTGATGAGAGGAGGTATAGGGCAGACACTGTGACCCACCGTGGTCGGGGGTGAGCAGCACTGCCAGCAGCATCTGTGTTGGCAGGGTCATGTACAAGGAATGCTAGTGTGTGTGGCACCAGCTAACCCCAAGAGATTTGGCATTTACCTACCTGGTTACATTTTAACCTGTGCTACCCCAGGTGTTGCTCTAACCTGACTAAATTTCATCCAGCTAAATGAAATGCTCCTTTATTTGTTTCTCTTCTCAATCTAACTCTCAGACCATCACTGGGCTGAGCTGCTGAGGCCACTTTGAGTCTGTTTCTGCGATTGTGTCCAGGGTGCCCTGCAGTGTTGGTCAGTTTGATGGGAAAAATATTTCCCAGTTAAAGCAATGCCAAAATGATCAAATGGAAAAAAAGGCAACATCTGCAACTGCTTTCTTGCAGGGATGGCTTGTTTTTTTAATTGCACTGTAGTGTATAACTGTGCTGAAAAATTAGTAGAAATACTAATCTACATGTCTGTGCAACTGAAATCTGTATCTGGAGAGAGTGAAGTTCTCTAAACTGTTGGAGTGCTATAATTTTTATCTTGTGACTAGGATATCTTGGAAGCCTGGTAATTAACATCATATGTCTGGACTTTGAAATGTATATGGTCATACCTTGTAGAAAGTCAGTTCATGCAGTAACTTCTCTTTCTTTTCTCTCCCTCATGCTTTTCAAGACTTCTGTATTCTGTATTTAGCTGTTTGGGAGATGCACCACTGGGGGGGGTGGTGGATACACAGTGGCATGTCACCCCTCTTTAGTTTCACTGGAATCAGAACTATGAGGGTCCAGCTTTAATCAGTGCTTAAGAGGAGAATTGTGAACTAACTTCTTTCCACTCAGCCTTGCCTTCAGAGTGTGTGTGCTGCTGCAGTGGGTGTGTGTGGCCTCCTTAGCTGTGCTGGGAGAGATCCTTCTCCCCTGCTGCTGCATCAGCCCAGGCAGAAAGGACAGGACATCAGGATGTGTCTTAGCACATCTGCCACCTGCACTGACAGCCACAGCACACACGGGGGTGCAAGGAGACTGAGTCCAGAGCCGCTTAGCAAGGCTGTGTTTCTAATTACATCTGCCAGTTTTCTCAAATAAGTGTTTCACTACAGTACATCAGGAGGAATATATGGGATTCCTCTTGTTGAATTGCAACTGCAATTCAACTTCCTCAATTTCACTTCCTTATGGTAAAGGCTGGTACAGTTCCAAATCATTGTTAGAGATCAAGTTGGTCAAATCCTATTTAACCTTGGAAAGAAGACATGACTTGAGATTTCATAGCATCAGGCTAATATTTTCTTAATTAAGAAGTGCCTTAAAGATATGCTGGTCTAGACCACGGGACTAGAGTTTCCAGTGTTGTGTGGATTCACATCACCTGCTCACTGTAAATCATGGATCTAGATGATGTTCTAAGCTCATCAGAAGCTGCAGCTCAAAGCATTCTAGGGTGTCTAACTTGATATGCACAGTAGCGTTGGCTACACAGTTCATTAATGTAAGGTGAAATGAGACTGAAAATTCCAGTCAAGACATCATCTAAGCCCCTTTTGTTCATATGGGAAAAAATATGTAATTTAGTCACTGGCCAGAGTCTTCTCTTAGAAATCCAACCAGATTGTCTCAAAGTGGCTCTTTGAAATGCTTTTTTTGGTGCAGAGAACCCCATTTAAGTTAAAGTTGCACGTTATGGCTGAGCCAATCCAACAGCATGGCTCTGCTGAAAAGGGATGATCCCACTCTCTCTCCTGTTCCTTCCCATCCCAGCTGCTTAGTTTTCCCACTGTCTTGCACTGGCTTTACTTTCTGTCTGACTCTTTGCTGAGTGTCTTCTACTTGCTAACCTGGCAAGGTGAGGGAGTAGATTTCCTTCTTTGAACAGTGGTGAGCTCACGTCAGTGAATCCTTTGTTGGCATCCAGTGTTGCATTGCTCAAGAGCCTTTAAATGCCATTAGAGGGGATGAACCCATGCTTAGGAGATATTACTGTGGGATTCTTTTTTTCTTTATTTGTGTGTGTACTTGTGGCAAAGACCATAATTTGCACATGGTTAGAAAAAGTTGGATTTTTTTTTTCTGAAGGTACATGGAGCTGTTGGAATTCTCTGAAACAGACATGAATTCAGAGTGTCATAGGTATCCCACATGCCTTGTTTCTGGAATAACTAACTACACCATGCCTTAGTGAATGAGTGTTCAGTTCTGTGTGCTCAGAAGTGACGCTAAAAAGTAGATGTCTTGCTTATACCATTGGTCCAGTCTCCCGCATTTCCTTGTCTCTTAGAAGTAATTAGGAGTTGTGACAGCCAGTAGATGAGGAAGAAAATGTGAAGGTGTTGATCACAAACCTGTAAATAATTTATCAGGAGAAATGTAGGGCTGGGTGTTGGCAGTGGCATTAATCCTGTGAGACTGGGCTCTGAAGTGTGCAAAGTGGAGATGTGTTTTGTGAGATCTGATGGTTTTGCACTTGTAATCACATTTGTGGGGGGCTGGGAACTGCCAGTGTCCTGTGCACTCTCCAAATGGATAAAAGGCCCTGCTCAGGGTTAAAAATCTTGCCTGTAGTAAATTTTAATTTTCTAGTGGAGAGAATAATTTGAGTGCTCCTTTGCTTTCAGCCTTAACGCAGCACCTACTCCAGCTTGTGGCAGCATTAGCAATCTGAAAGGCACCCCGGTGGCTACTCCCTGCACTCCTCGGCGTCTGAGTTTGGCTGAATCCTTCACCAACCTCCGGGAATCCACGACAACGATGAGCACGTCCCTGGGGCTGGTGTGGCTGCTGAAGGAAAGGGGCATCTCGGCAGCAGTGTACAATCCACAGAGCTGGGACAGAGCCAGCAGGAGCACCCTGCTGAACACATATTCCCCAAAAATGGCAATCATTCCTTCCACTCCACCAAACTCACCCATGCAGACACCTTCTTCTTCCCCTCCATCTTTTGAGTTCAAGTGCACGAGCCCACCTTATGACAACTTCTTGGCTTCGAAGCCGGCTAGTTCAATCTTGAAGGAGGTGAGGAATAAAAAGAACATCAGAAACAGTGAGAGCCAAACTGACGTGTCTGTTTCCAACCTTAATCTCGTGGACAAAGTCAGGAGGTTTGGTATTGCCAAAGTTGTGAGTTCAGGGCAAACGTCAGCTGCTCCTTTAACTGATGACCAGGGACCTCTTCTCTGTGGGGCACAGGGACCAGTGAGGGCCCTTGTTCCTGGAGGCCTGGCACCTGACGGTCTCCCCTTGGGCTGCCCTGCCGTGACCAGTGCCATCGGGGGCATCCAGCTGAACACTGGCATCCGACGGAATCGGAGCTTCCCCACCATGGTGGGTTCCAGCATGCAGATGAAAGGCCCAACGTCCCTCACTTCAGGGATCCTCATGGGAGCCAAGCTCCCGAAGCAAACTAGCTTACGATGAAGGACTTTATTTTTACAGCTAGTCTTTTTAAATGAAAATACTCAGATTCTTTCTCCAATCTCCTTTTCCTTTCCCCACCACCCCTTCATTGCCTCTTGAGTTTGACAAATCAACTTTGTGCCTAATGGGAGAAATGTGTAAACTTTGTATAAAATGTGTAAATATGTACCAGATCTATTGTAACTAATTGGATTATTTTACTGTTCAATCAAGTGCAAAAGGCTCTATGTTATGATTGCTGTATTAAGGTTAACTTGCTAACCTTTTGAAAAGGTTTTTTTTTTAAGATGCACTGAAAAAAAAACAAAAGAGCAAAACCAACAAAAAATAACTTGACTAGAAAAACGTGAATTCTGTAGCTAGGCTAACTTGAGTCAAAGGTGCATGGGAAGCTATTGAATGTGTTATGTGAGACCTCTCATTACATCACTTGAAGCATGGGAGCATTTGTGCTTCGTTAAATACTGAAAAAACCACTCAGTTTAACATATGGTAGTTTTAATTTTGCCTCTGTAGATGAGTTGAGCTGAGTTATTGGAGTGCCTGGCTATTATGCCTGAATGGATGAAACCTTATTTTTTTCCCTGTTCTGTATTTGCCTCCTGCCCAGGATTTATAAACTTGAACTAATACTGTGTTGAGGTCAGCAGGCCTACTGGGTACCTGGGATATTGACATATTCCTACCACGGCTGTTTCCTTTGGCACACTTACACTTTGTGCAACTTCTTTCTTTGTTGTTCTTTTGTTCTGTTTTGTTTTGTTCTTCAATGCTGCACTGGATTGTGGAAGGGAAAATGCTTTACTACGTGTTGCTGCCACTGAAACATGCTTTGTCAGTGTGCCCAAAGAAAACAGTTTTCACAACTCGCGAGGTAAACATGGCAGTGACTTCCTAGAAGTCCCAGTTGCGGAACAGATCGACAGATAAGAATGTTATAAAAGAACATGTAGCAAAACCAGTATTAGGAAAAGGTGAGTCCTTGAAACCTCAGCAGAGAACCACAGAAAACATTTAGTAACAGAATGGTACAGGCAGAAAGAGCAGCTTGCAGCCCTCGTGCTGATCTTCGTGTTTCATGCATGTCAGAGACTGTGGCCTTGTAAGCAGGGTGAGAATATTCTCCACCCATTTTCTGTTTTATTTTTTCAGAGAAACCTTCTTTATCCAAAGTTGGACCCTAGCATAGGTAAAAGTAAGGGAAATACTTTATTTTCGCAGTGTTTTTAAAATGAGGAAAATTCCTGCCATACAAACATATAACCCCCTGCTTTTTCAGAAAGGAAACATAAGACCTCACGCAACCTTTAGTTGCCAGGCAATCCTAATTATATTGCAATTTTTTCTCTGTTTCTCCCAACCTTCTGCTGGGTGCTTGTCGAAATAGTTGAAATACCTTGGAACTGGAACAGACTGGAGAGAACTTGTTTCTACAGCAGAGCTGAGACATAAATATTTTTTGGAAGAGGTGATGGAGAGTAGCAAAACAGGGAGGGTTTAGCATCCACTTTCTTTTCCTTGCACTTCTTGTGGCATCTAAAATCAAGCTCCCCGTTTGTTGCCATTGTCACACTACACGTAATTGCCATGAATTGCCATTTGTACCAGACTGTTACTAAATTATTAGCACTGATAATTTCTTGTATAAATGAAACTGTCTTCTAGTCTTTGTGACGAGAGATAGGTGGGTGGTTTGTTTTTTTCTGAATGAAGTAGTTATTGCAGTAGTGCTATGGACACTAAGGATATTTTTTGAGAAAGAAAAAAAAACACATCGGTCAGTTATAGCATGTGTTTGAAGACTTCTATTTATTCTATGATCTTACAATGTTTTAGTAAAATGCCATCAGCTCTGTTTGCTGTCGTACGTGTGCACTTATTGCAAGTAAATTTAAGTATCTTTTTATTTGAATGTATCTTAAACCAGTAGATAGAATAACAGTTGATTCTGAAAAAAAGTCATGGACTTAATGGACCATTTTATATACCCAGAGGAAGAAAGCAATACCATAAGAGAACTTAAAGTGTAGAAGGTAATCATGCAATCGGGAAGTATTATTTAGCCTTTAAATAAGCTGTAGGAGCTGTCCACCCACCAGAGAAAGCAATTGTAACACATCAGAATGATGAAATTTAATTTTTTTCTTCACTAATATCAATAAAATAACAGAAAAGTTGCACTGTTGTGTGTTATTCAACTTTTTCCTGCTCTTTTAAGGTGATAAATCTTCCACCTTGATCCCTTGCTCTTATCTCTTAGTTAAAGCAAAATAAGAGGGCATCTTTTGGTTTTTTTAAATTCTTGGACACAGAACTGGTTGGAAAGTTTTCAGATTTTAAGTTTGCTGAAATCAGTGAAACTTGAGTCAAAAGAAAAAAGAGAAGCAAGCGTACCTTTTGATTTTTTTATTTGAATTTTGATTATGCAGAATTGGATGTTGTATGGTTTCTGTATTTTGAGGAGGAGTTTGCACTCTCCTGCTTAATACAGTGCAAAACCTGTAGTAACAAAACGTAAAAGTACAGGATAAGGAGGAAACATCCTGTGTTTTTCAACAGGACTGAGGTCTGCTGTTAGCCAATACCTTCGTTACTGAGGGAGGGAACATTACAGTGATGAAACATCAGGTAGTGAGGAACGCAAAAAACCTGCACATGTGGTGAAAGTTAAGTAATGGAAAATGCTCCCTGGAAGAGGGAATAATCAGGCAGTAACTCATAGAAAGATTAGACAGCCTCATTGAGGAGAAGGATGTGTGTGTGTGTATGAGGTGGAGAGGGAAATAATAGCATTTGTATCACATACTCGCTACAGAGAGAAAATGGGACAGCAGTAATGCCAAAATAAACTCGTGGAGAGCTTGCATTAGTGTGACGCAGTGCCCTACGCCAGCTGCAAGAGAGGCTGATGCCAGGGGCACAGCCAGGGACTGTCAGTGAGTACAGACACTCATCCTTCCTCTGCACAGCTCTGAGCCTGAGGGAAGCTCGTGGTCGGAAAGTTAATGGTTACTGGGAGGGATCCAGGGAGGAGAAGCATTGTGCATCCAGCCCTCCTTGCCTGGGAACAGGATGAGTTAAGCAAGTGCCAAACTGGGGAAGGTGAGAGCTGATTCTGAGATGTGCAGAAGAGAGAGTGTTGAAACTGTTCTCCACCCTTGCAATTTTCAAGTATCTCAGAAACTTTTCTGGATGCATCTTTGCTTCTGGTAATCCTCCTCTGAAAGCTGGGTTGGAGGGGAGAGGAAGATGAGGTGCTGAGAATTGTGTCTAAGACTGGGCTGTAGATGGATCCTGGAACACAGGAGAGCCAAGACTGGCTAAAAACACCTTTTGAGACTCTTCCCCTCTTCCTTTTACATGTATCCTAAGCATTGGATGGCCCCACAACATACTACTGTTGTGCATAGGGGTTTAAGAGTTCCTCCCAACTCCCTGAACACATTTGCTGGCAGCTCTCTGCATTGAATTGAGTAGCCCAGCAATGACAGTGTGTCCTGCCTTCCTTTGGTACAGACAGCACCTGCTGCCTGTGGCTTTGTATTCACAGTGAAGAATTAGCCTCGTTCAGCTGTGCTACCGCATCTCACTGGGTGCTGCTCAGACCTGCTTTAATTCACTTAACAAGCCAATTGAACCACAGAATGCTAAGGAAAATAAAAGGCCTAAAAGTTACTGGTGCTAAGCAATGTCCTTGGCTATAATGTAGACAGTGGGCTCTCATGTGAGAACTGCATATGCTTGAGGAGCCAGTAATGTTTGCGTTTAAAAGATGACAGAGATCTTTGTCCTGCTGAAATAGGTTTCAAGCTGTGCCAAATCCAATTGCTGTTCAATTGACACAGGTGCTTAGAAATGATTAAAGCTTTAACAAGCACACAGCACACAGTTTTTTTCTTTCTTTAAGGGAATTTTAATGAACTTAGGGGATACAAAAATTGAACACACATAGAAGCCTTTCGCTGCTCTGCTGGGACATTGAAATGTTCATCTTGTTTGACTTGCAAATTCTTCTGTGCAGGCCTTGGAGAGGGGAGTGCCTGGTCTGCTGTCAGGCTTGCTGAAATGTGAACAGCTGGGCTGCAGCTGCAAACATCTGGCTGGGGCATGTTGTCAGCCCACACGCAGCAAGGATGGAGCAGCTGGAGATGCATCAAAGCCAGAGAAAGGAGAGCAGGATCCACACACGTTCCTGTATGAAATACCAGGGGAGATGAGACTGCTCAGGGTCAGGTGCACTAGTGCAGCTGAGGTTTCCCTCACATGCTGCCCCAGCTCCCAGGGAGAGCTGTCCCCTTCCCAGGCATGGGTGCTCCCTCTCTCTTGCCTGGGTTTCCCTTCATTCCCACAAGGAGCACTTGCTGTTTGCACCCTTTTCACAGCTGTTGTGTGCACAACTCTGCAAAAGCAGAACCACAAGCTTTTCCCAAATAATTTATGTGGAGTTTGCAGCAAGCTGCTCCATTCATGGAGATTTGCCCAGCACCTGTTAATAAAGCTGGAACAGAATTAATTGAATCAAGCTCATGAAGAAAATAAACTGCAATTAAACACAAAAAGGTATTGATTTGCTATTTTGCCAGTTTAAATTTAGCACCTATGGACATGCTTTCATAAAGATAAATTTGGATAAAGCTAAATTAAATGTCAAGAGAGTTGGCAGTGCTAGAAATCTGACGTCTCAGACAGCACCAGGAGGTTGTGTCAATGCACTGCTGTGTGTGCTGGAACCTGTGGGGCACTTCTTGGCCCAAAGCCTTTGCTGGATGCAAGGCGCTCCTACCCAGCTGCAGAGCCTCCATTCCTAAGGCTGCTGTTTCCCTTGGATTAAAACAGGGCACCCTGGAGAGTGGCTTCACTAATGCCACTAGCTACCAGGGCTGTGTGACTTTCCCAGGTTTGCTGGCTCCTCTGTTTAGCTCAAAATAGCACCTCCAGGTCACCTGGCAGGCGAATGATGTCTCAGCAGCCTTTACAGCCCTTTCCCATCTGGGGAATTTCTTCTGTTCCCAGAGGAGCAGAAGATGATCCAGTGATGGATATTTTTATGATAATGAGGATTATGTTGCTGAGCTGCCAATAGCCAGCTGCTAACAGCCAGCTCCCCCTTGCCTCAAGGAACAGCACTGTGTCCCAGAGTCACAGTCCCTCTTCATAACTACTGCAATTGCCCCTGCAATTCTTTATTCCTGACCCTCACTCGCGTCAGTCAGGTTCTGAAACCATTTTTGTGTGTGAGGCAAAGACACCCCTGTCCTGGGGGAGTGACATGTAAAAGCTGCCAAACCCATCACCTGACTGCCCTGAGGGCTGTGCACTTTCATAGACATCTTCAGAGACCTTCAGAAGAGAGGAATGGGAAAGAACATCTTTGTCTCTCCATCCATCTGCCTGTAGGAAATGAAACAAATGAGAAAAAGGAAAGGTTTGTTTTTTTCCTAATTATAACATTCTGCAGTAGTAAGGCTTGATTTGTAACATCACCCACTCCCAGCCTCCCTGCAATATATTACAATATTACATCCTTCATCAATTTAAGCCAGGAATGGAAACATTTAAAAATATCGCTTGAAAGTTCCTGACATTAATTTAAAAGACAGCAAAGCAGAAACTGAGTTTTCTCTCAAGTTACTTTTAAAGAAACATCTCTTTGGTGACAAATGTATAAATAAATGCATTTTTAGATTTATTTGTATTTTCCTGAGTTAAAAAAAAAATTAATTGGTTTTAATCTCTTGTTTGAAAGTTTTTGAAAAAATGGGCATTTTGCACTATTTTGCTGTGAGCAATAACCAAAGAGAGAATTCAAAACCAAGGAGGGAATTCTGGTGATTTAGGACTCATTATGCTTGGAAAGGAACGTAAAAAAGCCAGGCTAGGTGGCTTGGAAACTGGTTGAGTGGGAGGAGCTTGAGAGGAAGAAATGCAGAAAAGCATTTCCATGTTTTCAGTATGAGACGCACAAAAAAAAAAATTGGTGTTACTAGAGAAGAAAACTTCCTGTTACTGTTTGCTGAACTCTGCCTTTCACTGCAGATTCTGCAGTGCTGTTTGCTCTCCTAGCTGCTGCTCCTCAAAGTGTTTTTGTGCTCAGCCCTTGGCACAACCATTTTGGTTTGTTTCCCAATGTTGGTTTTAGAAGAATTTTGGTTTAGTGCAAGTATTTTCTGTGTATTGTTCTCTACACTTTGTGTTTGCCTATCAAGTGCTGTAGAAATTGCTGCATCTTTCCTTTGGCAAGCACCTGCTTTCCCACGTGTGACAATATATTCCTTTTTGTATTAGTGCATACATTTGGGAGGAACTCTGGATTATGCAATGTGAAAATCACCTCCTTCACAATTTAGGGCATTCCTCAGATGTGAGATCCAGCTGCTGAAGGAGACCCAGGATCTGCAGGGAGGTTGGTTACCTGTGCTGGAGGAGGAGCATGCAGGTAAAACACTTTTTTTCAGCCTGCCCATGGGCAGATGGGAATGACTGCAGCAACTGCAGGGTGCTGGCTTTGCACCAGCTGGGATCACTGCCCAGCTCTGAACTTGGGGCCCTCTGCCCTGCTCTGAGCCAGGTAAGAGCTGGGCAGGGCCTCCCTCCTCTCCCTCCTTCTCTCCACATTGGTGGGCAATGGCCAGCTCAGCCCCTGTGACACTTGGGAGCCACCTCTTTCCTGTAAGGATACTGTGACTAGACTGCTCCAACACCTCTCCCTCTCAGGATCACCTTCTGCTCTGTTCAGGAATCTGTCTTCACCCCCTCCCAAATGAATGCTTAGATTGCAATACAGCTGGGAATGCTCTGTTTATTCTGTGATTTGCAGCCATCAGCAGAACTTTCACATTGAATTCACAACATAAAACAAATAAGCCAGGACAATGAAGCATGTTGGTGTCATCCCTCTTTTTCACTGTTTTAGCACTGTTGGCTGTTCACTGGAAAGATGGGGGCTCAGTGTATAACTCAGTCCTTTGCAAACAGGGTCACCATGAAAATAGCTGGTCTTTTCTGGCAGTATTGTGCTGCTATGTTTATATCTGGACAAGTTCCCTAGAGTTTTCAAAGCTATTGGGACTGACACAAGATTTCTCTGAAAAATAGATAATCTGACAATTCAACCCATGGAATATATTTACAATGCCAAATAAAGGCATTATGATATCTCTCTTTTATAGTAAGACACCCAGCAACATGCAGTGGCAGGACAAGGAGGGATAAAGTGAAATCATTTTAATATAGTATCAATGTATGAGAAAGCACAAAAGAAAGAAGACGTTTTCTGGAAAATTCTGCATATGTATATATTGCATTGTATAGTCTTACAGACAAACTTATGTCAAATACGTGATTTTAAATACTTTAAAACACTGATTTGAAGAGGACAACAAATTGATTTATCTTTTTTTGTACAGACATGGGAGTGTGATTTTTTTTTTCCTCATTGCTATGGTTTGGTATTCTTCAGGAAGAATACTCGTATTCTTCAGCACTGCGGCGCCCAAAATCCATCCAGCCCATGTAGTCTCTGTCATTTATCCTGTGAGTAGGATCAATGCTCTGTACCCTGTTTCCCATAACAGAGAATCTTCCAGTAGAACCTGAGGAAAAAGCATTTGGGAGAGCAGAGAGTAAGAGGACACATTTTCCAGGTTCACCCGTGTTCTGATCTGGCTTGTGTTCATTAGCAGATGTCTGCAATAGTTGAAGTGGACCTAATACAGATCATGTAACACCACTGTCATGTCATTGGGGAAAACATCAATAGAAACCTTATAGGTAATGTCCTGGAAGTGGCTTGGATTTTTTCAGTGCAAAATAACCAGATCATTTTCTACCTTCTGCTGCAGGAACATTCTGCTCCTGTCTGACAAAAAAGAATATAGATAGATTTTTCCTTTTTTCTTCCTATTTTACTAGAGAGAGAGAATCCAAACTATTTCTCACTATTCCTATAAAGCCCCACGTTTGCTTTCTCATATTGGGAGAGCTGCTCTACATGCGAAACAGCTCTTCTTGAGAGCAGGCTCAAGCCTGAGAGACCACGGCCCTGTGTTGCTTAAAAAGACATAAATGTAAGTACAGGAGCTCTTACAGTGCAAATTTGGCAACAAGCAGGGTAGAGTTATGTATCCTAAGTTTTGTGGAAAAGTGGGAATAGTCCTGAAAAGGAGAAAGTTGTGTTTGGAATTCACAGTTAGAGATACCTATTGCTGGAATTACGCAGGGCTTTATACTGTATCAGGGATTTTTTCATTGCTTATCCAAAGCCTTCGTAATTCTTTTCACAGCAGAGTCGGATGCTGAGTTCTGATCTTGCCTTATCCTTTCTGTATGACTTGCTTAAGGCATCAAAGAGACAGACTATCTGCAAGGAGAACTTATGCTTTAAAAAAATGGAACTGCAATCCTCTGTTTTCACAGCATCACATGATGTAACTAAAAAATACAGGGACAGGTAAATTACTTCTCTCTGTACTCCCTGAAAACAGACAAAATTGATACATAACAATAATTAGATGGAGGTAAGCTTTGAGTGAGGGACAGAGTTAATATGTTAGTATTCAATGCAGACTGAGGCTTGAGGAATACTTGAATTGATCAAAAAGGAAAAGGAGCCCAAATTAAATCCCATATATCCAAATCTACACAATTGCTTTGCTTTCAGTTTCTTGTGTTTTGAAGAAACCTCTATTGACTCTGTGCTTTTATATTTTAAGGTCTTCCTCATGTAGTGCTTTATAATGAACATGACCCAGTGAAACAAAAAGCAACTGCATTGCTTTGTTAGTCATTGCAGGGAGTTGAAGGTACATACACACACGAAAAAGCCATTAAGACATTTACCTGCAACAAAATGACAAAAAAATTAATTTTCCCTAGAATAGAATGTCTATCATTAAATGCTCACGAAGTTCATGCCATTAAATGCCACGAAGGTCACATTCATAATTCAAAAAGTGTAATTAAGGCAATGACAATGGCTCCTTAGCACAATAACCAGGCAGGGCTCAGGCAGCCAGAGCCATCACTCAGATGTTGGTGCTTAAGAGACTTCTGAGCCTGCCATGACCTGAGGGCCGTAAAGGCTCCCCTGGTGCCACTACTGTCTGGCCAGTCAAGGGCTCCTTAGAGGACATTAAATGTGCCTGTTACTGGCTTAAGAGCTACTACATCTCTCCTACATGGTACCAGATTCAAGCTGAAAGCCTGCAGATGAACATAATTGAAAGCCTGGGTCACAAATTTCCTAACAGCACCTTAATTACCTCTCCTCAACCCACTAGAGATGTCATGTGGGTAGTGCAGAACCAGTGTACGACAAACATGTTCAAAGTTGTAGCAGCTCAGCTACAGGGCTGCCATCAGTCCCTAAGCCCTTGAGAGAACTTAGCTCTATCACTGTTTTAACTAGAAATACTTTACAAAACCAGCCCTTCATGAGGGCAAACGCCACTGCTGGTGACTGCTAACACTAACAAAAGTACAGACTCTCTCTGGAATTTTCTAGTGATTATTATGGTTTAGATAGGTGACTAATACAGTAGGTGTGAGTGTTCTGCAGAGATTTCTGAAGTACTGCCCAGAGTCTTCACATTAAATGAGAATACAATGTTTTGATGGGAACACTGTATGTATGTTACAAATTAAGTAAATACTGGTTTTCCTGTGAATTTTCTCTCCTGTAACCAGCAACTACATCTACAAACTAGAGTCTAACTAGCCTAGTCACATCACAAGAATCTCATCATCTGCTTCCAGACTCTTTTTAGAATTAATTCTATATGTCAATAACACATATGCAGGAAATTGTCCCTCATATTAATATTTACAAAAAAAGAAATCTTAAATCCAAAGGGTTTTTTTTTTTTGGCTTTATCTGGTTAATCTATTTGAAAATGTCAACCACATATTTAAGGGAACATAATGGATACATAAACTAGAATGAGGAGGTCAGTTTCCATGTGGGTGGGCAGCAATGACTATGCTGGGAAAGGTAATGAGGATTCTGCTTTGCAGACTGCTGCAGTAACATTCTTATTCAATAACAGCCTTAAGTGTAGCACTGAATTGTGGAATTTCATATCTGAATTATCTCTCCATTAAATTGCATGAACACCTAGAAGTTGTTCCTTAATGGATATCGTGCAAGTTGCTAACATGAGATGAAATCTTTCAGGCACTATTGGAAGTGATTCATTTTTCTGTTGTTTCTAATTTGGCTGTGTTCTGAGTACACAGAGGTGTGTGTATGGCTGCATATGTAATGCACAAAACCAGATGTGGCATTTCTTAATTGCAGACCACCATCACAGATAAGCATAGGACTTTGCAGAGCATAGAGGTCAGCAAGGAAGCTGTCAAGAGGAGAGGGTTAAATGATCTGCATTATGTGGAGAAAGCTCTTACTTATATAAAGTGAACTTTATCCTAAGCACAGTCTGGGGCTGGGTGTGAATTAATTTCTCAATGTCTGTATGTCCAGGTAATCTTAATCCTAATTACTGGCTTCTCTTGAAACCTTCTTTCCTTCTTAGATGTCTTTTCCATGTAGAACAGGGCAAAGGCTGGAGTGAAGCTTTCATGAGTAAACAAAATTTCTCTAGTGGCTCTCACTGAGGTTGGCAGCCAAAAGGCCACAGCAATTAGGCTGCCCATGGTGTTACTCTATTGAGACACCAAGCAGTACAGAGATGAGACAGCTCAAAAGGAAAAATGTTTTCTTGGAG
Source organism: Ploceus nigricollis (assembly GCA_013399945.1). Classification (NCBI taxonomy): domain Eukaryota; kingdom Metazoa; phylum Chordata; class Aves; order Passeriformes; family Ploceidae; genus Ploceus; species Ploceus nigricollis. The sequence goes on from VXBC01011642.1 coordinate 371,970, forward strand.
AAGTTTCAGTGGTCAATGATTTTGAGCCATCATTTTTACTGGTAGCACCAATGGCATGCTTTTCTGCCTATGTAAAATATATTTTGTAAGGTGTCAACAGGGATAGCTTTACTCTTTCTCTTATGTAATACAATTGTTTCCTCAAGTGACTAATAAATCTCATTATAAGAATGCCCTGTAATCCCACTGCTCTACTGATTCTTCATGTCCTTGTTACACAGTGCCATGGAGGTTTTAGATAACTGCAAGATTGTGTTCCCAGGCTGCCCGAGACCAAAACCTACCAGGAATTGATGTGTGTGGAAGTAAATATGCTTTTACTTATCATTGATTTTAATTATTCCACTAATAAATATGAATTCTGTGTTTTGAAAGCTTTCATGCTATCGTAATTTCCTCTGGGAAGAAATATATGAAAAATCCAATACTCAGAATATTTCCTTGGTACAGGGATTTCTGACTGAGGTGAGGCTAGCCATTTGGTCTGCATTTATCCTCAGAAAAATCTTCCTGCTCTTCTAACTTTAAAAGAGGGAGGGAGGGAGGATTTTAACTAAATTGAAAGACTTCAAGGAAAACATAATTGTTTTATCTGAGATACAGCATACTGAAAAGAGCACCAAAATAATAAGGCATTGAAAATAGTCAAAAATAAAAGCTGAACTATAACCTAAGAGGTCGGTGACGTTTTCTCCAGTTATCTTTATATGACTCTCAGTCAGAGGCTGCTACAAATAAACCCTTTTTTTGGCAGGGGTTTGGGAGAGAGCATTTGGAATGCTGTCTACTTCAGGGACAAGCAGGCAAAATCTAAATCCTATCTTCTCTAGGAATTCATGTTAAATGATGACAGGGTTATCTCAGCTCCTAGGAGCCCCTGCAGGAAATCCCAGCGGCACAGAAGCAGGCCGTAACCAGTACCTTTTCTGGCTTGCTGGAGATACTTGGCCAGCAAGGCGCCGATGTTGGCTCTTTGGTCACTGCTGACATCCAGCCGCTGCAGGGGTTTCAGGGGCCCGGCAGATGACAGGGCGCGGGAGTGCCGCTGATGTTCTGTCAGGCTCTGCTCCAGCTCAGCAGGCAGAGGATTCCCATCGTGCGAGCCCAGAGTTTGCTGTCCGAGGGAGCTCACTGAGAGCACGGCAAGGAACACACAGATGCATAGCCTGCTGTACATTGCTGGGGACAAAAGGGACAGGGGGCTCTTACATGACCAGATTTACTACATTTTGTGCAGTCCCTAACCCCATCTTCCATCGGGGATGATGGCTTCTGAGCAAACAGGGCTCGTGTTGGTTTTTTTTAATGTAGGTACCTGCGGGATCTGTCTTAAGTTAGAAAACATAAATGTGAATAGCTAAATATCCTTGCTAAAGAGGAAGGTACAGGTAATTAATTTTGTTTCTTCCAGTCTAGTATGTGCTGTATCTCCCTGATCTACTCAATTCTTATTTTCTTCTCTTTCTTTGGAAGATGTATTTCATAAAAACTTAAGGGACTTGAATCCATCTCTGTGAAAAAACTCGTGATTCAGACATTTCAGTATTTTGCTATTGCATTAAACCCCTGCTGTTATTACAGATACTCAGTTTTGACAAGTTCTATGAAGAGCCTTTATTCTACCAGCCATCATTGATTTAAACTTTAGTGTTCAAGAGGTTTCATCTCATCATGCACAAAAAGAAGAAAACCAAAATCTTTCCCCAGTGAAAGAAAATCCAAAATCTAATACTCCTGCCCCAAAACATTTGATCTAATAGCTGGAGTGGTAAAAGCTGTATAGTTAAAAGCTGCAAGAAATAAAGTGCAATTTAATAATCTTCTTCATATTAAACAGAGAATTTAGATTTCTACTGCTTCCTTACATGTGTACTAAGCAAAACAATGTTGGTTTACTAAATCGTTTTATTACATAAGCTGAAATGGTATTTTTTCCTGGAAACAGAGAAATTGCTCTCAATTCTTAGAAGAAACAAACTACCTAGTACTTCATGTTATGGGGGTAATTTTCGCTTATAAATACACATGGATTACCTCAGCTATGTGAGATTTTTTGAACTGCTTCAGTTGTCTAACAGTACACTTAACACAAACCTTTAAATTCTAAAAGGGGATAAAATTAAGTTTATTTACCCAATGCATACAAAATAATTCACAGTATATAAACCATGGGGTTTTAAAAATATTCTCAGGAGATGAGTGAAGAAAGTTGAAATGTCAAAATGTCACTCCAATGTGGTTATTAGTGATGTACCCATCCAGGTTTGGGTACTCAGAGACCGATGGTGCATTGCACCTTTCAGCTGTCCCAGGTCCTGTATTTTTTACATACACACGTGTAAATATATATATATATATATATATATATATCACACACACATATCTA
>VXBC01011642.1:376101-410686 GCA_013399945.1 Ploceus nigricollis
AAACCCCGGGAGCAGCCGCTCCTCGGACCCAGCTCTGGGCTCAGGCGTCATTCTGCCGAATCTGCGCCTTAAAGTTTACAGTGTGGAGGCAAGCGAGTGGGCGGGTTGCTTTTCCCTCTCCGGAAAGGGAGCTGGGCAGCCCCGAGACACCGAGGCTCTCCTGGGAGCCGCCTGCGCTGCGCGGACCGTGCCGGGGTGCGGAGCGCCGGCTGGGCCGTGCCCAAGCGGCAGCTGAGAGGGCTCCAGCCCACCAAGGCAGGGCACGGCGGGGCGTGTGTGCTCTTAACCTCTTAACTCAGGGCTCCTGGGGGGGAAACTGCGCTGCTTCCCGTCCTTCCCGCAGCGCCGGTCCCGCCTCACATCGCCCCGCGCACCCCCCGCGCCCTTCCCGCCGTGGCCCGCAGAGGGCGCCGCGGCCCCGCGCACCCCGGGGAGATCCAGCGGCACGAGGGACGGAGATCCACGGAAAAGTCACGAGATCCCGCGGCAGGACGGTGCCATGTGGCGTGCGAGTGGGGAAAAGCCAACCTGCTGCCACCTTCTCAGCGCGGGGAGCCCTGGCTGCCGATGCCCAGCCGCGCCAGAGCTGAGGCGCCGGTGATGATGGAGCGGGACGGGTGGGAGAGGGATGCCGTGGCTCCCGTGTCCCGTCACCCTGGTGGTGCGAGGCTCGGAGGTGGCGGAAATGGCGATGGACAAGCTCTCTCACCGCCTGCCAGCTGCTGACAGGGTGTTGCCGAGCGGGATACGGCACCTGAGCTGCGGACTGCCTTTCATCTCCCGCATCGGCGCTGGCATCGGGCAGAGTCATCATCCCGAAGTGCTTTAAAAAAAGCAAAATCAAAACCTCCTTTGAAAAGGGAAAAGTTAGTCGAAGCAGATTGTCAGGTAAAGGAACAGCCCTGAGTTTATTTCAGCAGTAGCTGTCCAATGGCTCTGTCTGTCTCCGGAAAAAAAACAAAACAGTAATATTGCAGGTAATTCAATTTCACTACTTTGGCTCAGTGGGAAAAATACTCACTGCTATTAGACAATTAAATAGTCGACTCTGAATTGTACCGTAGGTGTCTGGGAAGAGTATCACAGTCTTTCTGGGAAGGTACAATAACAATTCTGGTAGAGTCACATCAAACCCTTGTGAAACCCACTGTAGATAATGAGCTCCCAAGGGACCAGCTCAAAGCTTAACAGAAGAGAAAGAGAGAGCGCTTGCTAATATACGCTCATGAATAATTCACATCAGACAGATATAAATGCAGGCATTTAAGTCTGACATATTAGCCTGGTTGAACAAATATGCACTACATTTATGTTGAGCTGATTTGGAATATCAGTTCACTTATAAATATATCCGAGATTGGACAAATGGAGTGAGAGGGAGTGTGTATGTGTGTGCATATGTGTGACAACCAAACTCCCTAGCTGTGCTTATGGACAGAAAGGCAATGCCATATGAAATGGAATAAAGAAAACAGGAATAATGTCAGGTTATTAAAGTAGCAGTGCTGCACGATCTATAGCCTGGCTAATTGACTTTTGAATACTGGATTTTCCTAATTGAATTCCTTAATACCTGTATGTACAGTCCTTGGTGATTATCTTCTGACTTATTTTTTCTTCAGTGAAAGTTTGAAGTTGTAGGAAAGTTTCAGTCCTCGGTAAATATATGTTAATTAATGGCATTTTAGAATTGTTTTGAGGAGAGATAGAAGACCTGAAAGCCTGTTTGGCATGGGCAAATATGGCAGCAGGACTCTGAGGTGAGTTGCCTGCAGAAACTCAGACTATGTATTACATTACTTATTGATGTGGTACAAAAGATAGGAATTGGGATTTAATTTGCAGTGAAGTTCCAGGTCCAGTGTTTTTGTCAGGTGCTGGGCCTAGGTGTGCACCATGGATTGGAGAGTGTCAGCCACAGGAGGGCCTTGTGCCACCATCATGGGTGGGGTGAGACAGAGGCTGCCCTAACACAAGGCTTCAGCCTTAGAGCACCAGGAAGGAAAGTGCTTTGACTGCACCAGAGCTTCAGTGATATTACAAGAACCCTAGTATATATGCAAAACAAATTTAAACCTAAAGTGAACCCTGCAATGCAGTAAATGCTAATATAGATACATCCCTGAGGAGGAAGCTGAAAGATGCCATAGTTTAGATACTGCAGGCTTTTAAAGATTTGTCTTCTGCCAAGAGTCTGTTAAAGGATTTGAGGTATTCTAACCTTTCCCCCTGACAATCAAGACACCTCTATCCTCAATTGCTTTCTCTATTTATCTGCCAAAGGTTTTATCCTGTTTAGCTGAGGTGGCAAAAGAGTGTGTATGGTTAAGTATGCATTTTGTGCTGTGCCAGCACAAAGCTGGGAGTTTTGGAGCAAGAAGGCAGCATGAGAACAGAGGGATGGAGAGATTTCCTTATGTCTGTCCTGCAATGGGGATGGCTGGCACCAATAGTTAGAGCAGAAGCCATGGTGTTCATGTCCCTGTTCCTCTGCTGAAAGCTGGAGCAGAGCCTGCCTGTGAGTGTTGGAGTGGCAGCAAGCTTGGAGATGCAGCCTTGGAGAAATCCTGTGGCACCACGAGGCTTCATGTCCAGGTGCATGACAAGAAATACATTCTTTTGTTTCAAAGTATTAAATTTTTTTCTGATTGTCACTATGCAGGGTTTTTTACTTCCATCTGGACCCTGACACTTATAGGTAATATTCTGTGCTATGTTCAGTCAAATTAATGTGTTTTTTTGTTTGTTTTTGATTTTTGTTGGTTTTGGTTGGTTGGTTTGTTTGTTTGTTTTCATGTGAAGATGATGGAGTGTCACTCTGGAGGATTACAGTGAAGTAGGAATAATTGGCAGAGGATAGCAGGGAAGGGAATGGTATGGTTTTCTGGAATTACCAGGTGAATTAGTGAACAGATTATTAGGACCAACTGCATGAATTGTAGATGTAAAGTAGAGAATATGTTTTAAGACAGCACATTGTTCTGCTATAATTTTGGAAGTTGATTCAGATGTTAAATTTTTGGTATTTTGCTTTTCCAAAATATTTTAATTTTTAATTCAGTAATTTCTATATAAATGCTTTCATGGTAGTCTCTTTTCTCCCACTTGAGAGGAACGTAAACTCTGCTTAGAGCCAACCCAAAAACTAAGTGAGAAATTTTGGTTTTGGGCAAGTGACCAGCAGTAAGGGATCTGGGTCCTCTGCCTGAAGAGTTCTGACCTTCTTTCACAGAGCTGTGCCTCAAACGAATACATTAGTCCCTGACTAATATACCTAAAGAAGGGTCCCATAGAAGCAGATCAGCAGAGCTGGTGCAGAGGATGTTTGAACATTCACAGGCTGCTCTGCAATGGAGGCAAAAGAACATCAAGTGGGAATAATCATAGTAAAATAAACTGGCTTGGATTGGAAGGGAGCTTGAAGACCATCTTGTTCCAACCCCCCTGCCATAGGAAAGGACACCTCTCACTAGATCAGGTTGCTCAGAGCCCCTCAGCCTGGCCTTGAACACCTTCAGAAGTGGAGCAGCCACAGCTTCTCTGGGCAACCTGTGCCGGTGCCTCACCAGCCTCACAGAAAAGAAGTCTGTTTCAAAAGAGTACTCCTGGTGTGAACTGTGTGCGCTAATGCAAATTCACGGATTGTAATTAGAGTTACCCACTATCCTGCAGTTGTGTGAAGAAGGAAAATAAGAGGAAAAATCCCTTTTCCAAGGAGAAGGGTTGGATTTTTTTAGAAAATCAGATTTTAACCTGTGTCCCGTGAAATTCAGGCAGTTGGTATGCAAGCTTCCTATAGATCAACTGGAAAACTTATTTGTGTGATGTCTTCAAATTTTGTTCCCTGTAGTTTCCAGAAACGGCAAAGTGGAACAGAAAACAACACAGTCACTTTCTATGAGACCACCCAATCCCAAATCACTTGCTTTTTTATGTTTTTTGTGTTTGTTTGTTTTCCTCTCTGAAAGACCAAACTGATTTTCTGTGGGAACTTGCTATATGTATCTTCCAAACTGACCACAGTATAGGGGCTTTTGTGCAAGCTGAAAACTGGAAATGGAAATCAATGTGCTAGATAAAAATAGCAAAGGTATGTGAAGTGCCTGTTGCTGGCAAATTCTCTGTACTTTCAGCAGTACTTTGAGGGTTATGTTGGAGCTTCTCTTGCTTGTTGTTACCTCAGATATACGTCATGCATCTCAGGAGAGTCTTTGGCCTTCTTCAGAGAAGTTTCTAACAGACCTTGAGTCCTCTGCCATTCAGACTTGAAGTACCTGCTTCATCAGATATTTTTTTTGAGCAAGAATCTGTGATAGTGTTATTATCTATGAAGCTAAAATACATATTCACAGGTATTGGAATCTGATGGCATTGTTTATGGTTTAGACAATTATACTTTATTCCATAATTAATATTTCCTTTTATGATTATGTAGGAGAAGCCAGTCCAGCACACTTCAATATACATATTGGTTAATTTATTATAAAAATAGACACTACAGAAAGGAAATACATTGTACCTTTTGTACTTTTCAAAATACTTTGTGCTTTTCATATGTGCTTTCCACCTCTCTGCCTGGACCTGCACAAAATTGTCTTTTCCATTGTGGGGAATTAACAGAATGCTGTAGGAGACATTGTTTGCTCCACACTACTCTCCTTGGAAAGGGGGATATTTTACTAATCGAGTTTATTTTACTAATATTTTACTAATCAAACAATTTAAAACCTAAAAAAGGAAGTTCTATAAATAACAAATACAATGTTTTAGCATTTTTTCTTCCAAACATTTGCATGTTTTCATCTATGCTAAAACTAGAATCAGGACATAAGAATAGCAAAGTAATTTGACAGTGGACAGACTGGACAGCCAATAAGGGCTTTTTAGTGTCCTTCAGAGGAGATAGTGTTTCTGTTTGATGTGTAAGTAGATAGGACAGCTAGAGCCTTGTTATTTCACTTCTGCTGTTAAATTATACTTCGTAATATGGAAGAAAATGGAATTAACTTGGATGCAAAACAAAAATATTGTTATTCTGACAATTCCTATTTAAATAGAAATGCCAGAAACATCCATGGAAGGTGTAAGTGGTACACAGTTGTTTAGACTGGCTAGAGTGGAATAAAAAAACAACAGTGTTCTTTGGACTGATTGCCTTGCAGTGAGCTGAAGAAAGGAATTTGATATAAGAGTGGTCTAAAGAAGATACTTAGAAGTCCTAGAAGTTGCCCACTGGATGAACACAATATTCCCCATTTTTGACAAGGCTGCTCTAACACTGATTGCCCAGCAATATCTCTTTAATGTAGTGGGGGGGGTTACGTGTCGTGTGCCATGTCCAACACTTATTTATTTGTGCCCTGGTATTACCATGTTCAGAAAAACCTGCCTCTGTCACCACTATATCATAATCATAACCTCCAGGAGGTCAAAATGTTTCAACCTGTCCAACATCCTCAAACTCTGAGGAAAAGGAAACAGTTAACTCAGAGCTCTTTAAAAATCTCCCTACTGTCCCTTAGTGAGTGAGCCTTCCCTGAAAAAAGCAGACGAAACTTTTCTAAACTGTGATTTTTTTCCTGAATTATTAGGTATAAATGTATTTTGAAAGCACTAGGGACTAACAACACATATTGATGTATACCTTGATGATCTTAAAGATCTTTTTCAACCTTAATGATCCTATAAATCTACAACAGACAAGAATTATCACCCAGACAGAACAACTGAAGCTAAGGGGAATGATTATTTGGAATAATTTGGAATAATTTGCTTACTGTTAGGAGCAGCCTGCTGGAATTGAGCTGAGCTAAGGGTGTCAGGCACCTCCAATTTTTGTTCAAGAGGAGCAGACTGGGTGTCCCCTAGTGTAGCCATCAGGCCTTTGTCCTGATCTGATTGACGGTGGTGGTTGCCCGCATGGTGACGTACGTTCCATATTTTTTGGGATTCAGTGACATGATCTAGCTGCTCACATGATTGTGTGAGGACACAGTTCTTTGGGAGATAATGCCAGTGGGAGGACAGCAATGCAGATGCTTTATAACCATCAACCTCATAAGAGCTGTACACATAGTTCTCTTGTTCTGGCAGAACAATAGAGTATCCACTGTTTGGATGTATGTAGGCTCTGTTAAGTGGTTGTTGGCTACGTGGTCAGGATAACCCATACCTAAAATGCCCATCCATGCCAGTGTAGTGCTGGATCTGATGATGCTCTGGTTGGACATGCCACCAACTGGCATTGTTGAGCTGGCATTGTGTGACATCCTCATAAAAGAGTTCAGGTCATGAACAATGTGGTCTCAGATCCTTATTTCCAGGAAAATTGTGTCAAATCTCTCCAGGCTTGATGAGGGGCAAAGATTTCAAGTGGGTTACCAGCCTATCAGAAAACAGTCTATCGTCTCCAGCCATAAATAATACAATGATAAACTGTTTGATCAAAACATTTTGAAGTGGAATCGGTCACCACATCCTAGGACACTACTGAACATAAAGCCCAAACTCACTTTAATGAATGTATAATGCTTCAGATAACATGCTTTTAACATAACAGAGAGATAAGCTCTGGTTGGTTTGTTGGTTTTGTCTAAAAAAAACTCTTCACTCTTATGAGTTTGAGTCACTATCCTGAATTGTTCAAAGACCTTCAAAATCCTTTGATCTTTAAAAAATGCTATTAATATAATTACTAGAACTGCACAATAAAATTGAAATGTAGATCTTCATGTATTTATATTTTGTATTTGTTAGAAGGAATAATTCCTGAATACTTATTTATCTGGTGAATTTTTATTCACCTGTTTATATTTTCATTGGTAACCAAAATAAAGACCTAAGAACTCTTCATAAGACTAACAGAAATTCAATTGATCATGTTTTATGACAATCATGCACTTGCTAGAAAGACAAAATTTAGTTTGTTTTTTTTTAAATGCAAATTAATTATGTATGATTTACCTTGATTTTCATTATTTTTATATTGCTTTCCTTGACTGTGATATTCAACAGTGAACAGCGTTTCTGTCCAAGCCCCCAAGCATGGCTCAAACATATTACAGTTCTTCAGTGATGCTACAGTTCAGGTGAGTTCAGGTGAGTATACTTCTCTTATCTCTGTGAAATATGTCCACAAGAGATTTCCACCAAGAGAGGAAAAAGAGACTGGCAAAAGTCTGTGTGCCAGACTTTTGATCTGTTTCTCGATGGAGTTGATGACCAGAGCAGCATGACTGATGTCTTCTGCACCGCCTGCCTTGTCAAGATGGCAGCAACCACAGATCCTTCCAGACTGTGCTGTGGCGTGTGGAGTAGCCAGATTTCATGCTACACTCTTTTTTTGGCATTTCTAACATCATTTGTGTATAAGATTTGACCATATTTTGATTAAGGGCCAAATCCTGCTCCTTTAGAACACTGGCAAATTGCAATTGTTCATTAAGGCTAAGCGATGTGTATATATATGTGTGTGTGTGTGTATGTGTGGGGGAGGTCAGGAAGGCAATAATGGAGTTTTCCTTGGCATCATTCTTTCTTTCCATTCCATGAGAGTACTCTTGTTGCTGATTCTTTCCTCATCCTTTTCATTTTTCATCTTAAGATGAACACTGGTATATATGTTTTTTCCAAGCCAAAATTGCTTTTCATTTTCATAGACGGTACAAGGTATTTCAAATTAAGATGCACTGGGATAGGGTTATAGGATTGAGAGGTTTGCAAGAGCTTTTTGTTGCTATTTCACAGAATTGTTAAGGTTGGAAGGTGCTGGATCGGTCTGTGTCTCACAAACGGGATGGGACCCTGACTGGTTGCAGACTTAGGATTTATTATCTGTCTGTATCATACAAGCAAAAAGCAAGAGACACAGGGAAATAACAACATCCATGCAAATCCAGATCAGAGACAAGATGGCAGCTTATGCAAAGCCTTTTTCTACATATTCTTTCAACCAATAGCACAAAAGAAAAGGTGTAAAGTCATTTTACTCTAACCAATAAGAAAAGGACCCACGTGGGTTTAACATGAACAAAAGGACTTCTGTGAACCTCAAACAATACACAATAATTCATTATTTAAGACTGAAACTTTTTCTGTCTTTGCAAAGCATATATCTAGGACTTTTCACGTCTTGAACGGCCACTAAGTTCTTGTTCTTTCTTGTTCCTTATGATAAATATAAATGTATTCACTTGGTTCTTAACTTTCTATCTTCCCATGAGAAGGTTTTGAAATTTCCCAGCCTTTCTTAGCTTTATGTCAACTTTCTGGGGCATTTTTGCACTTTCTGAAGTATTTTACTTTTTTATATTCCTACAATTCCCCCTCTCTTTTTCAACCCTAAATAAACCATCTTTGACTTGTCACTTATTTACTACTTTGTGTTACATAGCTTCACTACTATATATGTTTCTTACTCTAAAAAAATGTTATAAACTTTCTACATGAAGGCATTTTTTTAGTTTACTTTAAGCTCTATCACTTTCTGTTAAAGCATTGTCAATGTTGTGTAAAATCAGGTTTAGTATATGTATCAGGTTTTGACAAATCTCGACCTTTCCAAGGTCTTAATTCAAAGGCTAAATTTGTGAGTGACTCTAATTCAATTGCCTCTGTGAGATTTTGTGAACTTTCTGCAATTCCTCTTTCTGCATTTTTCTGTTGAGCAACAAAAACTTCTTTGATGAGTCTGTCTGTAATTTGTCGTGAACAATGAAGTGCACAAGGTACTATCATTAATATCAATACCACAACTATCAACAAGATTCCACCTAACTTGCAAAGTTGCCTCAGCCAAGGAGCCAAGCCATAGCCATTGAACAAATTGTCTAACCATGTTTCCTTGTTTTTAATCTCAAATATCAAGTCTTTAAGCTTTTGTATAATTTTGTGAATGGATTCAGAATGATCAGACAAATTCATGCAACACATTCCCTTGAATTCCTCACAACCATGTCCATGTGCCAGTAAAAGAAAATCAATTGCTGCCCGATTTTGGACCGTGGCCTGTCGGACACTGCTGGTGTCAGTCAGCATGTCACTGAGTGCACTGGATGTGGCATTGGTTTGCTTGCTCAGCCAACATCTAATCCTATCTATTTGTCCCAATGCTGCTTCTGAAGAAATTCCAGGTAAAAAGAAGCCTGCTGAAATCCTTTGTGCCTTTTCCTGTGGACTGAAATCACTATTGCAATTTTCTGGGTCTATATGAATAGATCTTTTGTCCCTTCTTATCCTTTCTGAAACTGCTTTAGCACTAGGTGCTATCACAGTGAGCGCGCCAATGCTACATGGCCTGCTTTCAAGGTATGATGGAATGCCTTGCTATGCTCTATCTCCACAAAAGAACCAATAACCTTTTGGTAATTTCCCTGAATACTGGTCAACCCCAGACTTTCCATCCACATTGTATGAGTAATTACACCAAAAACTTGAATTCCTATATTCATAGTAAGAGGGAGTAACATTGTACTTCGGAGAATTATTTTTTTGCCAACTGTTTCCTGAAAATGTGACACAGAAATCCATTGTCAAGGAACCAAGGATCTCCAATTCTTGGGGTTCTGAACTTGCTTTGAGGAGTTGTCTGGTCCAGAGACTCCAATCCCTTGCGAGATTGCTTCCATTAGCAATCTCACCTGGCTTGCTATTAAGCTGTTTTTTCATCAAAGGATCATAGTATATAGGTATCGGCCAATTTTTCAGTGGCACACTGATTAGACAGGTTGAATCAAATCCAATGACATTTGAGTGAGATGTACAAATGGTATCTGATCCTGCAGCCTTGGCTAATGTGACCCAGATATTTGTTTTTTGTTGTTGCACAGGAAAATCTGCATTACAAAAAGCAAGCAAAGCTAGAAAACACAAAGTAAACTGATTTTCCTCGATATCTTTTTCATTGAGCTACCCTTTGGCAAAAGAATTTTCCATATATCTCAACTTTCAAACTCTATTTTTTAGGAGAGTTTAGAATGTAGATTTTTTTCAAATCCAATGACAAAAACAAATTCTTCTTTTTCACGTTTTTGCCAAAAGAGCTCTACAAAACAAACCCTTCACACATTTATCATTAACATTAAATTGAAGTTTGCAGATTCCACAGGTGACACAGGAACACCAGGCATGACCCGTAGTCTCTCCGTTTGGCTCATGTCTGCGTGCTCACTTCTTCACTTTTGGGCTTGTCAGCCTGTTCTTGTGTGCAATATGGTTTGATGTTCTTTGCTGGAACCCACTTTGGTCCTCCAGCACCTGTAGAAACACAAGCATACCCTTTGCCCCAAGTTATTAGTCGGAAAGGACCTTCAATTTGTCCTGTCCCAGGGCTTCTAATTAAAACAAGAGGATTTTCTTTCAGTTTTGCCTGCGTGTTATTTGCAAAATGCCTAAAAATTGGTGGATCAGGTTCTGCAAAAGAACTGTTCAAAAAATTATAAACATATAAAGCTTTACTTAATCTCATCTGTGGTATCACCTCTACTCCCCCCTTCTGCTGATCTGAGGTACGTTTTAATGTGTGATGTGTCCTTTCAACAATTGCTTGATCTGTGGGGGAGTGAGGAATACCAAAGGTGTGATGAACACCCCAATCCATTAGAAATGTTGCTACTTTTTGAGATATATATGCGGGGCTGTTGTCTGTTTTTACTTCTTGGGGTACACCCAATGAAGCAAATGCTTGCAAAAAATGTTGACAGGCATGATTGCCTGTTTCTCCTGTGTGGACAGAGGCAAAAACTGCACCTGAAAATGAATCTACCGAAACATGAATATTTTTAAATTTCCCAAAAGAAGGGTATTTAGTGATGTCTGTTTGCCATAATTGCAGACTTTGCAAACCCCGTGGATTAACAGCTTCTGTAGAAACAGGGGGTTGCACAAGCTGACAATCAGGGCAACTACTAATGATAGCTTTACCTTGGGATTTAGAGATATGAAACGTCCACACAAGTGCTTGTGCATTTTGATGAAAAAAAGCATGACTCAATTTTGCTTGCTCAAAAATGTTTGACAATGTGTTTGAGACAACCATGGTCAGTTTATCTGCTCTTGCATTTCCTTCTGCCAAAAATCCTGGTAGAGACAAATGAGCCCTAATATGAGAAACAAAACATAGGTTAGTTCTGTGTTGCGCAGATTTTATGAAGACATGAAAGCCAGCGATATAAATCATCATTACTAACATCTTTTAAAACTGATCCCTCTATTGTTTTAATTACATCAGCAACATAGGCAGAATCTGTAATTAAATTGAAAGGCTCTGAAAATAGCTGAAAAGCTCTAACAACAGCAGCTAGTTCAACTATTTGAGGAGAACCTTCTACCATTTGAATATCTGATTCCCATTTTTTTGTTGTTTGCTTTAACCATACAATCACTGATTTATGTGTTTTTCCTGACCCATCAGTGAAGAGCGTTATAGCACTCAAAGGCTCTTCACTTAGCAAGGGCTTTTCTCTGAAACTCAATTTTGCTTGTAATAATTTGTGACCTGGATAATGAATAGAACAAACATCTGAAAAATTTAACAATGCATTTTGCAAATCATCTGAATTTTGCAATGCCCAATCTAAATAATCTTTTTTCAAAGGTAAATATATAACTGCAAAATCTTTGCCTGCCAAGGTTAATATTCTTTGTCCTGGCCTTAATTACAATTTGTGCTGTCATCTCCAGGGTTGTAGAAATCGTCTTTGGAGACCTGTAGGGAAGAAAAACCCATTCCATTATTAACAAAGGATCTCTCTCAGATGGATCCCATTGAAAAATGAGGCCATAAAGTTGCAGCCTCTGTCCCAAAACTGCGAGGAACAAAGGCTTCTCTGGAGCACAACAATGGGCTTGTCTCCTTTGGAAAGCCTCGGTGACCTTTTTTATGGCGAGCTGAGCTTCAGGTGTTAAAGTCCTGGGAGATTTAATGTCACAGTCTCCCCTCAGTAGATCAAAAAGTGGAGCAAGTTCATCATTGGTAATTCCCAAAATAGGTCTAAACCAGTTAATTTCCCCTAAAAGTTGCTGCAAATCTTGCAAAGTGTTGATGTTGACTCAAAGTTGTATATTCTGTGGTGAAATCGTCCGTTCTGTCATCTTCCATCCCAGATATTTCCAGGGTGGGATTTCTTGTATCTTTGATGTAGAAATTTCCAGTCCAGCCTTTTGGATCTCAGTGACAACACTGTCACGAGTTTATTCCATCTCCATCTGTGTTAGTGCTGGGATGAGCAGATCATCCATGTAGTGTAGAATCACGGATTGTGGATGCTTCTGTTGAGCTGGGGACAATGCTTGTGCGACAAAATATTGGCAAATTGTCGGTGAATTCTTCATCCCCTATGGTAACGATTTCCAGTGATATCTTTGCATTGGTTCTCCTTGACTGATGACTGGAACTGAGAAGGTGAACCTTGGGGCATCCTCTGGATGAAGTGGTATGTTGAAGAAACAGTCCTTTATATTGATGATGACGAGAGGCCAGTCTCTAGGAATCATTGATAGAGAGGGAAGTCCATTTTAGAGTGGTCCCATTGACCACCCATTGATGTCATTGATCACTTCATTGATCCTCCTCAGGTCATGAAGCAATCTCCAGGAGTCGGAAGTCTTCTTGTGAATGACGAACACTGGTGAATTCCAGGGACTGTTCGTGGGAGCGATGTGATCTTTTGTAGTTGCTCCATTACTAATTTCTTAAAAGCATTTTAATTTTTTCTCTGGTAAAAGCCATTGATCAATCCAAACTGGATTGTCAGTTTTCCAGGATAGCTTTAAAACAGGAGGTCTTGACATGATGTCCATCACGAGCCCACTTCCAGTCTTGTTCCCCACTGTGACATCACATCTCTCCCCCACAGGGTGATTGGTTTCTGCATGACGAAGGGATGTACAGTAGCTGTCTTCCCTTCAGGACAATAGTAATCATGGATTACTATTAATAATAGTAATATTATAGTAATAATAATCATGGATTCACTTTGCAAACACACAGTGGCACCTCCGATCCCTGTGAGGGCCCCCATAGGTGATACCAAATGCCAGTCACTGGGCCAAAACAGGTGAGAAATTACAGAGACATCTACACCTGTATCTGGCATACCTGTAACATAAATTGTCCTACCACGATGAGTCAGGCCACAAGTCAGTTCTGGTCAGTTCTGGCCTACACGTTCCACCCAGAAGACATCCAGCACTGGAGTAGAATTCACATCTGGAACACCTCGGTACACAGTTTGATTAGTTAAGAATGCATTTTGTTGAGATACATTTTGTTTGAATATGTCCATAGTTAAAACAATTGCAAAAGCAATAGGAGTCTTAGGTTGAATTACCACTGGAGCATTAAGTGGAAGAGCTAAAATCATTAGCTCTTCATTGCAGTTTACTGAAATAACAACTGGAAAAATCAATAGTCCAAGACTTGTATTGTTGTCTTTACCTATAATTAAAAATTCTTGTATTCATTGTGATTTGCTAATCAGACCTGTAGTTATACATTCATAACAAAAATTTTTCAAAATACATATTAATTTTGAGTTTGCCAACTCAAATCTTGTCCCTGGGGGTAATAAGGAGGAGTAGCTTGTGGTACCAGTGGCAAAGGTAGATATTGTGTTTGGCTTTGAGGTCCCACAGTTAAGGCCAAGGGGACAAAATTCCCGGATTCTGGGTTGCCACTATTTCTTTCGCTGCGCCGTGGATCGCGCTCTGCTTGGAGTTTAACGGCAGGGGATTACCATCTATATCAAATTTAGAATGACAACTTCTTGCATAATGTCTCCCTTTTCGACATTGAGGACAAACAGAAGGCACCCTAGATTTCATTATTGGACTAGGGCAATTCTTTTTCACATGGCCAGGCTTCCCACAATTGAAGCATGACCCTTTAGCAGAGTCCAACTGAACAGCAGCAAGAGTTTTTTCAAGAAGTTTTGTTTGTTCCTCAATTGCTTTTCCCAATTTATCCCCCAATTTTTCTCCCAGTGAATCAAGAGATTTAGCAATTTGCTCCCCAAGGACATTAGCCTGTACTGTAGCAAGATGCTGTGGAGTGCCAATTCTACTGCAAGCTGAAAGCATCTGAGGAACAGTTGGAGGCTGCTCGGGCAATGCAGAAATAATTCTTTTACAATCATCATTCGCATTTGCAAATGCTAGGTTTTGAAGAATAAAAGAATGTGCTGCTTCATCAGGGCATTGTCCTTCAACAGCCTGTGTTAACCTGTCTAAAAATGCACCATAAGATTCATCTGCTCTTTGTGTTATGGTTGAATATGCTTTAAGAGGATTACCTGTTGATTCGACAGAAATCAAAGCTTTCCTTGCAGCCTGTTTAATATCTCTCAACACTGATCTAGGCAAAGAGACAGCTTGTGTTTCTGGCTTATCTTCTGGTGGCTCGCCAGACAACTCAGCTTCTGTAAATCTTTCATAAGCACCACCCACATATCCTTCCCTTAAAACCTTAATAAGTTTCTTCCACTGGAGTTCCCATAACATAAATTGTGAATTAGTTACAATCAGACTCGCCACATTGCGACAATCAGTTGGCGTGAGTTCATAGGAGTTAAAAATACTTTTCAACACATTATTAAAATAAGGAGTTAATTCCGCTTTCTCTCAAAGCCTGCCTTAACTCTTTAATATCATAATGGGACAGTGATTCATACTTAGGCCTTCTATCATTCCTCCCATAAGAAACTGGCATTGCTAAAATTTGTTCATTTAAAAACTTAAAATCTCTTTCTTTCAAAAGATTCTGCTTTATTTTTATCCAGTCTGTTGTTGCAACATCGTGTTCCGAGCTAGCCAGATTATTGTCATAGCAACACTCAGAGAGAAATCCTTCTTGGCTTCCAGCCACAGTTCTGGGCTTTCTGTCCAAGGAAGTCTCAACTTGGTTACTTTGTATGTTGTTACCATAGCAACCCTCAACTTTTCCTTTGGTCCCAGCTTTCTTAACTTTTTGATTTTCCTTATTTTTCCCAGTTTTCCCAACTTTCTGATTTTCCTTATTTTTCCCCTCTCTGTTTTCCCCCTTTTTTATTTCAGGTGTGTTAATAAAAGGAATAACAGAACTAAGTTTAGAAGAAGTGACAGCAGATGTGGGAGGAGAATCTCCCTCATTTCCCTGTGTTATGGCAGCAGAAATAGCATCTGAGCTTTTTGTTAAAGGCTGCAGTTACTTTTTATCAAAAGAAGACAACGAGCATTGATTGTCAAAATCATGGAGACATAATTTTAAAGTAATTGTAGATGAAGGTATAAGAATGCTACTGTCTTGCCTGTATTCTCTCTGATCCTTGAGGCCTTCGGCACCTGAATTTGGCCCCTTGGTGGACGGATACAGAGAAGCAGAAATCTCAGGGGAACCTGCTCTATCGGGAGATGGAATTTGTCTAGGAGAGTTAGAACTCAAAGATTCCAGAGACACTGCTCTTTTTGGGGAGTGATTGGGGGATAATGAAGGTGAGCTACTACAAGAACTGTGTTGTTCATTATCTGAATCAACAAACAAGTCACCGGTAGGATTAGTAACAGAGAAATCTGCGTTAGTATTTTTAGGGTCCAGCCTGGAATCTGCACTCCCCTCCACATTCTCAGAACAACATGTTTCACTATTCTTAACAAAAGCTGACTGTTTCTTTACCAATTTGGGCAACACAGAATCAGGAAGAACTTTCTCATGCTGTTCTGTGACACCCAATTCCTGAGACACAGACCGACCAACAGACTGACCAACAGACTGAGCCAAATGACAAATCCGATACAACATAACAAGAGTGCTCATCTTTAGACACAGAAGGGACACGTACAGTTTCCTTAGGTTCAGAGAAAGATACAAAGGTCTTGTTTGAAGGCTTGGGAGGAGGGGTAGACGAAGGAGAAAGGGGGGACACAAGGGCGGACAGGGGATCTTTCCATGATTTTCCCAACTCACTTTGTTTAAACATTACTAACAATGCTCCGCAAGGGTACAATAACTTTGCATTCGTTACATCTTTATGTCCAGAAATTTCATTATATAATTTCCAGTTAATAAAGTCCCAGAATTTGTAAGAAAACATTACTGTGGGGTCTTCTGAAGGATAGTTCTCCTCCACCCAATATAATAAGTCTTTTAATTCATTTTTCTGGATTTTTATCTCAGATTTTTCTTTTACAAATGTTTCTAGTTTATGATAAGCATCCCATTTAATTTTTGATATATTCTGTCCCATATTTTCTTCTTCCCCAGGATATGCTTTCTCACCTGATTGTCCGATAGGGCTTTGTGAGAGATCAAGATCGAGTCTCCTTTACTTCCTGGAGGGCCTCCGGCAGGAAATTATTTTGTAGCAATTGTATGATCCATAAAACGAATCCAAAAAAAGCTATCTGTGGTGTTCTTATACCGAACATGGGGCACCAATTCTGCCGGATCAGTCTGTGTCTCACAAACGGGATGGGACCCTGACTGGTTGCAGACTTAGGATTTATTATCTGTCTGTATCATACAAGCAAAAAGCAAGAGACACAGGGAAATAACAACATCCATGCGAATCCAGATCAGAGACAAGATGGCAGCTTATGCAAAGCCTTTTTCTACATATTCTTTCAACCAATAGCACAAAAGAAAAGGTGTAAAGTCATTTTACTCTAACCAATAAGAAAAGGACCCACGTGGGTTTAACATGAACAAAAGGACTTCTGTGAACCTCAAACAATACACAATAATTCATTATTTAAGACTGAAACTTTTTCTATCTTTGCAAAACATATATCTAGGACTTTTCACATCTTGAACTACCACTAAGTTCTTGTTCTTTCTTGTTCCTTATGATAAATATAAATGTATTCACTTGGTTCTTAACTTCCTATCTTCCCATGAGAAGGTTTTGAAATTTCCCAACCTTTCTTAGCTTTATGTCAACTTTCTGGGGCCTTTTTGCACTTTCTGAAGTATTTTACTTTTTTATATTCCTACAGGAAGGGACTTCTGCAGATATCTGATCCAACCCCCTGCCAAGGCAAGGTCACCCTGAGCAGGTGACGCAGGAACATGTCCAGGAGGGTTTTGAGTGTCTCCAGGGAGGGAGATTCCATGTCCTCCCTGGGCAGCCTGTTCAGTGCTCTGCCTCCCTCAATGTAAAGAAGTTTTTCCTCATGTTGAGGGGGAGCTTCTTGTGGTTTAGCTCATGTCAACTGTTTCTCGTCCTGTTGCTGGGCACCACTGAAAATAGTCTTGGCACTTACCTTTAAGATATTTATATACATGAATGAGATCCCTTCTCAGTCTGCTGTTCTCCAGACTGAACAGGCCCAGCTCCTGCAGTCTCTCGTCATAAGAGAGATACTTCAGTCCCCTAATTATCCTCATGGACATCCACTGGACCCTCTCCAGGAGCTCCTTGTCTTTCTTGTACTGAGGAGCCCACAGCTGGACACTACCCCAGATGAGGCCTCACTAGGGCCGAGTAGAGAGTCTTTGTATTGTCTGGCATTAAACATTTTATTCAAAACAAAATGAAAAGAAAGATCCTCAGCTAGACTTTATTGCTAATAGTAGTTTGCCTTGTTGAGCCTGCTGCAATGTGGCTAGAGTAAGATATTTTAAAAAATGCCCTAGTGAAGTAGGGGCCCACAAGCCATTTGTTGCAGTGATGTAGACATGTCGAAGCTTTGATGCTCATGGTTAAGATGGTTTGATACTGAAGATGGATCCGAGGCTTCTGAATCTTCATTCTGGAAAATTTTTGCCTGCTTTGGTTTATCAAACTGCAAAAAATTACAAATAGATCTGACCTAAATCACTACCTTCGTAGGCATTCTTAAATTCGGAGGTGTTTTAAATGCTGACAGGGTTTCAGCATGCTTTATTAGAAGCTGCACACAAACCTTGAGTATGAATAACAGGTATTCCAAAAGTGAGTAATATTTTTGCAGTGCAGCTACATTGTCTCTGAAGTGGTTTACACAGTGGAATAGTAGTTTTAGTGTTGAAAATAGTGTTGGTTCTTCTTTATGCCTTAGCCAGAAAACCGGAATACCATCAAAAGTGTAGGACATTACTAACCTTGTCGTGTGCTTATCTTAGAGATAACACTGCAGTTCCTCAATGTTTGCAATTTTAAAGGTTTTGATGGGCTTTTAGCTGTATCTGTTCTTCCTAAGTATCCCCTGTCCCTGGGGATACTTATTGTTAGGATGGATTTAGGGTGTTTTCTTCCAAGTACAATATTATTCAAAGAAAAAAGCATTCAATATTCATGAGACAGACCCATAGACAAACTGAAAAACATCCTCCTAACAATAACTCCTTGGGAAGATAGATACAGCGTACACAGTATCATGCATTATGCATTTTGGCCAATATACTGCTGAATAATTGGGCAAAGAATCCATAGGTGTTTTTGTTATACCCTTTTAGGGACAAACAGAATCATATGTCCTAGCCAACTACTTGTCTGTAAGACCTTACACTGCAAGGCATATCCACTCATATGCATTTCTCATAAGGCCACTGAAAGCTGTAACTCTTGCAGGAGTCCCTGAAAAGATTTGAGCACCTCTAAATACGGGGCTGTGAGCCACAGGAGAGAATCTGAATTGTCCATGCTCACAGTGGCTCTAGTGTATTTTCACACAGATCTTTGCTGGAGACTCTTATTTTTCCCTTTCGTTTTCTAAAATCAAATATCATGTTTGTGGGTTTTTAAAAAAATACTTTTCATAGCTCTTTGACTTGCTTCTTCATTAAAAGCGGGCTAATTAGAGGGAAAATGTCACATACATTGATATCATTACCTAACACAGTGAAATGTACTAAGTGGAGAGAAATGGAAGGAAGATCTTTATAGATGAGTTTTGTATTTCTCGCTAGCCCAAGGATGACGAAGCTCATCTGCTTCTCACAGAAAAGTAATGAATTATCTTCTTTTGATCTTGCATAGTTATTTTCTGTCAATCACAAGTAATCTGCTTTGTCCCTGGTACAGACTACTGAACAAAATGCCAGACTGTGCTCCTTATCCTTAGCTTAATATGTCTGGAATTACTTGTTAGTCAAAGCTTAAGAAGAATGGGTATCACTGCCACATCCAGGCTGTACACAACTTCTGCACATAAAAATTTGCAAATTTCTGCTATTTGAGTTTACATCTCCAGCTCTGCTTCAAAATGTGATCTTATCTTCTTGGCTTTGAGATGAAGTCCATACATAGGATCTGGGTAAGGACTGTAGATGCCAAAGTACAGAAGACATCTGTCTGCCATTTCTGAGAAGGAAAACATTTAAAAGGCACCCTTGTCCTTTTGAATTACATTGTTCATATACTCAAAAGAATACAATGCTGACTTTACGTGGCTCTCTACTCCTTCTGGTTGCTGCACACTGCTCCCTTTGCAATCTCCATATGGAAGATAGCCATTTCACTGAGAATTTTAGCTTCTTCTCTAGAAACCAGTAACTTTTTATCAAACAATATTCTGAGGCATCATTTTGAGTTACCCAAGTCAGTTGTTACTGAATCAAACACTCTGCACTAGGCTGGAGACAACAGATGATACCAGGGTAAGTTTAAAGTTCAGCTAAAACAAGATTTGTTGCTCTTCCTTCTACACAGGCATTTTGTTCTGTTTAGTTTGGGATTTGCCTGGATTAGATAGTAAAATTATTCTTTTTTCTGTAACAGGATATGAATGACTGGACATGATACATAATGAAGTATCTCTACATTAATATTTCATATTCTTAGAGCTGTGAATTTATGTCATGTCCAAGAATGCTCTGAAGTATCTGAAAAAAGTAATTGTGTTTGCTCCATCCCCCTTATACTGATGACACATGTCCTTGGCTGCTGGAGATCACACCGTTTTTCAAAAGTTCAGTGTGACTACAAGTGCCTGGAAAGCTGAGGAATAGGCTGTGAATCTTCACCGTTTCCTTGTAAATCCTGTAACAGTGGAAGTGGAAGGAAGTGAGTTAAATTGGTCTCATCTTCCACTTTGGAGGTCTGCTTTCCTCTTTTATAGTATTCATATAGGGATTGGCTGCAACAGGGGCTAAATGTGAATCCTAGCAGGTAAGCAATGTGCCAGGAATTTCACAGTGTAGACATAGTCTGAGACTGAGAGATGAGGAGCCAGTGCTAGGTATGTTTTCAACCCCAAATTGGTAAAAGCACTTTTTTCAGCAGTTACTTTTTGAGTAACTGGAAATTAACAGATAGATCAAATATATGGATTTGATAATGAAATGACAGTTATTTCTCGTCTTTGAGGAAGGGATAAAGGAGAAACAGAAAAATCAAAATTGTGTTTGAGAAGGTGAATTTCAGTTCTCTTTGGGAATTTATGGGGTGTTTTATAAGGCTCAGATCTGAAAGAAAAACAAGATGAAGTTAGCTCACAACTCTTTGGTGGATTAATATTAAGGGTACGGTGGTAAAATAAGTGTGGAAATAAACCAACTTGGCTAAACTGTAAGTTCTTCATTAACTTTAACATAAGGAATAAAAATAGAGAAGTTGGAGTGCAGGTCAGAGAGCTGGGACAAGTCTCAAAGTACAGTGTGGGCAGGCAGAGATAAAGGTATCAGAAGGGTCAGTGAACACAATGTCATGCATTTAATGAGGGGCATGAAAAGTAACTGGAAATCACTTGAAAATTACATTAATGATAAGACAAAGAGCAAGAAAAGTTTGTGCACTACTGACTCTGAGGATAAATATGTTAAAAAGTTTATTTTGTATCAGTCTTCACTTGTAGCTCAAGAGCAATCTTTCACAATTAATACTAATGACAACTGAAGACAATCTAGGCCTTTAAGGGAGTACACCAGACCAGATCATCTTAGATGTGCCCTGATATTTTAAGACTGTGGCAAGATTTACCTCTGTTAAACAACTGACCAAAGCTGTTTCAGTAATCTTGCAGGTTCATGAGTGACAGAGGACACACCAGATGAATGAAACAAAACTAAATGTAGTGCTTCTCTTGCTGGAGGACAAGAAGAGTTGGAGATTTATAACTTAACTTTAATTCCCAGAACAAGTTAAAGTTTTGTAAAAACCTAGACAATAATGAGGCAAATAAAAGCCTCCTCCGTCCTGTTGCCATCCCTCTGACTCCTCGCAAATGCAAGAAAAGTAAGTGCAATTTAAAATGTGAAGACATGATCTGATTCTACACAAGTAAACACTTGGTTATAGCAAGCCACGTAATTCTGCTTTCTAGCAGAAAAGCAGAGTTTCAATTCTGTAAGCATCAGGAAAAGTTTCTGTAGCTTCAGATGTGGAAATTACTAGCATCTTATCCAACACGAATACCCAGGTGGCGCTTCAAACAAGCTTCCTGGACTGTCTTGTGTAAGATCATGGTAATAGTTTCTTGCTGGAGAATGTCTTCCTTCCTTTGATTTTTATGTCTATTTCATATTAAGTATTGCCAGCTTGGTTTTAAATGCAGAAAGAGTTCCACATTCAGGAGCATGTGTTCAGGTTTCTCTGTGTGCGTCTGTGTTTGTGTGTGTGTGTGTGTGTGTGTGTGCAAAGAATACTGAAGCGCATATAAAGAGGAAATCTGCATTCAGGTATCACCTGCTATTGAACAGAGGATGTGCCACCAAGCCTGTAATCAATATTTATTGAAGGAAGGAATAAATATTGCACAATGTTCCAGTCATTGATAGAGCTTGTCTCATTCTATTTAATAAGCAGAGGAGGCTGGTCATGTTTGCTCAGCCATTTCCCAAGATACCATTTTTTACTGGGCTTTGTCACAACGTTACTTTATTGCTTCTTGCCGTGTTAAGGTCTTGCCTTGTCTATTCTCTGACTGAAACACATTTGTCAGAAGATCAACTGCTATGAATCAATGGACCTGCAGGGAAACTGCTGCAAGAGCACTGATTTACAACAGCTGAATATTGACTCTTATTCCTCACAAATTGCTGATGTCATAAACTATTAGGAAGTCAAGTTTAAAAAAAAGTATCCATGACACAGACTGGAAAACCACACTAATTTTATTTAAACAAAGAAATTTTTTAAACATATTTAAAATATTAAAAAAAATAATTTAAAATATTATACATATTTATTTTCACATAGAAAATGTGAAAAAATAGGTTTAGCATGAAATGAAATGAAGGCAAGACATATAAAAGGAGACAAGGTGATTATTTTAGGAGAGTGAATATTCTAGGAGAATGAGTATTCCAAATGATAAGAATAGTGAACAATGCCATGATTTGGTCATTTACATGAGATTTAAGAAACCTCTGAGTTTTGGCTTGTGTTTCAAATCAAATACAATGGATTTGGGACTGTCTATCCATTTTCTCTGAATGACCTAGCTACAGAGTTATTTTGTTACTTTGTCCTTCTCCAGATTCCACACTGGATCTCAAGCATTTTAATTAAAAGCAATGTTTCCATAAGGGTCATTTTTGACCGAACAGCATTTTTCAGTGGAAAGCAACTAACTTGGAAAGTGGGAAGTAATTATCTCTACAGTGTAGTCATTATTTTTTTGTGAGCTCTAATTGTATCCAAATCAGAGCTCATGTAAATCTGGTTTGAAGCAGTGTATTTTTGCTCCAAACCAAGGGAAAATTTGCACAAATCACCAAAACCCCTCATTAGACTCCAGTCTCTTACCCAAATATCAAATTAATTGCAAAAGGATTGATTAGATCTTTGTGCGCTGAACTCTTTTTGTCTACCACTGAAAAATAAAGCAGAATTTGTATCTTTCCTGTGTTGATGCAAATACAGATTTTCCCCTAGTCTGGTTTAATAAATATAGCTGTGAAAGGAATTTTCAAGGACATCTTTCCAGTTTGTGTCTCAACTCAGTAATTTTCTTCCCCTTTTTTTTTTGCCAGTAAAACTAAAGGTAACTTGAAAAAATTTATGTTGCATTTCATTAGTAGGTGAGAAGATGCTATTTGAGTACCAGATAAGTGAAGGACAACAAGAGGGGGGCATCTGGTGTTCTCTAAGGGCTGCAACTTGTGGGCACTTTTCACTGGACTGATGTAGTGCAGAAATGGGAATGTATTCCCACTTACCTGTAATGAGAGGTAAGTGGAACTTGCTTTCCCACTCTCTTATTGAAAAAAGCTGCTTACATAATCAATCCTGATCTAAAGTACCAGGCTTTGCCTGTTGATTTCATTTCTCATTTGCTTTTCAATTCATTCACAATCAAGATGAAAGTCAGGATTAAACAAAATGCAGTCCTGCCCTTTTCACAGGCTTCTCATTGTTTTAAATCTGTTGCCACACACTTTTAGTCTTTCTTTCCTGAAGAAGTTAGAATTTGATTCCTATCTAGTCAAATAATAAAGAAAGGCATCTCTGTTTTGGGGGGTTTTTAAGACTTTATAATTTATCAGAAAAATCAATGTCATACAGAAGAGGTCTCCCTTTCTTAGTTAATAATACATCTTTTAGGGTTGACTGTGGACCCAATATATTTGTAAGCAAGAACAAAAACACATACATGCCCACACAGAACTTCCTTTGAAATAAAATGAGATTACGAAGGTGGAGAATTTGGGAATCAGATAGTTAAAGAGTTTATAGCTAGACCTTTTTGATGGGTGGAATGAATTCTGGTTTTGTTTGAATGCTGAAGTTTTAGTTTATTTGCCCAATAAAATGGTGATGGTATTAGTTGGGTAACTTAGAGATCCCTTGCTGAGATTAGAGTGTTTTTTTGTTAAGTTCTGGTTTTGTTAAGTTTCTGAAAATACATGCAAGAGAGAAAATAAATGTCCTAGGGACCTCATAACAAGACTGTGAAGAAAACCTATGTTACTTCAAGGGTTCAGGAATTGAACAGAGACCTGAATAATATGTGAAGTTCACATGCTGAATGAGATAGGTTCTCTGATATTAAACAAAAAACAATCAGTGAGCAGTAAAAGGAAAATTGTTTTTAAAAGATTTAAAATGAATCAGAAAGTGAAAACAAATCTACCATCAGTAAAAAGAGATCTTTTAAAATCATGAAGCTGAAGAAAAAACCCATGTTGTCAGCCTAAACTCTGCTTTTAGCCATAACTGCAAATACCTGAGCCTCTGTCTTTTCCCCACCACTTCTCTGCCCTTGTGATGCTGGTTACCATGTTAGTCTAAAAACCTCCATTAAAAACCATGTTTTGGCAAGAAAGATGGAGTGTCCTTTCAGTCCCTTGAGATGAAACAAGTTAGAAACAGAGAGTCCCTGACAAAACTCCCACTGGGGCAATTTCTGTTCTCATTGCTGTTCATTTTATTTTTTCACCTTGGAGAAGTGACTGGGGAAATGAAAAAAAAGACAGATTTGGTGCCAGTGAAAGGGATGACTGCACACCTTAAAGTGAGGCCTATCCTCACATGCTGTCTGGTGTATATTGTTATTTTGCCTCATTAATACTCTACTGTGCTGTAGATTGCAGACCACAATGGGACAGTGTGTGAGTAATTTTGAAAGCCAAATGTTTTCCTGCAGAAGTGGGAATCTACCTTACATGTATCTGCATATGCTGATCTTCCAGTAATTGTAAGCCAAAGCACAAATCTTTTGATGACTTTAGTTCTGTATCATGACATTCCTTTACAGGATTTACAGGATTATCCCAGTTTACTGGCTAAGAGTGCAAGTATTGCAGTACTAATCCTGCTATAACTATTTCTGGAGCACTGGAGAAGTTCTGCTCTTGAAATCATTGAGTGTATAATTAATTCCATCGTGTGGTAAGTATGCTTTTCTTACTGTGTACCATACTGCACCCAAGAAAAAGACAAGTATTTTGAAATGTAATATGTAGAGAATATAAAATTGTTATTAATCATGTCTCTTCATGTGCTAAACTGTATGTTTGATATACTTAATTCTATACTCTAAGTATAAATGCATGCAAGCAAAACAGATGCTGATTTCGGTGTCTACAGCCTGATCCATCACCTAATTGCATGAGGAAAAGGCTAGTTTTCAGTGCTTCTTTGTTGTCACACTGGTCTGAGTTTTGCATTCTGCCCATCTTAAAGGAGAAAGACTGGAAGCCACAGTGGGGTGCATACTCTTGATTATGTGCTCCCTTACCATTTTCGCTAGCTTTGTCTTCTTGACTGCAGTTGCAATACCAGAACACAAGGCCAGAGTGTTCTCAGTTCTGCTTGTGCTGCATGCTGTATGATATCATCCACCTTTTATCACTCTAAACTTACTGTTTTCTGAGTCAAAAACTTCATAATGTTTAGCTTTATCTTTTTGTTTCCCTTAGGATTTTGCCTTTTAGTATCCTACACATTATACTTTATAGACATGACCTGTTTCAGAGTTGATGTCTTAACACCAGCTTGACCTAGCTGCTTCTGTTGCCCTGCTGCCCAGGGAATTCTAAGAGCCATTTTTTTTCTTTCTCTTTGATATTCTGGAATATCCTAGGAAAAAACCACTTGTATTTTCCAGTCTTATCACACCAGTACAGTGTTGCAGCTGAAGTGCAGCTGTATCTTCTGAGTAGCAGCAGCACCATGTTGGTGTGGGCGCTACTGGAAGACCCAAGCCCCCTCCTAGGAATGCTATTCTTTGGGGTGGCTCCAGGAGACAATGGCATCATATTGCCTTGGGTCCTTGTTACACATCTCTGCTGGCCCAGCTGGCTGTGAAATTACTTCCAAAGACACCAGGGTTTTATGATGATGGAAAGCTGCTCCTGGACTTCCCCTCTCATGAATTTACTGGGCCTTGTCCTGGAGGATCTTTGCTAATTGAAGACTTTGATTAGCGGTCTGTAGTATCGCAATGCTTGTTTATCTCCCATTGAAATGGATTCTTTCTTTCGGGTCTTATATCTGAGTTAAGGACAAGGATTTAGAAGGTTCCTTCTTTGGGGCTATTACTGATCCTCTACAAGTGAGTA
Source organism: Ploceus nigricollis (assembly GCA_013399945.1). Taxonomy (NCBI): domain Eukaryota; kingdom Metazoa; phylum Chordata; class Aves; order Passeriformes; family Ploceidae; genus Ploceus; species Ploceus nigricollis. Next base: position 401,996 of record VXBC01011642.1, read on the forward strand.
CCTCTATACCACCATCCTGTCCTCCCTTTTATTTTTGTACAGGCCCTCAAAGGAGAAAAAAATTCTTTATGAATATTCTCAGTGAGGAATAAACAGGAAGAGACAGTAACCTCTAAAAGTTCATAAAGTCTTATATGATAAAAGCATTAAAGAACAGTGAAAGAGGTGTCTGTCTTGACAGAAAACTACATTGTGACAGAGTTTTCCATTAGTTAACAGCTTCCAGCACTAAATGCCTTAAATCAGCTTTTAAAGTAGCAAACATTTGAGTGCTTTTTAAAATTTAACTTTAATCACTAGATCTTGGCTCTATTCCCAGTAAAGAAACAAACAAATAACTTGTTTGTGGGCTCTAAAAAAATTCAGATTTGCTTTCTGATGCTTGATTTCTACTTGGGGAAAAGTAATAATTCCTCGAGTCATCAGTTTCATTCTGAGATTAAATGGAATAAAGACTGAATCCTCTCTGGGATGCTTCTCTGCCCTTGCTCTTCCTTGTTTTCTGCAGGGTGTGTGGATATTGAAGATTTGGGTTGGAACCCTCACAGTGGTGTTTCACAGCATGAAACTGAGGATTTGTTTTATGTGCCTGCAAGGCAGCACAAAGGCTGAGGATGGTGAATAGTATGATAGTCTGGGAGGACTGGGGAGGGCACAAGGCCAGCCTGGTGCAATCTTGCCCCTGGTGCTTACTGGTTGGGCTAAGGAATGATAAAATTTTCATGCTACATATCCATGTACCAGTACACGGTGGCCTTCCAGATGGATTCCAGTTATGGGCTCTCCAGTACAAGGTGGATGTACTGGAGATAGTCCACTGAAGGACAATTAGGATTAGGGGACCAGAGCATCTCTACTAAAAGGAAAGTCTGAGAGACCTGGGATTGTTCAGGCCGAAGAGATGGCTTGAGGGGATTTTAATAATCTATGAGTGCCGAAAGGAGGGCACACAGAGAATGGAGACAGGCTCTTTTCAGTGGTGCCCAGTGGCAGGACCAGTGGCAGTGGGCACAAACTGAAACACTCTTTTTGCTGCTGGGGTAACTGGCACAGGTTGCCTGGAGATCTTGTGGAGTGTTCAGTCTTGAACATAATCAAAAGTCCTCTGGACATGGACCTGGGCAGCTGGCTCTAGGTAGCCTTGCTTGAGCAGGGAGATTGGACCAAATGGCCTCCACAGATCCCTTCCAACCTCAACTATTCTGTAATTCTGGGATTTGTACTAGTAAATAAAAAGATCCGTGGCAGTTCTTTGGCTCTTAGGCAAGTGGTATGTCATAGGTCATGCCCATACCAGCTGAATTCTCTTTCCCCTGCTGAACACAGTGCCTTTGTCTGTGCTGTGTCCTGGAGCAATCTGGACCTCCTGAGAGGTAAGAGTGGCTGATTCATGGCCAGAGCCAAAACTTTGCCTGGCAGTGTGCTAATGAGCTGGACTCTATCCATGACTATGGGACTGTGTTGAGCCTATGGCCAGTGCATGTTCGATTTGCTAATAAAAACACAGCCTATCAAACCTATTCTCCATAGTCCAGCCACAATAAAGGAAATCATCATAATCACCAAGAGATTTTATGTATAGGTTTCTTCCCTCTGCATTTGTTCCTTATTCATAGTCATTGAAAGCATCCTGAACTCTGCCTTGTCTTACCACTCTCTTGACTCCCACTGTAGCCTGTGCTTCCTGGAGCTTTCCTGATCCTGATCCTGTCCAGGGGTTTTTCCTGTGCTTTCACAAATCATCATTTGGTTCAAGGGATTTTACTGGAAATTTGGTGCTCAGGCATCTGTTTTCCTTAACAGGTACCTGAGACTGTGTAGCTCTACCCAGAGACTTAGTACCTGGTTTCTGCTGCGTGGGGAATTGATTGCAAAGGTGTGAAGCAAGTCAATTACATTCCTAATGGGTGCTCACTGTGGAGGCTAATGCTGACACAGCTTCCCAGCTGCTGCTTCCACCGCGGGGAGAGGGGAGAAATCCAGGAAGAGAAAGGCAATGAAAAGAAACCATGGAAAAATGAGACAAATACAAAAGCAGGAGGAGCACAAGAAAGAATAAAAAGAAGAAGGAAATATTATAAAAAGAAAGTAGTTCTAGAAAGAAACCTGTGTCTAGCAGAACAGAGAAAGGAAACAGAGCAATGTGGTGAAATAAACAGAAAAATAGAAGGAAAAGGGAAAAAGAAAAATGTCTTCTTTCTTGACATTCTTTTTCCTACTAGCACTGCTCTAAGAACTGTATAAATAGCCACATCCATAGATTTGTGTTTTGCAGTAGTTGTACTACACATTTTATAGCTTTCAACAGCATTCTAGATGAAGCAGAAGGAGCTTGTGGCATTTTTCTTCCTTTGTGTCCCCCAGTGCCCTCTCAACATTTCCTATGTTCTGCTGACAGAAGGCAGTAGGGTCACTTGGCACCCTTCACCTACTAGATTAAGTACAAATTCATTTTGGCAGTGATTCCTGGTAAACTGCATATGTTTTGCACATGGCTTCTTCCCTGTAAAGTTTTGGGTAATATTTTGCTAGTTTTCTCTCTCATTTATGTTTCCTTTCCCTGTGCAGCTGGAATATGTGAGCATGAGCTTTGGTATAGTTGCTTATCTTTTGCTAGTTTACTGTATGTTTAAAGCTCACCCACACTGATAAGTATTCTTGCCTTCCTCTTCTTTGCCTTATCTGCAGAATCTTTTCTTTCTGTGTTACAGACAAATATAGGTTAGAAGCTTCTGCACAAGGCAACATGTTTTACCAGGCACCAACAAGGCACTGAGAAAATGAGAGTTATGTTTATTGAGTGCACCAATTCCACGCTATTTGCACCCAGGCTGTGTACCCTTCTCCTCATTTTTGAAGAGTGTGTGAGGTTTTGTTTCTGTGAAGAAAGGGGAAATCAAAGAGATTATGTATTTGCTTATGATTCCAAACCTCTCATGCAGCTTGTGTTGTGCACAAGCTCTTGTTTCAGTGCTGATCCAGTCTCTTTCTGGAGCCTGGTTTTCAGTCTGTTTTTGTGGTTATCTCCTTCTTTCTCCACTTTTCACTGCTCGCTTGGCCAAAGAACCATCATCTCAACACCTTTGCACAGATAGTTCAAATCCAGAGTATCTATAGATAAGGAAGGCCTTCAGAGAATATCTTCCCTGTACCATTTCAAACGCTGCTTCTATGGTGAAAAAATGTTACAAGCTACAAGGTGATGTCTTTTAGTCCTGAGAGATGTAGGCAAGGCATTCTGACTGATACTCTTTGTCCCTTAAACAAAGAGTTCTTCTCTGTATATCTCACTTTTAGTACAAAGATTTTAGGAATCCATATTTTGATAAGACGCTTCACTCTTACCATCTTTATGCTCATTTGAACTTTGAGTGGTACAGCAACAAAAAAAAATAATTAAAGCTTCCCACTTCCCAAGCTATTCTTTATGTAACTTTTAGGAGTGCTAAATTAATATCAGGTAGCTCATCATATCTGAGCTTTTATTGAAGGAAGGAAGGGGACTACTTCATTAACTCTCTAGCTCTAAGATTTCTTGCTAGCATTGTTAGACCAAAACCGTTGCATGGTTACACTAAATCTTCCATATACTATATTGCTGTTCTTCTTGAAGAATTTTCAAGTGCCTAATAGGATTATTTTCTGATATGCATGCTTGTTTGAAAGGATTGCCAGCTGTCCTGGAAATGCAGTCACCTCCAGTGTGGTGATTAGCAATGCACAGGCTTCTGCTGTTTTTCTGTCCTGGTTGTGTTAACTGGGAAATGTAACTACAGCATAGGAAGACAGAAAATCTGTCACACCAGCAGAGATGCAAAGGTGCCTATACTGGCACAGCCTGAGCATATGTGTGGGGTGGAATGCATGTGTGGGACAGCTCTTCCTGCCAAAGTAGTGTGAAGGGAAGGAGTTGGCCAGGACACCTCTGGTCTTACTTGTGTAGCTGTGGACACTGTGGCCCGTTCTGCTGATGTAGCCAAAGACAATGTGGGAGCGACCTGGCAGGTGAGAACGCACTCCAGACCTGCTCCAAGAGGTGCTGAGCTGTAGTTAGAGGGTCACAAATGCCACAGAGTACCTTTGAGAGTTTGAGGTTTATTTGTCTTTGGACCATATTATATTTATTAGTCTTATTAAAAGAGTAATAGCCCAGTGGGAAAATATACATATTTGGCTAGGAAATAGTTGTCAGAAGCATACAAACATTTTAACCTCACTCCCTTTGGGACAAAATTGGACCCCTAACTCCTGCATTTTTTAACTCTCCTACTCAAAACCTGACAAAGTGTTTGTTCCTGCTGTATTTAAATATAAAAGAATGAGAATTCATACAGAATATAGTTGCTACTGCCAATAATTTCCCTTGAATCTTTCCACTGTTCTCAGTGGAAATTATACCAAGCCTTTTTAAGGCACATAGCAGATTGTGGGACCTATCACTCCTGATATTTGAATTTTTTTTCCTATGAAGTATGTATGTTGCTATGAAAAAATATCTGTTAATTGTGTCCTTCCCAGAAAATACAGTTCTGATGAGGCCTGTACATAATTCTTGATTGTATTACTTTCTAAGCCAACACCTTTATGGAAATAACACTTTGAAGATTTGCAGTAAATAGAGGTACTAGACATGAGTTGAAGGCAGTTAGAAATGTGGTGGTCTGACCAGCTATGAATGTACTGTAGATTTCTGGGCAAATTTGATGCTACAGGCTGATTGCAGTAGCTGCATCTCTTTGTTTTCAAATGAGAGTCCTCTTCTATACTGTTGGGGTTTTTACTTCATTCTCTTTTGTTTGTTAACTGATGTTTTGGTTTGTTTTTTTTTAACAGAAACAATTTACATTGCTAGTGTATTGAAAATGACTTGAAGCTAAGTAACAAGCATTTTATGGCTTTTTTTTTTTTTATATTTACTTTCACAGCATTAAAATATAAGGACATGACTGAATAATTCATATTTTTTTTCTGAGGCATTCTCACAAGCAATCAAAAGCTTTCTTAATGGTTTGCTTAGACAGTGATTGGATTGCCTAGACAGTCTCTGCTTGGAACCTTTGATTTGCAGTGCCCTACCAATGTGCTAATGTGGTTTTTTTCCTAGCTGTCTCTGTCATACTCAAATCATTTCCCTACCTATAAACTCATAAATACTTTTTCTTCTTTGGCTCTGTCAATTCATATGAATATTTCTTGCTGCTGCAAGTTGATCCGCATGGCTGTATTTGAGAACATCCTTTTCTCTTTGACTTTGCCACTGATATGCAATCATCTAAAGAAAAACTCTACTTAATTTGCATGCATTTCTCTGCTGGTGACAAGCCATATCTATATGATATTATGTATCTCATTCTACCTGTATCTTGCACTGTCTGACCATATTGGTTTTATGAGGGAAGATTTCGGTATCAGGGTGGCTACAGAGTTGAATTCTGTGAGAAGAGACCAAGGGCTGCCCCTGTATTGGACAGAGACAGTTCCAGTCAGCCCTTAAATGTACCCACTGCTGCCCAAAGGTGAGCCCATCACTGGTAGCACTGGTGTGATACATGTTCAAGAAAGGGTAAAAAACATTGTGCAGCAGCTGTGAGAGAGGAGGGAGTTAAATGGAAGAGGAACAGTCCTGCAGTACCAAGGTCAAGTAAGGAGAGGGAGGAGGTGTTCCAGCCACCAGAGCAAAAGTTTCTCTGCTGCCTGTGGCAAGACCATAGCGAAGCAGGTTGTATCCCTGCAGCCCACAGAGTAGATGGATGTGTTCTGAGGAAAGCTGCAGCCCATGCAGAGCCCACATTCTCCTGGCAGGAGGTGAAACCCATGCAGAGAAACATACACAGGGTCTGTGACCCATGGGGGGCCCACGCTGGAACACTCTGCTCCTGCAGTACTGTACCCCATAGAAAGGACCCATGATGAAGCAGTTCCTGAAGAGCTGCAGGTCATGAGAAAGACCCACACTGGAGCACTTAGTGAAGGACTGTGTCCTGTGGGAGGGATCCCATGCTGGAGAAGGGAACAGTGTGAGCAGGAAAAGGCAACAGAAATGAAGTGTTATCAACGACTGTAACCCCCGTTCTACATCCTCTGGCATCTCTCGGGACAGGGCGAGTGGCGGAAGAATTAGGAGTGAAATTGAGCCTGGGAGTGGAAGGAAAATGGGTTTTATTTCATTCTAGTTTATTTTTTAGGGGGAGGGGGGAGTGTGGGGTGATATTATTTTCACCACCCTACTCTATTTTTAATTGTCAATGAAATAAATTCATCTTCCCAAGCCAAGTCTGTTTTGACTGTGATGGTAATTGTTGACTGATCTCCCTGTTCTTAACTCGTAAGATTTTTCATCCTGTTTTCCCCTGGTCATGCTAAGGAGCGGGTGTGAGAGAGTGGCTTGGTGGACACCTGTCCTTCAACCAAGGTTAACCAATCACCTTTACCTGAAATTGTCCCTCGTGGTCTTTTGGGCAGACCCTAATTAGGGTTTTACTTCACTGAGTATTTACAAATAAATGTAACCAGATGTCAAGAGAATATGAATTCTTTCTCATTCCCTGGTTTGCACTTTGTATTTGAATACACAGAGAAGATGAACAAAAATTCATGGGTTCTGGCACCCGATTTGAGCTTGTGTAAAATCTGACAACCCCCTCCTAACTTCCAGCTGTTTTCTTGAGCAATAAGCAGAACAATGTAGCTATGAAAGGACTTCTTCCTAAAGCATTTATATCTGTTTCAGCCAGAAATCTACCTTTGTCTACCTACTGGAACTAATTATCTGGGCTGAAATCTCAACTTATTCTGATGCATTTTTTAAATCCTCTGTCTCAGGCCCTCAGTGAATGACATTCTTTTCACTTTCTTTGACATTCTCATACAGGGCAATGAACAGTGGTGGTGCAATGTTTGTCGACACATTAACTGCTAATAGTAACAACTACTTTAGGCTGAGACAGCCATGTAATTTCTTAGATAAGATAAGATGAAATGAAAACCGTCTTTTAAAAGGGGTCTCTGTTCCCAATGAACTATATTTGCTCGCAACAAAGGCAGTGTGCCAAAATACTGCCTGAAGCAAAAATATTCTGGTATTGCTCGGTGGGGGAAGATTTGCTGTTCCAGGCAAACAAATTGCTAATGTTTTCTATCTGAATCACAGCCTTTTTCTGCTGAAAAATAAGCTTTGGAGATGTATGTAATTAATGAAACCTGAAAAGTCTGCTTCTTCCCTTGCAAGTCTTGGAATGGAATGAGAGGATATCCACTGCCTTTCTCCTATTCCCATTTGCTCAACCTAGACTGATGGCTTGCAAAGCCAAACATCTCCATTTGCCACTCAAATTGCAGAGCAAGGGATACCATTCAGGGGACAGTCTGAGCAGCAGAGACAAAAAACATCTAAATGCCTCTGTGTCTAATTTGGTGTGAATTCTCGAGTGCTGAGTAAAGGCTGAGCCAAACAACATTTTCAATAGGAAGAGCTTAAAATCAAGCTCAAATGAGTCTGCAGAACAGGTCTGCACCTGGCTTATATTCCCCTCAGTGAAAGACAGTCCCTCAATGACTTATCCATGGTCTTTACACAGTATCAAGGTAGAATGAAGTGCTTTAGCTGGGATAATTTCTTGCTGTGCCGTGATGTAGTCTAGCTGGCTGTTGCCTGTTGTTAAATGCTGAAAACAGAGGCTCCTTTTTGGAATGGAAGTACCTTATTCCTGTGTACTAGCAAGTATTTCCATGTCTGAAAGCTACCAGCAGGAAATTACTGCTGCTGCTGAATGGAGGGAGAATGAGCACGTGGCAGGTGAAGCAGTTTGTTCCAGGGTTCTGCCTAATTTAACTGCACAACTGCATGCAAGAATGAGGCATTAAATCTGAGGCTCTAACATCATTAGAGAACTTCCACTTGTGATGTTGGTGTGAGATAATGGCTTCAGCTGCTTGAAACTGAGGACATTTTGATAAAAAGTGAAGGAATGAGGGGAAGGTAAAGTGGGCCATTTTGTATGAAAGCACTAATATGCTCCAGAAGTCATGGTGGAGACTTTTAAATCTTCAGTTCACTCCCAAGTGACTTGATTTTTAATAGCCTGTCCAAACCAAATTGATATTCCTTTCAAGTCCTTCAGAGTGTTCAGATTCCACAAGCATTTATTATGCAACCTAATTAATATGGCTGTACTTAATCCGAAGAATAAATTGATGAAGTTTTACAAAGGCTGATACTTGATAGCAAAGCCATTGGTGTTTCAAATAAAACAAGTCCAGAAAGTCACAAACACATTAATTTTCTAAGAGAATCATTGCAAAAGGCATGAGCGGTGCTCAGCGACCTTTTATATTATATCAGACTGTTGTTTAGAGTAGAAACTGTTTGAGTTTATTTGTTCTGAGTATGGTGCAGCCACTGGCCTCAATCCTAACTTTCTCAGGCAGATGTTCCAGAGGAGCAAGGGAGCTGAATTCCCTTTCCCAATTAGTACTACCCTATGCAGCATGGGAAAGCTCCCCACACAAGTTTCCATCTCAGCCAGCAGGTATTGAGTGACTACATCAGTTGGATGAGGAAGAGTTTAGGGTGTCATCTATCTGGACTCATATAAATAAGGCCTTGGACACAGTCTCATACAACATCCTTCTCGTTAAATTGGAGAGATGGATTTGACGGGTAGATTGTTCAGTGGGTAAGGAATTGGCTGG
>VXBC01011643.1:4136-36623 GCA_013399945.1 Ploceus nigricollis
TGTGCCTGTTATCTCGAAGCGAGTATTTAATTCTTTTCTTAAAACAATCTCTCACATACATAGTTTCTATTTTAACTACTAAAGCTCCATTTTAGTTACAAAACTACATTTACCATACAATTAAAATGTTAATACAGCACTACTAATCAATATATATAATATATATAGTATTCATTTTAGCATTTACAAAAAGCCAATCTTTTAATCTGCATTTTTCACAAGCACCCACCACTCAAACACCCACATTTTTAGTGGTACAACATGGGGCTGCAGGAGTAGTAGCCTTTTTGTACTCATGTTTTTAAACACAGCTACAAGCTCATGAGAGGACTGGGGGCAAGCTGGTGTTAATATATTAACCCAGGTAAGGGTTTGGTGGCACTTTGTTGCAGACAGTGTTTGCCATCATAAAATCTGAATCACATCCTGCTCCTACTGAAGATGGCAGTGTGGTATTGCTGTCCCTCTGCACCTTGCTTGGTCCAGGCCATTGAACTGCATCTCTCCAGCAGCTGAAAAACCCTGGGAAGCACTTGCCATCTGCTGCTGTGTTTGTCCAACAGTCTTGTCATCAGTCCAGGGGGACAAGGAAAACACAGGAGGAGTGCTTGAAAATGTGCTCTTGGTGGTAGTTTGATTCATTCTGATCTGACATGAATTTGTATCTTTGAAAGAGTGGGATGAATCCCTTCTTCAGCTGGAGACTGGGCATATTAAGCAGGACAGTGTGGCCCCGTAAAAGATTTTAGTTCCCCTTTGTGGGCTGTGTTGCATTTGCTCACCAGCAGCTCTGCTGTGGATTGTGATGCTGTGGAGCTGGTGTGACTGGGCTTGGCTGGGGAGCCTGCACCCCACCATGTCACTGAGCTGGGAATGTGGTGAGATGAGTTGCTTTGAGTCCCTCAGAGTGCCACAAACTCTCCCTGGGGGCTGTAAAAGCACTATCTCAGTTACTCTGTACCCCCACATTGCTCCTGGGCTGGCAGCACCCAGCAGGCAAAACACAGCTGGGGTTGTCCCCAAAGTTGTAAAAACCAACACAAACTGTGTTCTTGTAGGTGTGAGGTGAACACAGTGCTTAAATCTTCCCTGGTGCCCCAACACCCCTGTGCCTTGGCCAGGCACCAGCCCCTCCAGGGTGCAAGGGGGAGNTCAGAAAATCTGAATCACATCCTGCTCCTACTGAAGATGGCAGTGTGGTATTGCTGTCCCTCTGCACCTGTGCTTGATCCAGGCCATTGAACTGCATCTCTCCAGCAGCTGAAAAACCCTGGGAAGCACTTGCCATCTGCTGCTGTGTTTGTCCAACAGCCTTGTCATCAGTCCAGGGGGACAAGGAAAACACAGGAGGAGTGCTTGAAAATGTGCTCTTGGTGGTAGTTTGATTCATTCTGATCTGACATGAATTTGTATCTTTGAAAGAGTGGGATGAATCCCTTCTTCAGCTGGAGACTGGGCATTTTAAGCAGGACAGTGTGGCCCTGTAAAAGATTTTAGTTCCCCTTTGTGGGCTGTGTTGCATTTGCTCACCAGCAGCTCTGCTGTGGACTGTGATGCTGTGGAGCTGGTGTGGTGACTGGGCTTGGCTGGGGAGCCTGCACCCCACCATGTCACTGAGCTGGGAATGTGGTGAGATGAGTTGCTTTGAGTCCCTCAGAGTGCCACAAACTCTCCCTGGGGGCTGTAAAAGCACTATCTCAGTTACTCTGTACCCCCACATTGCTCCTGGGCTGGCAGCACCCAGCAGGCAAAACACAGCTGGGATTGTCCCCAAAGTTGTAAAAACCAACACAAACTGTGTTCTTGTAGGTGTGAGGTGAACACAGTGCTTAAATCTTCCCTGGTGCCCCAACACCCCTGTGCCTTGGCCAGGCACCAGCCCCTCCAGGGTGCACGGGGGAGCTGCTCCCCCTTGCTGCCTCTCCATGAGTCCCACTGAGCTCTCTTTGCTCAGGGCCACCCAGGTCCCCACCTCCAGCTCAAACAAAGGCAGGGCCTCCCCCCAGCTGCTTGGAGGAAAGTGTACTGATCCACCCTTGTCCTCCTCCTGTCCCCTGTCCCCTGCCCCTCCTGCACAGGGAGTCTGACGTTCCCCAAGAGAGGAAGCAGCCATCAACAGGAGCACCAGGGTGGCACTTCCCACTCCCTCCCCACAGGAGGAGAAGCAGCATTAGGGTGGGAGAGCCCCTCTGCCCTGTGCCTGCTGCCTCAGATCCAGCTCTGTGGGAGGAACAAGCAGGGCAAGGGCCTGGGCAGCAGCTGTGGGGGTAAAAGCTGCCAGTCTGGGGCTCGTGTTGGGAGCTGCAGGACAGGGGCAGGATGGAACAGACCTGGTGCCTTCATCCAGCTTTTCAAGCAGGGCCTGGCCTTGTGGCCTTTTCCCCAGCCCACTCCCTCCCCAGCTCCAACACAGGGCTCAGGGCTGCCTGTTGGTTTGTTGTGGGGATTGAGGGTTTTTGTGGCTCTCTGCCAGGGGGGATAACCAGATGCTGCCCCAAAGGAGCACCACTGCCAGCACAGTCCTGCTGTTGGGGCTGGATTGCTTCCTCAGCAGAGATATGTCCCTGTGCTCCAGATGGCATAAGGGCTTCTCTCTGTGATGGAGGGTTTTTTTGGGGTAGATCACCCCAGAGCTTTTCAGGACATGGATGTTTTTCCTTAGGGAGATTCTGTGCTTGGCACGTATCACTCCAGCCTTCCTGACTGGTCTGACCAGGGTTTTGGGAAGTCACAGGACCAAACCAAGAAAAATTCGATGCTGACATGCAACCCCCTTGACTTGGTAGGAGTTGCAAAGGATGTAAATGAAGCTGGAATTTGGCTCAGTTTGGGGGTTTGGCCAAAATTGCCTGAGAAGCTGAGATGCTGGAAAGGAATTGGGTGAAGGTCAGCACCTGTGCACCTGTGCCAGCTCAGCAGGGCTCTGCCCCCATTGCCCAGCACAGTCCTGCTGTTCCAGGCCCCAAGCATGACTGCACATTCGCTGCAATTCCAGGTGTGTTGCCATCTTTTTGTGCTGCTTTGTGTGGTCACCAAGTGCCCAGCTGGCTGTCCCAGTGTGATGGCAGGGCCACCTTCCCAGGAGGGCCTTGGCCTTTTTGAGGATCCCAGCTGGGGACATTCTTAGAGGTGCAATACTTAGAAGCTCAGGCTCTTCATGAGATGTTTCCCTCTCTTCACGGCCCAAGAATATTTTATCCCCACACTGGTCCATCCTTATAGTAAGAACAGGAGGCCCAGCCTGTTCCCTTGCTTCAAGGAATGGCTCTCTGATGTTTTTAGGTGAAGTTAGCAGATGTCTCTCTGCTGCTTCATTGGTGCCCAGTGGAAGCTCTTTCTTATGTCAGAAGAATTGGTGTTGGTTGTCAATGGCTTCTGCAAAGAGGTGCTTTGCCCACCTTGATTTTAGCCAGGAGCAGGTTGGGGAAGCTGAGGCTGTTTGGTGTTTCTTCTCACTGCCTCTCTTGAAAGTAATGATGAAAAGCCACATAATTTCTGAGGAGCAACCTGACGTTATTGAAAAGGCCAAATGAGGGGAGGTTTAGACTGGATATTAGGAACAGATTCTTCCTCCAAATAGTGGCTGGGCACTGAAACAGGCTCCCTAGGCCAGTGGTCATGGCCCTGGGCCTGCCAGAGCTCAAGGGGCATTTGGACAACACTCTCAGATGCAGGGTGTGATTCTTGGGGTTGTCGTTGTCCTGTGCAGGACCAGGAGTTGATCTTCAGTGATCCTTATGAGTCCCTTCCAATCAAGAAAAATACCTTAATGAGGGACACCTGCAGATTCCCAGGCTCCTTTTTTTTAGGTGGTGGATGCACTGGAAGAGCTGTTTCTCTTCACTGAATGTACAATGTCCTCCCTGTCTGCCACTCATGCTGTGACACTTTCCTGCTCTCCCACCTCTATCACTGCAGGCATCTTTTTATCTCCTTATTCACCTCCCATGTGTGGGAGATTCCTGTCTGCTCAGCTTCTTGAGGTGTTTCCAGTTCCTAAGCTCAGCTCAGTTTGCCTGCTCTTTTAGATGTGAAGTGCTCGGGCATGGACTGGACCCAGTTGCTGGTGTGGAGAGGAGTCTGACCTTTCCATCACCAGATCACACATGCTGATGGACATGCCTTTGAGCTGGGCAACCCCAAAGAAAAGTCCTTACCTACAGTGACAGAGAAAAGATGCAAGAGGAAGTTGCTCCACAGCATGCATTTGGCTGAGTTGGTGGAAGAGGGGCGCTCAGGTGGGGCCTGGGTGGTGACGTGACAGGAGAACACTGCACCGGACCACTGACCTCTCGTGTCTCCTTGCTTTCCACCTGAAAACATTCCTGATGATAGGTGTCCCCAGATGTGGACACTGGCACTGTCAGGAGGGGTGGTGGGGCTGTGCAATGTCCATGAGCCACGGGCACCCCATTGCCTGGGTCTGCTGCTCAGCACTAGGAAGAAGGAAAGGGCACCGAGGCTCTGCCATGCAACAGAGGAGCTCCACAGATGATGCCCCCCTGCAGCCTGGTGGGGCAGGGTGGTGGCAGTGGGTGAAGAGGCCATGGAAATGCCCCAGGTGGGTGGTCACAACCCATTTCTGCCACAGCCTGGGGGAATCACTGTGCCCCTCAGCTCACACACCTCACCCCCAGCCCAGCCACACAGCCCTGGACAAGAGGAGCATGGCCAATGTCTTCAGCAGCAGCTGCACGAGGATAGGTGAGGGGAAAAGGCTTGGCTTGGAGTTGGACTCCTTTCCATCCTGGAGAGGAGGCTGGGGCAGGAGAGGGTCTGCTAGGTTGAGGAGCACAGGAAAAGCCCCAGTGCTCCATGGCTGGAGCTGGCAGCTGGTCCATACATCATGTCCAGAGGGCACTGGACCCCCAAGCCCTGGCAGGCACCATCCTACTCATCCTACTCAGGTGCTCCAGCCCTTCCCTTCCACGAGAGAGGTGCAGTCCTCAGTCCTGTTAATCAGCTCTCCCAGCTTCCTGCTTCCCATGCTAGGAACACCCAAGTGAAGTGGCTGGAGCCCCCTCCAGAGCAACCACGTCCTTCCCTCAGCCCTTTGTTTCACTCATAAGACAATGCCCAGCCCCACAGGAACACCAAGTCCTGGAGGAGAGAGACATGCAGGACAAACATGTTTGGGTTCCATCATGAGATCCCTTTCCTTGCCTCAGACTTGGTCCTGGTGTGGGAAACCATCCCCCAAGAGCTGAGCTGGCAGCAGGACAGCTGAGACTTGCAGGAGAGATCTGCTGCCATCCACAGGACCTGGAGGAAGAAATTTCTGGACGAGCTTCACTCTCCTGGGATGCACATAGAAAAGGTACCCAGCGATCTGACTCCAGATTTCAATCCTCTTGTGGTAAATGCAGCCTTGATTAGTGGATTGTTGGATCCAGGGGAGGATATGCCCTGCCATGGGGGCCTCTTGCAGGAGGGGAGCTGGGGGTGTGATATGTTTGTGTTCATCCCCTGGGTCAGGTCTACCAGGCTGATCCACATCAGCACAGTCACCCCAGTGCTGCCCACATAAACATGTACAGGTGCCAGCAGCCTTATCTTTTATCTTCTGCTGGAGCCACCTTCTCCCCACAGCACATGACTCGTCTGGAGAAGGTGGTGCCCTCTCTGCTGCTGTGCAGCAGCTCCAGCTCTGGGTGCCTCTGCAGGTGAGGGGCTGCGGTGCCCAAGCTTTCAGGGGAAGGGGGACAGTGTCCCAGTGCTCCCGGGTGTCCCACTCTGCATGACCAGCTGCATTTCTGTGGGGCTCTGATGGGGTTTGCAGCCTCCTTGCTTTCCAGGGGACCCAGAGACCTCAGTCACCACTCTTGTCCCATGGACAGATGCGCGATCTCACTTCATTTTGCTTCTGAGCTTCTCCTCCAGAGCCCCATCCCTTCTTTCACTGGCTCCTGAAAAGCAGTTCCTGGGCCTTTGGGCAGGGCTAAAGGACAGGGGAGTGCTGCTGCCACCATGGGCAAGGAGCACTGTGGCAGGGGGACTGTCCCATCAGAGAGCGGGAGCACTCACGTGGCCACAGGATGCCGGGGACTGAGGCAGTGCCAGCTGGCTGTGGGCTACTGGTCCCAGTCTGGGACCCATCATCAGCCCTTTTGTCCCACCCTGGCAAACAAGAAGAGGGCTCTGTGTGAACCAGAAAAGCCCTTCTTTCCCTGGGGCTGCTCTGGATGCATTCCTGGACTCAGAGACTGGGGTGTCCACTCACAACTCTGCCGTGGCTCCTGCAGGTTTGTCGGCTGTCCCACAAACTACCTGAGCTTTCTGGGGATCCGCAATGAGGAGCTGAGTGCCAGCTGGGACAGACCAGCCCCTGCACTGGCCTTCCCAGCTGTGTGTGCTGTGGGAATGCCTTCCCATGCTCAGGGTCCCATCTCCCTGAGCCAGCAGGCTGAGGGCCGCGCTGTCCCCGCAGGGCAGCCCAAATGGATGCCCCACGGAGCTGGCACAGGAGCTGCTGAACAGCATGGTGGGGAAGCAGATCATCAACAATGTGCAGGAGGTGGCCAACCTGTGAGTATGCCCTGGCTTGCCAGGGCCATCACACATCCCTGAGCTCACACAGGATGCCAAGGGCATGTTCAGTATGGTGGCCCTTCTTTTGCTCCTCCAGAAAGCTGAAGTGCTGGTGGCGTAAGCAGAAGCTCCTCTCAGCCAAGAAGGAGGGTGAGGAGGAGGAGTCAGCCCTGGTGGAGCAGGCACCCTGGGCTGTGGGCCACCAGCTGCTGGGGTTCAAAGGGCTGCTTGATGAATTCCTGGAGATGGATAGGGACTGGCCTCGGGCTGGGGAGTGCTGAGAGGTGCTGGGAGAGAGAAAGCTGATGTGGAGAGGCAGGAACTGCAGGAGTCCCCCAGAGGAAGGAGCTTCCACTCTGAGCAGCCTGCAGGGGCTGGAGGGAAAAGGGCTGCCCCATTCCCCACAGGATGGGGCTGTGAGATGCTGCAGTTGATGCTGTCATCTCAGTCTGTCCCTTCCTGCTCCTCTTCCTCCCCTTTCTCCTAGTCCTGCAGTTTGGCTTCACCACCATCTTTGTGGCAGCCTGTCTCCCTGGCACCCCTCTTCACCCTGCTCAGCAGCAGGGTGGAGATCTGCCTGGATGCCCACAAGTGCATCTGTGACTACCAGCGGCCTGTGGCTGAGCAGGCATGGGGCATTGGCACCTGGTTCTCCATCCTGGAGGTCATCACTCACCTGGGCAGTGGGGTGTGAGGGGGCTGCAGGTGGAGTAAGGGAATTGGGGAGAACTTGTTTGGGTGTTGAAGGATGCAGTGTGATGAGGGGAGCAGCAGTGGTCAGGGAGGGTCTGCCTGTGCAGAAAGTGCAGCTCCAGCCATGGGCAGTGGGCAGCTGTCATGCTCTGGGCCTTGCTTGGCAATAACTGGGGGAAGAGAACAGCTGTCTGCTGTCCTAGACCAGTGTCATGTCTGGTTTGTCAGGCTGAGGGCAAGGAGAGGCAGAAAGCCACACAAGCAGCACAGGGCATGAAGGAGGGTGGGGATAGGGTGTCCCCCAGCTGCAGGATCTGCTGCTGCACATCTCTCTGCTTCCAGGCCTTCCTCATAGCCTTCACCTCTGATTTTCTGCCCCGTGCATACTACAGGTACACCCACAGCAGCAGCCTGCACGGCACGTGAACTTCACCTTGGTGCACACACCACGGGACTTTGTCCTGCAGAGCAACATCCATGCAGGGGGGAGCCCGCTCCTGCCTCGGCTGCCTTCTCCTTCCTTAGGCTGGGATTTTGCCTTTCTCTGCCCCTGCCACAGCAAACATTTTGTTTAGCAGAGTGACTTTTAGCCAGGTCCACGTTGTCCACCCACTTCCTTGAGGTCCTGGGGGCCCTCACTCATGCCAGGGCTGAGCGTGTGCTGGACATGTCCTGTGTGCAGGGTGGTGGGAGGGTCACTGGACACTGTTGTGGAGGGAAGGACTTTTGTGAAGAATAAACTCCCTCAGGGCCAGGTTACCTGTGAGACTTAGGTCCCAGCAGAAGCTGGCTGAGGGCTGGCTCTGCTGTGCTCTAGCATGCCAGGCTGGGAGCAGGAGGAACTTGGTCAGTACCTGCTGCACTTTGCTCCCTCAGTTACAGAGTATTCAGGGACCAGGATGGCAGCCTGGCAGCTGCTGGCCGTAAGCTTGGGTTTCATTATCATCACCTTTGAGGTACCAGCTGCTGAGCCCAATTGGGTGGCCCAGGGTGTGGTGCTGGGGCAAGGGTAAGGACTCACCACGGCAGCCAACCCACACCTCCCATCCACTTCCAGCATTTGGGTTTCGTTACTGGATGTGTGATTGCATGGCTGGTACCTGACATGCCTGAGGTTATGATGAAATGTGAACAGTACCTGGCCAAAGAGGCTCTGGCTGTGGAGTAGCTGAGCAAGAGGGACCATGGCTGATGCCTCCCCTTCCTCCCTTACACCAGCAGCATCCCTGGCACCAGCTGCCTGGAGGCAAGTAGGTTTGTGCTTCCCTACAAGGAGGGCACAGCCCCCACCCCTTTCCTGCTCTCACCCCCTTCCTTTGACCCACTGCTTGCCATGTGAGTCCCACCCCTTCAAGGGCAAGGCCACAGCAAAGGCTCAGGTGTGCAAACTTGAAGTCCTTGAATCCCTGGCTAAACCCAGCCCAGCATGGGCTGTCTTGGATCTCACCCCACCAGCAGAAATAATACCCACCACACTCCAAGCTGTTTCAGGTTTTATTTTAGAATTTATAAAATTCCAGTGTCATCCATACTCATGAGCCTTTTTACATGTTTGCATATAGTCTCCAAATTCCAAAGTTAAGGCCAAGGGATCATTGCTATGGAAACGTACAATATGGAAGACGTCAAAGAGAAGAAATGGACACATGCCACAGTCTGCTGCGGAAGGAGGGCGGTGGGGGGACAGTACTAGGTACAATCACTTCATGACCTTCTTTAGAGTGGAAGGTTGGGCTGTGGGGCATGAGCCCAAGGCAGTGGGTGCCCTGGATGTAACTCAAGCCTTGCTGTGCAACTGGTGAGGGCACGGGGGCATAAAGAGGAGGAAAGGGGTGATAGGCTTGGTGATGCAGGGCAGACCTAAGCTACAGGGTATTAACCATTTTCTGACAGACGCAGATGGGAAGGTACCACCCTAGTTCCCCTTCTCCCGTGCTGGAGGCAGGGCCACCCTGTCCTTCAGGGGCAACCAGGCACCCCACAACGGGCCATGGTCCGTTTCACTTGGTTCTCAGACTAAAGGAGAGCACTGTGAGGTTTTGGTTTGACTTCTGCATAGCAGTCTCTGCCAAGAAGAGCTGGCGCAGGAAGGAAAAGCATCGGCATGTTCGGCCTGTCCCAAGGAGGGAAAGGCAAGGCAGCTGGGCTCAGCCTGCCACAGTTGTGCTCTGTCAATAGCACTAGACAAGAGAGGCTAGGGACTCCTGCGTCCAAGAGCTGAAGCAGCTGGGACAGAGGAATGGCTCAGACTACAAGCTCTGTAGGACCAATGCAGGGAAGTGGGGGCACATAAAAAGCCCACACTACACACCTCTCTCCACGAAGACATGATTTTCCTCTTACTTGCTGGAGGAGCTCAGACAACACCCTTTGAGCAAGCTGTGGCAGGGCCCAGGTGCAAGAGGCCCCAAGTAGAGATCATGGATCACCTTCTACCACATGATGGAGGTCTCAGGAGGGCTCAGCACACACATCAACCCCCAATGCTGTTGGAGTAGAAGCCTGGCTCACACAACCTCTGCAGCCCAGGGCTACGGCGCAGCTGCACCCACAGCCCTGGGGCCAAGCCCTGTGCTAGCTCAGCATGCAGTCCTATGGATTCACAGCCTGCCTCAGCACCAGCATGCTCTGCTTCCCTCTGGAGCAGCTCTCACAGCTGTGCGGAGACACAAGGCTCCTCTTGCTTCTCCTCCACGCTTCTGCTAGGGCTGCCCAGGTGACAGCTGGAGTAGCTGCTAACCCACGACCATCGAGAGGCCCCCATCATACTGCTGTTTGAGGTAGAAAGAAGGCAACAGGAACGGTGTGACTGCCGCTCATGCCGAGCTGCTGCAGCACTAACAGCGAGCTACAGCTTCTCCAGGCTGTGTGTCCCACCAGCTGCTCCTGAGCCGCATCACTGCGGCCACCTCAGCCGAGCCAAACCTGTCCCATCCGGCCACTCTGCTGTGTGCTGGCTCTCCTGCCTGCTCACACTGCTGGGAAGGGGGAATAAGGAGCGGGGTCTCTCATCAAGCACTGGAAGACTGGTCAAGTGTGCAGGCTGGGGCTGTGCTTGGTGCGGCGCAGGGACGCGCGCTCGCTGTGCTCACAGGTGTTTTCCTGACCAGGGTAGCCATATGTTGTTCTGGCCTCTTCCATCTCTGTTGTCTCTACAGCCTATTGAAGGTTTTGTTTCTTTAAAAAGCAGGTTTCTGACCTTATAGATTATTTGAAGCTCTCTCCCCACAGTCAGCTATCAGCATTAAATGAATTTTTGGCAGTTAAAAGGAAAACAAGTTGATTGCACTCTACAAAGGTAAGGTAAGGCCTGGGATAAACACAAAGGAAAGAGGGCAAACGTTTTGGCTTTAGAAAGTCAAGGAAATTTATTTCCTGAGGTCATGAGACAGGAAGTAGATTCCTAGCCACAGTAAAGGAGGTCTCCTAATGAAGGCGAGAATGCCTAGTCAGACATGCTCAAGAGAGCAGATTGCTCTGCTAGCGCTTGGGAAGCTGCAAATCTTAGCCACTTGGAGTCAATTATGAAGTTTCTAACGAAAACACACACATTTAGTGTTTGGATCTGAGTGGAAGTCTTGTTCCAAAGGAGGAAAGAATATCCATCAAGAGATGAGGGTGGGTCCTAGACACGGTGATAGCTGAGGGGAGCAGGATGGGGTCTAGCACTCCAGACACCATTAGGAGACCTCTTGGGACAATTGATTTGTGCTCCAGCCGCTGGGTCAGATTTCAGACAGGAAGTATTTGTGGCAGGTTAGTGTCAGGTCAGCGGGCTGGAGGAGTTTCTGCTTCCAGGTCATTATCGTTTGGGTCCCCAGGGAAGAGTCTTGGGGGCCACTTGAGCCCCAAAGCTGGGGAAGTCTTCAGAACTGCTCATATCAGGGGCCTAGAGCAAACAAAAAGGGAACAAGTTAAGCTCCTGCCCTGCTGCAAACTTACGTGGTGAGGCCCTGAGCTAAGCAGCATCCGTGATATCCCAGGAGGAGAGACAATGGGGAAGGGACAAAAAGGATCATTGTGGCCTCAGGACACCTAGAGGTGGCATTTAGGAGGGTGCAGATAAGGTGCAAAGGGCTCCAAAAGTCCCAGCTCACGAGCTGGGACACTGGAGCAGGGTCAGGCCAGCCCTGCAGCAGCACCAGGGCAGCTAAGGATGAGCTGCCACATATCCCAACTCAGAGCTGCAAACACTGAGCCAATTCTGTGCTGCAGCACGAGTCTCAAGTCCCAGGCCCTACCGCTACCCCTAAAAATAACACAGCCTGGCAGGACACTTCCTGTTAAGGATCCCCCATTCCCCAACAGCTCCACAGTGGTGTAGCCAGAGTGGACGAGACACTGGGAAAGTGTTTTGAAAGCTGGAGAGGAGAGCCCAGGCCTGTGCTCAGGCCACAAAGAGCAGCTAAAAGCAGCTTTCTCTGTCACCAGGGAGAGAGAGTGCTGTGTCCCCAGCACAGACAGAAGTGTCCCCACACTCTGTGTCCCCAGCCTGCAGCACAAGCAGCACTCACCTTCTCGTTGTTGACGGTGGCCCAGGGGGCATCTCTCACCACAAAGCCCTTGGATGGGGCCTTGGACTCTTCATGTGAGGAGGGCTTCATGTACACCTGCATTGCCTCGTTGTCCACCACATCTGCAAGCTGCAGTAACACAAACAGTGAGGGGGGATCTGGACAGCTCCTCAAACTGGAATAAAATGCCCACCCCTCCATCTCACCACACTGCAACCTGTTCAAGCTCACCAGCCTGTTCTACAATGACCAAAAATGGTGTGTCTGCACTAGTCTGAGGGCCACAACTTTTAACTGGTGCAGGCTGCTACAAGGCAAGAACATGCACATCCTGGGCTGTCCCAGCATTCTCATTCACTGTCCTCTCCTGGACATTAGGAGAGGGGGCAGTCCAGCTGGTTTGAGGGACAGCTGCAGTAGAGGCTGACAGCCATCCACACAGGGCTCAATTTATCTGATGCAGTGGAAGAAAATATCACATGGACATAGTTCAGACATCCATCTCTGTGGCAGGGGAAGCTCTTGCTAAGCCCCATCATGGATTTGCTGAACACTTACATATTCCTCCTCCAAGTTCAGGATGTGATCAATAGCTTCTTCTACATTCTCAGGGAGTCCTGTCACAGTCACACAGTTGGGGTCAGGAGCTCCACTCTGGGGAAAGCGAATATCCACCTGTAAAACAAGGAACAGCATAAGACTTATACTTGCACATCTGAAATGCCAGAGACTCCCCATGACCCTTGTCATTGGAATCACAGATCACTGTCACTGATGCCCTAATTACTGTCTGTTCACAGGCACAAGTCTGTTTCAGACCTCCACAGCTCAGACACTGAGGGGTGAGCAGGTATATAGCTGGCCCCAAACCTTGCCCAGTTTCCTGTGGAGGAAAGCAGAGCAGTCTGTAGTGAGGACCCAATTTCCAGCAGCCCCTGCTGCTCTCACTCCCAGAGGCTCACTGTTTTCTGGGCAGCTCCTGCAGCACAGGCAGGAGAGGGGCTGCATTTCCAGACACTGTCCTCACACTGCTGCAAGCATTTTTACCACTGAGCCATCACCACAAAGCACAATGAACTTTCTATGTTTGCCACAGAATAATCCTGGCTGACAATGGCTTTATAGAGCTGGCCTAGTGCACCCCATGCACAAGCACTGTGCTCTCTCACACCCTGCCTTCCAGATGGGTGCCAGAAATCTAAACAAGACAGGACCAAACCCAAAGGCTACTCATTTGGGAACCAGTTTGTTTCAATAACTGAGCCCAGCCAAAATGCAAGTCTCCAAAATCCCATCCCTCAGTATTCACATTCACTGCTGGCCCTGCAGTAAAGCCTGCTGCTGGTGCCATATGCTAACAGGGCAGAGGTCCCTGACCTTCCCGGAGCCAGCTGACTTTGCCACATCCACAGCCCTGAGGATACACCATGATTCCCAGAGTCAAGGGGATCCACAACGGCCTAGAGGAAAGCCAGAAGAATTCCCTGAATTAAGCTCAAGTAGCTGGGGGGTCTGGGGACAGCCTCCTCACAGAGCCTCCCAGCAAGAGGCCTGGCTGCCCACTTCCAGTAATCAGAGTAGCTGACATACACACCTCCTCCTCTCTCTCAAGATCATCTGGGACCCTGTCTGCAAGAAACCCAACAAAAGGGCTCCAGAGAGGGACAGAACTCAGTGCTGTTTGCAGAGCCAATCCAGAGCACCAAGGAAGCATTCCCAGGTTCCATTTCTGTCTGGGTTCCAGCAAAATAGGAAAAGCTCCTGGCCTGGCTTCCAGAGAAACATGACTCAGAGCTGATGTGGTGTGGGGATGTCCAGACAGTCCAGGTGCCCGGGGCATACCAGGGTGCCCTGGGCCAGGGATGCTGCTCATATGCTGGTGGAGTTGAAGGTGAGCAGGGCAGCACTGGCTTTTCTTTCATGTCTGTTCTAGCTGAAGATGCTGAACAGGCACAAGACACAAGAACCACAAGATGTGAGCCTCATTCAGCACCAAGCTCTTTCCACAGGAGAACGTGGCTGCCCAGGCCCAGCCTGACCTGTGTGGCACTGCCCCACTGCTCACCTTGAACTCATCCATGATTTTGCGGATGGCTTTTCCACGTGCACCAATGATGCGTGCGTGAACACGATGGTCCAGAGTCACATCCTCGGACACCATCTGCTCCAGCTCACCAACGATCTTCATGATGGCATCCCGGGCAGCCTCGGCGTTCTTCTCATAGCCAGTAATGGTGATCTGGTCTTGGGCCTGGGGCACAGAGGTGTGTGAGAGACCAAGCTCACAAGCAGCTGAGCAAGCTTTCTCCCTGCTAATCCCCTTCACCATCCACCTTATCCAAAGGCAGTGGAGAGAGCTCAGAGCTCTCGAGAAGATGCTCAGAGACAACCACTAGCCATCCTTGCTGTCTGATCTCTCACCTGGCTTTCATCATCCTTGTCAGGGAACTGGATGTTGACCTCATGCTCTGTGCGTATCTGGGTGATCACTGCTCCCTTCCGCCCAATGATTTTAGGGTGATACTTGGGATCTACAGTGACTGTCAGTTTGAAGCTTCGCAAGGCCTGGAACAGGAGAAGCAGAGTGAGAACAGGGAACACACCATGGCTGTTCCAGTGATGTCCACTTAAGTCACAGCATTTCCTTATGGCTTCTGAGATGCATGGAACAGATTTTGCAGGGCCATGCTTGAGCACCCAAGCCATCCATCCACTGGAGCCTTGTGCTTTCGCCAGGTTCAGAGGGAAACTGCAAACAGCAAACAGCCACCCAACTCATCCCTAACCTTTTATTCAGAGCTGTGATAAGGATTCAGTCAGGATAGGTAGAGAGAGACTGGTAGCAGTGAGGTTCCCACCCACCAGCGTCTCAAAAGTACGTGAAGGTGAGAGAGAGACCTGGACAGTCCAAAGTTACATTCCCAAACTCTCCTGTCAGTTCATGGTAAATGAGCCACAGCTACCTTTGAGTAACCCATTTATGACCATTCCACACCCACAGAGTAGCTACGAGTGTCCCTAAAATGAGGTGTTGCAAGAGTCTGCACCCAGCGGCTGAAGCCATGTTTGGCTGGAAGGAAGGACAGGCCCAGGCCTTACCCGATCCTCTTGTTCAGCTTGCAGCTCCTTCACTCTCTCCAGGAGCCCGGCCTTGGCACGGTCCAGGTTGGTAGCCAGCCCAGTGATTGTGATGATATCTGACTGCAGCTCAGGAGCAGGCACCTGGATGTTCACCTGAGTAACAAGTAGCAATTTTCATTTTGTATCACTGCTCATTCTGTATCACTTGTGATGCCTCTGACTGCAAACTGGCATCTCGCTGGTCTCCCCTGGCACCAAGACCAGCTCCCACCCAGGCAGCCTAAAAACCACAGAATGGCTGAGGTTTTAAAGGACCTCTGGAGGTCATCAAGCTGGACCACCTGGAGTCAGTTGCCTGGAACCATTTCTAGATGGTTTTTTTTTCTCTTTCTCCAGCCCCTGTGCTGGCCTAGAGAGGCCAGGAAACAAATATATGTTCAATGACACTGACTGCAGCCAATCTGCATCAGCCCCAGAGGCTCTGGAGAATTCTCCTGAATGGGTAGGCACAGCAGAGCTGTTTCCCAGGGCCCAGGAGGAAAACAACTCTCACACTGATGAGGCACCCCTGCAGATACCAAACAAGTCATGCAACACTCACAACACCAAGACCAATAGTACAGCTTCAGCACGAAACCTACCAAGCCCTGGATCCAGGGTCCAAAACACACAGGGATCATTTTCCTATGATGGAGCCTTGGATTCCACAGCAGACCTGAGTATGTTGTAACTGTCCAAACCCCCAACACAGTCACTTACAGATTCTCCAGGACAGAGGAGATGGAAGGAAGAGCAACAACTTACTTCAAACTCATCCATCATTTTGCGGATCCCACTTCCTTTCTGGCCTATGATGTAACGGTGAAGATCAAAAGGAACTTCCACCTCAATGGTGACAGGAACCAGAGCCTGCAGGGGATGGAGCACAGTTTACCAGTGGATAAACTTCTCCTGTCTTCTAGCTTGCCATATACTTGCCCAAAAGAACATGTTGCTGAACAGAGGTACATTCCCTTGTAGTCAGGATACAAATTTGACAGAAAGAGAGGACAGCTGGGAACAACAAAATGACCTGTTGCATGTTTTTGAAAGAAGCCATCTGAAACCCCACCTGTGGGACAGGTTGCTTTCACATCCTTGGCTTCAGTCTAGCAGAGACTTGGAAAACATCACTACAGAAGCATGGCAAGGTCTGCTGAACCTGGAATGACTCAGCCTCAACCAGACTCCTCCTTTTCTCAGCTGTGCTCCATAAAACAATCATGTCATGCTTTTACAGCTATTGGGGCTGCTTACAAGCACTAGTAATTACGAAGTCAGGCACTATGATTCAAGCTGCCAGGCTAAGTCACAGAGCAGAGGGGCTTCCCTTGAGCAGTGCAGACCCCCTCTACAGCCAATATCACTGACCACTTGCATTGCACCTGGACTGTGCAGCTTTTACTACCACCACCACAAATTATATATATCCAAGCATCACCACCCTAACAGGGTAAGGGACTAAGAAAGCCACACACCTGCAGCGCCTCCTTTGCTGCCTCACACTTCTCCCTGCGGCCAGAGATGATGATGATATCACACTTCTTCGGAGAGCTGGGATCTGTGTCCTTCCCTTCCTTGCCTTCCCCACCTTCCTCACCATTCTCCTGCACAGCTGGCTCCACAACAGGGGCTGAAAATATGAAAAGTCTTGTGTTCAATGCACACAGCTCCCTCCTCGCTCATCATCTCTCTCCTCCAGATCCTAAGGCTCAGCCACCAGTGAGACCTCAGAGAGACCTCACTAAGCTCACAGAACCCTTTTTGTTAGGTTAAGTCCTTGCTCTCCCTGTACTCTGCAGTGACAACATGTTCACAACACCCATGTCTGCAGTTTGACCTCCTGAAACTGTCCCCTTCCCAAGAGGACAAGGTTGATGCTAAGCCCAGATTCAAGGACACTGCAGGAACACCAGGGATCAGTTCTCTCCATAAACTTTAAGTAGAACACACCCACTGGTACAGAGTGTAGGCTACACTACACTTATTTGACCATCCCAGCTACCATCCTAACATGCATCCACAGACATACCTGGGTTTTCCTCCCTGTCAGGGAATTTGATCTGGACGCCGTAGTCCCGGGTGATCTGCTGGATGCGGGATCCTTTGGGGCCCATAATGGAGCGGTGGAACTTTTGTGGAATGGTGCATTCGATTGTCACCTGAGCTTCCTGTGGGAAAGCAGAGTTGCTCTGTTGTGATGCAGCCTCTTTCACACCAGAAAACAGGATGTTTGTGCATGGTGAAATCCAAAATGGACACAGAGAGGAGTCAGAAATTATAACAATGGCTGACAGGGGAAGAACTGAAAATTTCCAAGAATCGTGCCTCTCTTAGAAGAGCAGAGGGTTTAAAGAAGGTTGCCTTCAACTCAGGATATGAAAGGCTTCCAAGAGCAAAGCTCAAACTTTTTAGTACTCTGAAGATGAGGAAGCATTAGAAGAAATGAAAAAAAAAAAAGATAGATGGGAAGAGAACAGATTTGACACTTGACTGCTTCCAAAAGCCAATACGAGCAGTGCAGGAAACCCCTGAAAGCAACCACTGCCCAAGGCCAGACCTGGAGAGGCACAAGAAGGCTCCAATCTTTTAATGTCTAGAGGTACATCAAGGAGTGGCCTCCTAATTCCACCCCTAAAAACCAGGAAGATTGTCAGAGGAGATTCATTCATATAGCATTGGCATTTTGGAGCCAGCTGCAACCCCCAGGCCAGGATCTAAAGTCTGCAGACCCTGTATGTTGACAGCAAAGGTTCAAATCCAAGAACTACCATGGGACTTGCTCACATAAAGCTTGGACGTACAGCAGGTTCAAGCAGGACACTGCTGAGGGACAGGGTACAGAAGAAACAGTTTTTCTACAACATACCAGGTCCTCGATGATCTCCTGGATGCGTTTCTTGGCTGCCTCCACACAATCCTTGGCTCCCTTGAGGGTGACTTTATCGCTCTGGGTGCCAGAACGCGGGAAGCTGACCATAACACCACCATATTCATCTGCAATCTCACGGAGAACTTGTCCTCGACGGATGACAAAGTGGCGGTGGTGCTTGGGGTCAACCACCATGGAGTCTTCAACCACGTTATCCTGCCAACACACAACAGCCAGTCAACCCCACCTGTCCTGGTGATAGGCATGAGTTGGCTGCACTCAACAGCAATCAGCTTACAACCTCACTCCAAGGTAAGGAAGGATTTTCCTGAGCTCCCACAAAGGGCAGCAAATGGTTTTAGGACAAGCAGGTCCTTCATGCTGACTCGTTACACCTTGCAACAGTGAGAGGCAAGAAAGTAGAAAAAGTTCATACCAAGTTCTTGATGAGAGCCTCCAGCTCCTTCTGTGCCTCTTTGACAGCCTCCTCTGTTCCCATGATAGTGATCAGTTCCTGATCTTTGTCTTCAGAGGTGGGGAAGATGATGCGGGCCCCCGTGTTGTCTCGCACCTTACGGATGTTGCCACCACCCTTACCAATAAGGAATTTGTGGTACTCTGGCTTTGCACGGAGGTCCACAGTATAACTCTTTGTTTGCTGAAAGGATTCAGAGACCCATGGAACGTGTCAATATAAAGAAAATATCCATCAGCACCAACAGTCAGCATATAGATATGTTACGTGCACCCACATGCAGAGTGCTGCAAAAGCAAGGTAGATGCAGCACACCGTTGAAAGTAAAAAAGGTATATAATGTCTTAAATTAAAAACACCACCCTAAAGATGTTCTCAGGGCCAAAAAACTAACTGTACACTCAGCATGACCAATGAGAATTTGAGCAGAGACTTCCCTAGGAGAAGGGTCTGACCCGCACGAAAGGCAACACAATCATTTGCTAACTGCTGCAAGCCAGGCTCCCAGAGGCAACCAGCCAATTCCCATGGAGAACATGTTCACCTGCTGACCCTAGAAAGCTTGCTATTAACATGACCAGTGAGTCAGCCACAACTCAGAGCAAGGTCTTCGAGAGCAAGACCAAAAGCTCTCAAATCTGAGTATGTGCAGTGAATGGAAGAACTGGAGCTGAAATGCAGAGATCAAGAAAAAATTGAAGGAGATCTACAGAGTAAGTGCTTCAGAGAAGTGTGGCTACCCAAGAACATTCAAACCACAGAAGCAGGGAGCCTTAACTCTGAGTATATCACCAGTCTGGCCAAAGATGCATTACAGGCAGTTCTTCTGCCCATGAGAGAAGAACTCATTGCCACAAGGATGGAAGAACATCTTTCTTTTAATCATCCAAACTGTACTCAAATCCCTCAAAAGAGGATTTGTTCTATTGATGCCAAAGGCTTCCATGCAGACAGAAGGAATCACTTCCACCTCCAAAAACAAATAGCTGGTCAAACCAACCTGTTCCTTCCCCTCTAAGGCAAGGCTCACCTTCTCCTCTGCCAGATGTAGCAGCTGTTTCTTGGCTTTCTCCACATCCTGTGCTGGGCCCCTGATGGTCACAGTATCACTGCCAGAGCCCTCTGTGGGGAAGTGGATGTGGACTCCACCACATTCCTCCATGATGGAGCGGATGAAGCGGCCTTTGGCGCCAATGAGGGAATTGTGGAGTTTGGAAGGAATAGAGACCTCCACCTCTGTGATGTTGGCCTAAGCGAGGACAGTATGGGATGTTAGTCAAGCTATAGCAATGTGTTTGCACAGACTCTGCTTGCCCCCTAACTCCCACATTGCCAGGAGCTTTGCAGAGCTGAGTAAGAGAAATGCCTGACCAGAGGAAATTGAGACTGGCCACTCCTAACACATGAGCAGCCACAAACTTCAGTTGAAGAGTCAAGAACAGATTGACATGCTGTTTGTCTCCCCGCTACTGTACCCCACTACAAGCACTTCTGTATTTGTATCTTCTGTAACTCCTATATTTATGTTTTCAAGTCCCTAATCTGCCACAGGCCAGTTGTTTCACTTACCAGTTCCTTTTGGATAGCCAAAATTCTGTGGCGAGCAGCCTCACAGTTTGCTTTTTTGCCCGTGATAACAATTGTCTCCGAGTTGCTGTTCTCAGCTGGGAGATCTATTTTGGTGTTGCTTTCTTCACGGATCTGCCACCAAAAAAAAAAAAAAATCCCAGCAAAATCATTTGAGAGGTGTCCCATGTCGGAAAAAAAGGCCTTGGATGTTTTATTTTGCATTACCAATGAGCAGGGGAGACCAGCGAAAGAGATTTCAATGCAGGCAGTCACCATAATGAGCATTGAAGACAGGAAAGATATCTCACCTTCTTGATGTTGGCACCTCCTTTCCCTATGATGTTCTTGTGGAATTGTTTGAAGATGGGAACGGAAATAGAAAAGCTGTTTTCAACCTAAGAGAAAAGGAAGGGAAAACTGAAGATTACACCATCCTGGCAAGTGAGACCCCATCCCAGGAACTTGATAAACAAGCTTCTGACAACAGGCTTAGACCCAAGGAATTCTTCATACGGGACACTTCCAAGAATAAGCAAAGACATGTACCCTTCTCCTATAGCTCTTAAATAACAGGTATTACTTGCCTGCCCCCATACACATAGAACCATGTCCACAGTTCCCTCATCTTGAGGTGTGTCAGTCCTAGCCAAGCCTCTACATCTCTATTCCAGGGTTATCCAGGCATGGAAGAGAGAATAGAAGATAGAAGATAGACCCTGCCTCCCTTACCAGGTCAAGGCCTCTCTTTTGCATGTACTTGGTGCACTTCTCCACCTCATTTTTGGGACCTCTCAGTTGGACAATGTCACTCTTGTGTGCAGGGTCTGGGAAGTTGATGATAACCTGCAGGAAATGGTCACTTAGGGTCAACTCAAACAAATACAATGATTGTCATGTCAGACACGTGCAAAGGTTGGAGGGATCCTGCACGTTTCCTTTCCCATTTGGAAGCAGGTAACCACATCAGCAGTCTCTGGCCAGAAGAACCATCTTCTCACATATATTAGATGTACGAGAAGACACATATCAGTTAGATATTTCTCATACTCACAGAGAGACTACATTTAAGACTTTACTGATCATGTGTCTATTAACAATGTAGGAAATATGTCCTCTGAATCCCTCATCTCCTCGAAAGCCTTACCTCTGGGAATTTCTCCCGGATTTCCCGGATCCGCTCGCCCTTCTGCCCAATGATGGTCCGGTGGAATTTCTGCTCAATGATTAGGTCCTTGGTGCGTTCATTTTCCTGTGGAGAACAGAGTTTACAAGGAGTGTTCAGCAGGAGAGCCACATCATTGTCATTACCAGTTTGATGCCTGACAGCTTAGTGTCATCAATGTTTTTCCTCCAGATATAATTCACTCTAGGCTGACAGAGAAGGGGATCCAAGGGAACAGAAGAACTTGCACTTGTCATGAGATCCAAGTGCTCAGTGGGCCAGGGGAACACACCTCTACCAGAAGGTTACTAGGGAACACGAGAGCTCAAACCCTGTGGCCTCCCAGGCATCACATCGCACTAACCATACGGGAAGCGAGTTCCAGCAGCTCTTTCTTGGCCTGTTGGACCCCCTGTGGGTCTCCTTCAATTCTGATCAGGTTGCTCTTCTCATTGTCCGGGGGAATGCGCACAGACACCTTGTAGAGGTCCTTAATTCTGTTAACTGCAAGGCAAGGGCTGTGGTGACATACTCTGCTGGGCACGATTTGGAAGCAAAGACACCTTGACTAGAGGCTTTAAGAAGTACAACAGCCTCTGAGGAAAGGCCAGGGGGATGGAGCTGAATCCTGGGGTTCAGCAAAAGCAGATCCATGCTACACAGGAATCTGTACAATTAAATATTATGGCATCTAAAGGCAGTAGTTCACTTGCCAAAGTGAGGCATCTGTTTCTTCCCCAGACAGCACCTGTCTTTTTTGGGGAGAAACTCACCATGCAGATTTCTACCCCCCCAACTGAGTTCTAAGATGAAATTCACACAGACCAACTTGAAAAAAAGAAAAAAGACAACTTTCCAACCTCCTCAAAACACAAAAATTCTACCAGGACACAGCAAAGTAATCTGTTCAACTTTCCAAGACATTAAAGCCATCCCAAGGCCTCACTGCCCAGTTATCTTCTTGTGCCAACTTCACTCCAGAAGGGCAGAGGCAATGCAATGGAGGCAGCACCCTGGTTGAGCTGCAGAACCACAATATGATAGGCTTATCACAGAGAGTCTGAGTACAGGAAAGATAAGAAAGGCACCCCACTTACTGTTAGCTCCGTTCTTGCCAATGAGGTGTCGGTGGAATTTGTGGTCAACATTGATTTCTGCATAATCCATCCGGTTGATCTACAAAGAATTGTACAGGGCTAGGCAGGGCAGGCCCCCTCTGCTGCTGCCTGTGCCCACTGCCAGTGCAGGCACTGACTCCAGCTGCCAGCTACAAGCACTCCTCCTGCTAGTGAGCAGAGCAGAACACTCCCCTCTGCTTTGAGCTGAGAGAACCATGCTTGTGAAACATTTAACGGGACTTAAATGCCTCTCCAGCTGTGACTGAAAGAGAATCTTTCCTTCTCTGCATCAAAAGACTAAAGATGTGCTCATGATTTTTTAAGGAAAGCTTCATAACCAAGGTTTTTGTTCACCTGCCACACAACTTGCCTTCTGCAAGTTCTGTTAAGCCTGTGAAGATATCCACAGACACAAACTACATCTCTGCTCTGTTTCCCCACCTTTCCCCACTTTCTTCTTATATACCAGAACTAGTAACACCAACTTACCAGATCCTTGACCATGACTTCAATCTGTTCCTGAGCCACATTCACATCTTCTGTAGGTCCTTCCAAAGTGATTTTGTCTTCTCCTTCAGTGAATTCGATGTGAACCTTGGCACACAAGGCAAGGAAACCAGTAAGAATTTTCCAAGACACAAGCCAGGTCAATGCTGTCAGTCAGGCCTACACCATCAATCCCTACCACTAGGGCTACATATGATTTCAGAAGTAGGTAACCTACAATTTTGGCCATATTAGTGTCTAGAGCATAAGGTTTTGGTGCTGTCCTGGAGTCTGCAAGGGCTTTGGAGAAGCTCCTCACCCAGCCTTTCTCCAGATACCATCTAACTCACAAGGGAGAAGTCTCATTGAACTCAGCATTTCCAGGTCTCTTACTATATAAATTCTCCAAATACTAACACATAAAGTTTCCTCTGAAGGACTCAACACTTGAAAGTTACATAGGATGGGAAGTGTTCGAGGCAGTAGAAGTTCCCCTGAATATTTTAAGATCTGTGTCATTTCCTCCCTGGTTTTATCCATACTAGAATACATTTCTCTCTCTACAAAGAGTGAGCTGGATTAAACCACATTCTACTTCAACTGGTGCTAAGCTAATAGTTCATCCATACCTTTGGCATCTGCTGAGTTATTTTGGCCAGGTTTTGTCCTTTCTTTCCAATGATGAAACGATGAAGCCAAGAGGGGGCTGAGACCGAGGAGACGGTAAAACTGTTGGCCTGAGAGACAGAGAAGCTGTTTGATGGACAGACTGGAAAAGGCCTTCACAAAAATTCACTTCCAGTTCCCATGCTGCACTCTCGTTATTGAGTTCTAAGCTGCATCTCTGACAGCCTGACAGAGACCACCCCCCTCCACCTGTCAGTGCCCAGGGACGTATCTTTGTGGGGCTTTCAAAGGAGCCTGGTCCATCCCATCAATACCTTTGCATAGACTTCAGTCAATGCTTGCCCAAGCTTTTCAGGCTCGCCTCGCAGTATCACCGTCTCCGAGCTACTGTCAGTGGGTGGGATCTCGACAGAGACTCCAGTTTTCTCCAAGATCTCCTGCAGGGAATTACCCTTGGGGCCGATGACATACTTGTGCTGGGACTTCTTCACCTCCACAGCAATGGTAGTAGTCTTCTTTTTCTGTAGGAGCAGAGGCACTGGAGCATCAATCACAAGGGAGCAGGGAAGGACAAAAGTGAAAGGAAGAGACACAAGATGCAGTGAAGCTCAGCACCCAGGAAAGATCAAAGCAAAGGTGAGCACAGGAGTTCTGCAGTACCCTAGCACCTTTGGGACCTGCCTACAGAAAGCCCTATTCTCAAAAATTCACAGGTGAAATACAAAAATTCTGTTTAAACTCCCTGGGACA
This sequence comes from Ploceus nigricollis, assembly GCA_013399945.1. Classification (NCBI taxonomy): domain Eukaryota; kingdom Metazoa; phylum Chordata; class Aves; order Passeriformes; family Ploceidae; genus Ploceus; species Ploceus nigricollis. The sequence goes on from VXBC01011643.1 coordinate 28,051, forward strand.
CGACATGGAAGAGACCACATACACACCCCTGCCCTTGCACAATGCCCAGCTGTCCCCAGGCAGTGCTGTAATGCAACACCACGCTATAAGCTGATTATCTGTGTTGAAATTCAGACTGGTACAAATGCAGATGTAACCATGAGGAAAAACAGACCAACAACCCACAACAAGGATATTCACAGTGACGCTAGCAATGGAAAATAAACTGAAGTGAAATTTACTTTTCAGCAACTTCTACTCATGTAACAATTTTGATACTGTCAGTTGGCCACACTGTAGCCTTCACAATTCCGTCCTTCCTTTGCAGCACCTGTGAAAACACGCACCCAGAGAGCTCTTTGTGGTCTGCTAATTTCCATTACAGAAAAAAGCCCGAGATCTGTCACCTCCTGGGCAGAATCACCCCAAGTCCCACTCTGCTGAGCAAGGAAATGGTAAGACCTAGGTCCATGTACGGCAAGGGTTGCCGAGCAAGAGCTGACATGAGGAGTATGCAACTGAGGGAGGCACAAAAGTAGAAAAAGAAAGGAAGAGGGGCTGTGAGCAGGTGGGGGGAAGATGGGAAGCTCTAGGGACCATCCATACCTTCTCCTCATAGATCTTCTTAACACGAGCCACAGCCTGGGCCAGCTGTTCCTTTTCCCCTGTGAAGACTATCTCTGTCTTGTTAACGCTGGGCGGAGGAATGTTGATGCGTGTCCCTGTCTCCTGCATGAGCTCACTCACCAGCTTGTTGTAAGGGCCAGCAATGAAGGGATGGTACACCTTCTCCACATCCAGCCGCTCCACGGCACGCTTATCCTAGAACAATCCAGAACAGTCCTCAGTGGAAACTGTTGTTGATATTACCTTCTCTGCCACATACAGCTGAATTCCCAGTGCTGTCTTGCTTGACACTCTAGCTCAAGCACCCTTTCCAGTTTGCAGGCTCCAAATTTATGATACTCACCTCTAATCTCCTGTCTTATCTCGGCTGGTATCTAATATGGTTCACTTCAAAATATGAAAAGTGTTTATCTGACTTTAGAGATGGACAAAAGGGAGAATCAGAAGGTGCAGAACCTGGAAGCAGTGCTCAAACAGCCAGTGGAATGGTATACATTTCTGTTCAGACTAACAGTGTTACCACTGGCTGTGGCCATGGTGGCTACAAACATCTAATATACCACAGAGAACCAAAATGGCTGTTCAGATAATGACATGAGAGAGATCACAGGACTGAAGTACCTGCTCAGCAGAGATAAGCAAGATCTCGTGTCGGGCCTTTTCAATCCCTTCTTTAGTGCCAGTGATCTTGATCTGGTTGCTGGGGTCATCTGGGCGGGGGATCTGGATCTTGGTTGCAGTTTTGAGCTCCAGGTCCTGCAGCTTCTCACCATTCTTTCCAATGACAAAACGGTGGTGCTCCTTGGGGATGGCAACTGTCGCTGAAGCCTGCAATACAAAGGCCAAGCATCTATGAGAGCCCCTGCCTGTACAGGGAAAGCTTTTCAGATGCTGCTTAGTGCTACAACTGAGGAGTAAACACAATGTCTTCCAGCACATCCATCTAGCACAAGATTGATACTATGCCAGAGGAGTTGATCTAAAGTGCCTGTATTCCAGGAGTCTAAACCCCACTGTTCCCTAAAAAGCCTTCTGTTTTCCCAGGACCAGTACTCTAAACAAGCAAAAGCCTTCAGGCACATATGAGGAGGTGTCTATGCTCCACTGTCTCACAGTCTCTCAGCACCAGAGAGCAACTGGGATGACAGCTCTGGGGTAGAGTTTATCTGAACTCTGATATCTGCTGCTAAGGCTACAGAGAAGAAGACACAGTCTGACTCCTAGGAAACTGAAATTCAACACCAGAAACTTATTCCAGCAGGCAGACAGCTCAACTGTGCTTACGATTACTGAGTGCTAAGGTGTCTTCAAAGCAGCACACGCTGCTTCAGGGACTGCTTTTCTCTTGAAAAAGAGAACTTTCCTCAATCTAGCATTAAAGGGCTGGCTTGTAACAGGGATTCCTGACTTCCCTTCTCAATGAGTTTTTACTGACCTGAGAGCTTAGGATTGCTACTATGTTCTTGATCCCTGTGAATATGTAACTATTAACTAACTAGGCACCTACAATTCAAGCTACAATGGAAAAAGAAATAAATCAAATCAAAAACACATCTCTTGGTGTGACTCTGCAATTTCCTGTCTACATACTGATGCCAGCCAAGCGTAGGTGAAGTTGCAATACAGACACACCTCTCATACCTGGGGCCAAGTAGGAGGGATATTTGAGGACAGTGGGGCATGGATCTGTGGTAGTACAACTGAAACTATTTTTTCAGACGCACATTACGTAGAGTTTGTCCCTTTTTCGTCCCTCTGGCAGGGTATGACACATGGGCTGAACAGTCCTGAGCAGACATGGTATTAACTACTGCATTAACTACCTTGGACATTACACTTAAAAACACACCATGACACCTGGCTGTGATGGATCTTAACGTGAACTACTATTTTGATAATGAAGTCAAGAACCTGAAAGTAAGAAATCAAAATGCAGAGGACTGAAAGGAGAAGCAACTGAAACAAGGAGTCTGTAATTACTTACCAATGGGGCTCAAGTTACTCAACTCAGAACCCTAATCTGAAACTTCCAGCATTTGGCAGAACTCCCTCTTCTCTACTTTTCTTTCTCCCATCTTTTCACATTCTTCTCTGAAGGACTTCAGAGAAAACACCATAGTTCTCTCACACTATGAATTTTGTGTGAGGGACCTGTACCCTGCCAGCACCAGCACCTCAGCACAAAGTCACAGGTTGAAGACTCCACCCTTCATGCAACACCACAGCCTGTAATTAGCTTTGAACACTATTTTAAGCCTCATTTCCATTCCAAATTGCCAATTGTATGCTTTGAAAATATATGGCAAAGCTGAATTAGTCATCTAATAACACCTCTTTGGCTTATAAGCACACACACCCAAGGGTCTCAAAGCATTCAGGAGTCTTGGGGAAGAGCAAGGATCAAGTGAGAAACAGTTAGCTGCCCTCACCTGAGTCTGCAGTCGAGCAACAATTTCCTTCCGAGCCTTCATGACTGCTTCCAGCTTGCCAGAGACCATGATGGAAAGGCCCTGGTCCTTTGCGAGAGACAGCTCCAGGTGAGCTCCTGTCTTCTGCATGATGTCAAGGCAGATCTTGGCCTGCTCGCCTTCTCCAAACTGATTCATGTCCTTGTATTTCCTCTCCTCCAGCGGCACATGAAACACCTGCTCAGCCACAGACACAAAAAAAAGCACAGCAAGCTGTCAGTGTGCTTTTGTCTGACAGCTCCTCTCTCTCTTGTGGCTATACAGGACTTTAGTGGCAAGCTGACCTCCCAGGTTTGTGCAGCACATGAACCAGCTGTGCCCAGGGAACTGCAGGAGCACTTCAGCAGCCAGTCTGCCCCCCACCAGGACTCTTCCTAAAGGGGGATTAGCACTCACTACAGGAATTCTGCAATCCTCCCTTCGGGCCTGCTTCAGCTATTTGTGGAACAGGGACGCAGAGCTCCTTCTGGACAGTTTTCCAACACATCCCACCCCTCCAGAGCAGTCCTAGCTCTCAGCTGCAGTACCAGGGTAAAATACAACGACGAGGCTGACATACCCAGGATTTCATACTCCAGGGAATGCTTCACTTCACCTACTTACATACTTTGGGGAGTGGGGAAAAGACAGGAGATAAGACATCCGCTCCCACCAACCTGAGTGATGACAGAAGCCTTTATTGGTCGAATTTTGCTCCAGGGACCAGCAGGTTCCTGGGCAGCTTCCAAACATGGTGCTTTCTCAGGGAGTGGAGGGAAGGCTTCCTTGTAGGTTGGAGGATCATTCTCTTCTTCGGAGTTTAAAGCTGTAACTGGGGTAAAGCAAATAGGGCAAATGAGTCACTTTCCTTGCAGAATGCCCCTGTTCACAGGCAGTGCAATTGTAATTAGGCAGCACTAACAAGGGAGAGAAAATGGCTTGTGCCCTGCTATTAATCCTATTACAACTATGCCTATGGGGCTGCCAAGTCTGGAGCACAACTGACATCAGCATAGCACAGACTGCAGTGGATGCCACAAACCCACCAGCCTTGTCTGAGCTGGCACAGGGGGTGCAGGGAGTGAACATGCAAGTGAATGGTGGCAAGCAAACAGGACCTTATTGCCAACTCTGTCAAGAGGGGTTCAATTAGGGGAAAACAGGCTGAGCAGAAAGAAGTGAAAGGACCAAAGGGTGCAGGTCAGAAGGGGATAAGACAAACATAAGCCCAGGAAAAAGGCAGACAAGGACTATAGTAAGGGCAAAGTCTAGGGAAAGCCTGTATGCCTTACGTTATGCTCGACTCACTTGTGCACTGGGCCATATCAAATGGGGCAGTTCACAGCTGGGAATGGATGCTAAAACCCACCACTGAGTCAGTTTGTATGGCTAGTGACCACCCCCAGCACCTGGCTGAGCAAAGGGTGGAAATGGCAGCCCAGCACACTGATACATGAGGCTCTTGTATAGCCCAGTGCCCCACCCCAGGGCTGAGAGCACTGCTAGCCAGAACTCTCTGAAGTGCTCAGGCCTATCTCCTCACAGCCCTGCATTGTGCAGCACCACCACTGTGCTGCTAAGGGTGGAAAGCTAGTCTAGCAAAACACTAATTTAGGAAAGGAAAATGCACACTTTTGGGGAACCAGACACATGGAGTGAGCTTGGGTAAGAGGTCTGTGCAGTCTGGATCTAGAGGCACATCACAGGAACTCACCTTTCACCTGCTGCTGGGCCAGGCCGCTGCGGTGTTCAGCAAAGCTCTCCTGGGTCAAAACTGCCACAGAGCTCATTGTCGACTTCCCACCCACACACAATCCGGGTATGCCACTGGAAGAGAGATGGAAGTGGCAACAGTATTACCAACATCACACAGGGTGCACAAAGTCAGTCCAGGAAGACAAAGTGTATGTCACTGAGCACTCTTCCAGTCATCCTCTTGAAAAGCACCCACAGGGCCCATCGGCTGCCCAATTTCCTTGCTGAAACAGACAGGAATTTCGGGGGCATATTTCCTCCCTACACAGTGGTCACCAAAAACAGGGCTCCTCCCTAAGAAGGCAGAGGATGTGTAACCTAAGAAGGTCACTGGAAAGGGAGACACCACAAATTTTTAAAGCATACTCTAATTAACCTAAAGTACGGTCTCATTAATATATTAATTATTAATGGTGTGCAATTTTTACATGAGTATGTGAATGTCTGGACAGTCAGTCCAAGACCATTGTGAGATACACAATGTGAGATACACCTAGAGATAAAGGAGAAAGGACCCAGGAAGCTGTTGCCTCTTCACGAGAAACTTATTTAGGTGCCTGACTTAGGGAGACACTCAGAAAGCTACAATGACTAGCAAGCTCAGCAACAGCAAGATCTTTGGCTCTCCCAAAATAAGAACTTACCAGCTAAATGGTCAGTAGCCAGAGAGTCCGTCCTGTAAGCTGCCTGTTTGTCAGCCTGCCAGCTTTTGCTTTAGAGAAAAAAAATTTAAACAATTAAAATAAATAAATTAGGTCCAACACAACAGAAAACCATGACATCCCTGTTACTGTGACTTCCAAGAGAGCACTGCCTGTACCCTTCAAAGTTGCACCTTATCCAAAACACTCTCATACCCAGCTGCATCTCCCCACACGTGACATCTGTCATATTTTACTAGCTCTGCAGGCAGCGCCACTATCTACTCAAACTTCACAGCAGGAAGTCTGGAGTAGTTACTCTTTCACCACACTGGCTACAAGAGTAACCATCCAATATCAGGCAAAAATACAGCCAATTAATAGCAGATGTTCAAAACATGAAATTTCAGGGTTGCAAGCAAGACCGTCTCTAGTCAGAAGAGACTAACAACCTGAAAACCTGCCAACAACACTGCCATCAGTCACAAGTTAGGAATGCAGTTCAGTGGAGCTTGGGTGAATCAACACAGACATCCTCACAAACTAAGGCAAACACTCAGGGCTCTCTACACTCAACTGCTGGGCAGTCCAGCTCTGCAGTTTTTATTGCAATAAGATCATGCACCAGGCACTAAATTCTGTCTCTAGGCCTAAATCTGAAAGTTGGAAGAAGAAAATTTACACTGGTTTACACGGACTATTTTAAACGTGTACAAAAGGCAGAACCAGGAAGAAAAATACACTGCTGGGAAGAGATTTCCATCTCCCGAATCTGGACCTGCAGATTTACTGAATAAGTGCTTAGGAATACAAGTGAAAATGTGAAAGCCAGTACAGTACACACGCTGTCAGTTGTACAGTATCCACACCCAGAGTCCCCCAGAGCTGTTCTGTGTGCTTCTGCAGAGCTTGCACTCTCCTAAAACCCTGCCTGCTCATGGGATAGGAGACTCCTCTCCCACACACACCCTGCAGTGCTGCTTGGACCATCTTCTGTACAGCAAACTCAACTGCTTTTCAGGAAAGTGACAGTTGCCATCTCTGATCTTCCAATATGTTAGAAAAGGCTCCCAAAACCAGGGTCACTCCTAAAAACACAGTGCTGCCGATGGGGTGTCTCACATTATGCTAGAGCTGTGATGCAGTAAGGGAGGCTGATGCTGGCAGAAGGAAAGGAGAGAAGAACAGTGACGCAACAGAGTCGTACAGGCCTGATCTGCACCTCAGCCAAGGCCATTGTTTTCCCCTACTTCAACATGCCTTTAACAGGCAGAAGGCAGCACAAACTGTGCTGTCAGAGCAATAGAGCTAATGCTGCAATTAATCCAGGAATGAGGCAGCAGGTACTGGGACAGCCAGTCATGCTGCTGAAGTACAGCTGCTGCAGCAATGCAGATCTCTGCAAGGCATTTGCTGTGTACAGAAAGGGTGGCTAGCAACCTGATCTTGGAGAAATCTCCTTGCTGTCCAGGGTTACAGCACAGTGTAAAACACGGTTACATGTCCATGGTACATGCCTGCACTGCTCAAGCTGCTGCAGATCCAAGGAAAGCAAGTTACTGCCATGGCACCTGTTCCAGACTATCTCGGCAAGGCTTGCAGATTCTGTGGCAGCTCCTCCAGCCTGTTGGGTCACTAACGAGGGTGCCACCACCTCATGGCAAGCTCCAAACGAAGGCAGGAGGGAGAAGCATGCTAGACATCACAAACAGCTGTCAAGCTCTGGCTGGAGCCTTGCTAAAGGCACAAATGTGCTTACAACTCTCATTTCTCCAGAAAACACCACCTGGCTGATCTTGCACGTATTTTCCCCCTTAGAGGAGGAGGGTAAGGACAAGAAATCAGTGAACGACACCCAATATAGCACCTACTTGAAAGACACAACCTCAAGGCACAGCTGCTGGTTTCACTGTGTACACACCAGCTGCACAGATCCTTCTTGCAGCCTCCACCTCAGAGAGCAGCCAGACATCCAATGCAAAATCAAAGGGCAGCATTTATCCATATGAATTTCTGCTTCGTCACCCATACAAGAAGCTAAGAACAAATACTCCTCATCTCCAGCAATCCCAAGCATCTGGTATATTGTAGGCCTCAGGGATTCATCTCTGGCCAAAATCAGAGGCAATCATTAGAATGGTATTTTAAATGTAACATTAAAACCAGCAGTTCAAGCACTGCATTTGGATCTTACACCTCCTTGGCTTCCCACTTAGGTTTTGAAACTAAGGTTACAGCTACGTCATGCCAGCGTGGAGCTGACTGGGTCAACAGGTTTCAAACTGCCTGGTTGATACACTGCCTGTAGTGCTGGCCTTGTGTACCCACAGAAGTTACAGAAGTCTAGAGCACACCTCAATAAAGAGAACAAAATCATCCTAAAAATAACCTCCAGCAAGGGCCAGACCCTAATCACACGGGAAACATTTGTATGAAAACAAACAAGTCAAAGTCATGAATTACACTGCCAATACAATCATTTCTTGTGGATGGAAATGTCAGTTACATGTTATTTAAAAGTATATTTAATAAAAACATTATTATTTTGTTAATCCCATGCAGTGAGAACCACACACAGCAACAGGGCTGCGCTGGTTGTGGTAGGCACTGCCTCTGTTCACACAGGACAGGGCAACCTCTTGGTTGGATGAGTGGACACAGATGAGAACACTTGCTTTCTGAAAACTGATGGGCCCCCTCAGAGATTGGCGGCCCAGGCCCCCTAGTTTTGAGAGAATCACGCTGACAGACAGCTGCTGTGTGGCAGAACGCAGTCTCCCTTCGTAGGGATTCCCGACTTAATGCATCAGAGCGCAACACGACCGCAGCCCTGGCCGCGGGCAGCCCTGACCCATCCCCCATGTTTACTCTTCCACTCGCGCCGGCCTCGCCACCGCGTCCGGCCCCGGACAGGAGGAGCCCTGTGGCGGCCCCGCCACCGAGGACGTGCACCCGGCCGCGTCCTGCTGGCCGGCCCGGCGGGGCAGGCAGAGATAGCGGGGCTGGGAGAGGGGCATCGGCGGGGGAGCCTCCTGCGCGGGGCTGTCTGCGCCCGGAGCCTACTAGGCCCGCACGCCACCGTGACGCCCCCGGGCAGCGGTACCGGGCCGCCTCTCCGCTTGGC
>VXBC01011643.1:36843-50392 GCA_013399945.1 Ploceus nigricollis
GCTTCGGCTCCTATCGGAATCAAATCCTAAGACGGCCAGGAATGGCATGGAGCCGCCTCCGCCTGCGCTACTAACCCTCTCCCACCAACGATGGGATCCACGCCGCGCCTCGGCCCGGCCCGGCCGCCCCCTCCCCAGGCAGCCGCGGGGCCCGGCCTCCCCATCGGCCCGGCCCCACACGCCGGCCATACGCGGCAGCGGCTGCCGGCCNACTCCAGCCGGCCGGCCCGGCCCGGGGAAGCGAGTCACGGGTGGCTACCGCCCGCTCAGCGCCCTCGGGACCGCGCCGCCCCCGGCTCCCTGGCTGATATCCGCGGTACAGGCCCTTTGCACCTTCCCTGCGGATTCACCGCGGAACGCGCCTCCCGACCGCAGCCCAGCGGCAGAGGGGACTGAGGCTGCTGTAGCACCGAAGCCCCCGCGGGCCCTTACCCAGCCCCGCAACGGCCCCAGAGCTCAGGATTACCCGCTTTGATCAAGCCCGGTTTCACGCAGGGTTAGTGAGCAGTGGCTCATGAGCACTCTGATCAGCCTGAAAACCACGGCTTAAAGAAGACAGCGAACAGCTGGGGCTCCTGCCTGGTCCCGCGAGTGGAGAGGGACAGCGAGGCCCCAGCCCTAAGAGGCCCCTTGATCCACCTCCTCCTGCACAGACTGTGTCAGAGCAGTAGCTACCCGAAGTGAGGTTGCAGGCAGGCAGAAGGGGCAAGGTAAGAGCAAGAGTAGGAAAAAAAAAATAGAGACAAAACCACAGAAAACCCACAAAAGCATAACACACCCCCCATACCCCAGAAAAGTAAAAACAACCCAAAAAATCCAACCAAACAAAAAAAAAACAACCCAAAAACCCTCTTCTTATTCCAGTCTCTAATTTGGAAATGGGGAAAGTGAAGGAGGGGAAAGGCAAGCCAGCAAGCACAATACCCTTCTTTCCTGCATAGAGGATGTTTCTTACTTTGTGCAATATAGATGTTTTTAATTATTAGCTCTGCACCCTCAGGGAACCAAGGAAAAAAACCCTGTCCCATTCCCATCACTGTAAAAATACATCAAATTTGAACTGATTTTTGCATTAGCTCATTTTCCTACACGGCATTAATCTTTCTCATAATTCATAACTTACACTTAGTGACTGGTTTTCTCATTCCCACCTTGAGAGAGAGCACTCCCAGATACTAGCAAACAGAATGAAAGCTGCTCTGTGGAGCTCTGACCACAAAAATCTGAGGTCTTTGGGTTAACTGCTTTTGATTACATGCAGTAAATTTTAGAGATTTCATGAACTGCATTTCTGGAAACATGGATGGTATTTAACCTTTAGTAAAAGTATTACTTATTAATAAACAAGAGTAGATTTCTCATTTCTCCTCTTTTTATCTTATGGCTGGGAGGACATCATCAAAGCACTTGAATTTTTTGACACAATTTATAACTATAAATAAAGATACACTTGTGGGTGAAATCAGGAAGTCTGCTAAACAGAGGAGAACAGTCGTCAAGAACTGACACCATGGCCAGGCACCTCCATCTATCTCCCCCAGCCCAGCCTCTCCTCAGAAAGCCTGTTATCTCTGGGAGGATGCAGGACCACTCCAGGCACAGGGCTCTCCACAGAAAGGCAGTGACTCCACATCATATCCGCTGCAGGAGCTGGCTCTGGCTGCTCTGACACAAACCACCTGGGCTGTGGATGCCACAAGCACCTCTAAGGCCCCCAGGCAGGCTGGTGCCTACCAAGAGCTACAGGGACCTGGGCAAACCTCAGCATCTCCAGACTTTGGGCAGCAGCTGCAGTGCAGGGTGTTGTAATTTGGGACTCAGAACCTTGCTTAAGGTGCAGGATGCTTTTCAAGTGCTTTTGCTCCCTTGGGTTTATCTCCCCAGTGCAAAGCAGGCAGGCTCCTCGCAACACTCTAACTTCCAATTAACTCTAACGTGAGTAAGTACCATGATCCCCTGTGCCAGGGAACCAGAGAAGCATCACAACCTCCAGCCTACAGCATCTTAGCAAGGCACCAACATCTCCCTCAACTCCACCTCATTATCTGGTTCAGCAGGGGCCCTCTGTGGGACATGCCACCTTGTGCCTCTGGGATAACCTGTCCTGTTTTCTCTATACAGCGCTGCTGCAGCCACAGGTTGCCAGATCATTATGGATTTCTTGCTTCTATCACAGCTTCCTCTCCAGGTCTGCTTAAGAGGCAATCTTCCTCTGCCTGTTGCTCTTCCTTTATTTGCAGTTGCAAGTGGTGGGTGGGAAGCCTGCCAGTCCCAGAAGCTACTGGAAGGCCTGGAGCACCTCACCGTGTGCCACCCTCAAATAATGATTTCTGCTGAAGGAAATGTGTCACAGGCTGTTCTCCTTAGAGGAAGATCTTCCACAGGGAAAGAGGTGTGTGTATGGGGGGAAGAGCTCACCTTTCCTCCCACATTCAGTAAGTACATAAGTGCAATACACTGTGCATGGACAAAAACACATTTAGAGAGTGCCAGGAGGCTTATTTCAACCTCCTGCTCCCATCAGCACATCAACCATTTGTGTTTCATCCCATACCTTTTCTTCAATGAGGCTATGGAGTCTGGGTAGAGAGGGGTTTGCAGGGATTGCTTCAGGTCTGTTCTGGCTACTTACTTGCCCAAAAATGCAAACTCACATTAAAAAATAAATTAAAAATACACTTGTCATGGAGATGTGTGTAAAATGGCTCCTCTATAAGCCAGGTGCAGGAATTTTTGGTAGCTGAGGGGAATGGAGGCAGAAGAAGATACCCAACCCCTTGACAAACACTAACCTACCACTCTCCCTCAAGCAACCCGTATTTTGGCAGCATTACAATAGGTCCCAATTTCATGACTTGTTAGAACAACAGAAGAAGAAGCCTCCCAAAGAGAGCACCAAAGGGTGGCAGAAAGGATAAAGGATTGGGCAGTGCATACTTTCCATGGCTTATCAGAGTGGCAGCTCATATCACCAGTCTGAGGGAGGACACAAATGGGACCAGCAAAAACATCAAACACACAGAGAGATAAAAGTAACACTGAGCTGGTTTGGGGCTTGTTTTTTTGGAACATGTGTTCACCCATGTGAAAGCAAGGTTGAGGAGTTAAGAAGCTTTCCATGATCACTTCACCCCAGAGCTCTTGGGGAAGGGAAACTGCACCTTAAACTACTGGAGCAAAAAGGCTGGTCTTTCCTGGCACATCTACCCTCAGCTGAGCTAGGATTTTGCAAAGCATTTCTTCTAGCCTATTCGTATTTTCTGTTGTTATAAGAGAGTCCTATTTTTCCTGCCAGAAACCAAAAGCCTTATTTGGAAAGCAACCCAAGTATGTTCCAAAGAGTGTGTGCTGTGATTTTATTTCCTGTTAAATATAACTCCAGATTTCTAAAACTGTACAAATAAGCACCCATTTTATACTCTGGGTGCTTATCCCACACAGTCAAATCAGAAAACACCACAAAAGAGCTACCCCCTGAAAGCATCCATTTCAGCATATTCCTTGCCAGTAGCGTTAAGAGAAAAGGGTTGGGGGTATACTTTGCATCACACTAGAAAAAGCAAGCAAAAGAGGATTCAGGACACTCGTATGGCAGAGAGCACTGAGTTTCTCAGCCAAAGTAGGATACGTGTCTCAGCTCTATATCGCTGTGGCTCACCAGGGGATCTTCCAACAGAATATTTGCATTTCTACAGAAAATCTCTGTTAAACTGAAGTTAGGAGTCAAACTATATAGATAGTTCTGCTAAGAGAATGAAAAAAGTTTCATCATAAGAAATGACTGAACATGAGTCCACAGTGCTTATGTCTCTGTGACTTTGAGACTAGTTTTTACTTATTTGCCACGAGGAAGAAAAGTTTCAGGGATGTGCAAATCAGACACCTATCTGCCCCATTCACACATCAGTGCTGAGAAAAAATGATCCTGTAGGCTAAATTCTGCCCCTTGGCTGTACTTAATGCAGCCCCACCATCTTCAGAGGCCCACTGTAAATACCCAATTAGAGAATTATAGGTAGAAAGAGAAAAGTCTACCCAAGCCTAGACACTAATCCCAGCTCCAACCACTTAGTGATATTGTGAAGAAGAGAGAGTGATGGAAGGAAGGTGAGTGACTATGTGTGTTTGTCTCACACAGGATCTGGGTGGTATAAAATATAGGGTCCCAGGTGGGTGCAACACCACTTGCTTTTCTCCTGGTAACCTACATTGTTTATTGAGGGCAATGCTCTTGCAGGAACAGAAGAGCTGACTTGATCTTGAAGGAAAATGACAAACCTCAGCAGGGCTCTCAGGCAAATATGGGTCTTTAAAAGACTTATTTCATGGGAACTCTGACAATAAAATTATGCAATTGTCAGTTAGCAAAGAATATATACACTGCCCCTCCTAGGCTATCACAGGGTGCTCTGTAACAAGGGGCATGCAGAGTAGGTAGGAAGAACAGGAGCCACTTACTGGTGTGGACAGAGTTCTAGTGTGAACAAGGAGCATCAGGCCTTCTGATTGCAGAGGGAGGAAAAGCTGCTGGTTTTACACAGGGACACTGTGAGAAAATGAGATTTAATGGAAAAACAAAGAAACAAACAAACAAACAAAAAAAAAAACAGTGAAGAGTGTCAAGCTCTGCTCTTAGATTTGCTGCAGATTTGGTGAATTGACCAGCAAAATTCTCTTGGTTGCCCTGGCTGTGCACACACAGCATCTTGATTTTCTCTGTGGACTTGTTATTTTATTTCAAGTTGTTCAGAATGCTGTGATCCTTGGATGTCAGGTGCTGTGACAAAACAAATGTCTTTTCAGAGATGAGGAAGGAAAAAAAAAAAATCAATGGACAGTTTAATAAAATCAAATGCAAAGCAGAAGGAAGCCACAGAGGACCAGTCTGAGTCTGCCCTTCCACTTGCACTGAGAGAAAACTGATTTAACATAAACTTGGATTTCAAGAAGTTGCAAAGGAGTAGAATTTTTAAGGAGTAGAAGCAAATTTCAGGCTTCTGGCCTTGGGGAGCCAATAAACATTTTCACAAGGAATAAATGTGAGGGATAAAGTAAAATACAGTATCTTCCAGTTTCACAGTAAAGCAAAACACTGTTTTGACTCAAGAATGGAAAAAGTGATTCACAAAACATAGATTCCAAATATATTGCCTGGAAAGTGGGAGCAGCACAGAAATCACAGAAATTCAGAATATCTGGTAACACATGGAGGTCAGAGTCTCTGGGGCCTGCTCAAAGGACAGTCAGACCAGGGCATTCCTCACACAGGTCTTGAAAACCTTCAGAGCTGCACAAACTTTCTGGGCAACCTATTCCAATAGCTGACTATCCTTACAGCAAAAAAAGGTTTCTTACTTGCAGTTAGAACTTCAAATTTAAATGTTGGCTCTTTATGCTGATCTGAACTTGCTTCTTAGTTTAAATTGCCACCACACTGTGTGCTTATCACTCCCAGGTGCTTTCAGAGGGGTGCTGCAGCACTGCTTGCCATTCTACACTGCAGAAGAACAAAATCTTCCACAATTTGAGAGCTGAGAGGTGCTTTCCAAAGCCTGCTAATATCCAAGTTACCCAAGAAATGAGGATTTTGGAGATACTGCAGAACAAAGCATGCACTATTTTTTTTGTGTTCTTCAAATGGAAACTCTCATTTTGCTCTCCTTTGGCTACTGGATTGAAGTTCTTTTGTTTACCTTTCAGTGTCTCCTGATCTCTCTCCATTGGCCACTGCGATATAAAATGAACACGTGGCAATTTTTTTTACAGAAACACGAGAGCCAGCAGCTCTCATGCACTGTACATCACCTAGCTTGAAAAGGCAAGGGATTTGCAAGCCCTAAACTTACCTTTTTTCCACCTTTACTGTCATATACTGAGAAAATGTAAAGTCAACTGCGTCCCTGAGCTCAAACTGTCACCAGATCCACTCAGACCCTCCTCCAGGTACTCTTAAGCTGATATTTTGCAGGACAGAATTAAAGTACTTGCTTACAGCAGTTTATAAAGACAGCAACAACCACTTCTTTTCACAACGACTGGATAAATATATACAGAAAATGAAGAAAAAAAAAGAACAGTGGCAAACTAAATGAGACCTCCCGAATGCCACTTTTAAGGGGAGGTGCAGAAAAATTGCAATTTAAGCAAAAATGTAAACAGACCTTTGGTTTTGCCAGTTTTGTTTGGGTTACAGTTCTTTTTAATCTTGCTTAACTACTTTGATTCCACGTATTATATAAAAAAACCTCAGCAAAGTTGTTCAAGGCTCCTTGAAAGATTTTAAAGATTCTTCAGTTCATAATGTTTATTGGATAACGAAGACTCAAGAGAATGCCAGAGCTCCATTTTTATAAACTCTATGTGCTCTGGTATGTTTTGCTCTGAATTCCAGTTTCCCAAGTCACATGGCTTCACAAGACTCTCTAATTCGGTAAATTTTATTTTTCTTCATTTCTATCTTTCAGTTCCAATAAGCAGCTTGAAACGACAACCTAGAAAAGTTAGCCTTAGTGTGACAAACCAACCACTTAAAAGAATAAAAGCCCGAAACTTGCAGGGAGGCTAGTGCTCTGTTTGGAGCAGCACAGAACTATTTAAAAATGAAAAAACCCACCTTCAGTTTGGCAACAATTCCTCTGAAAAAGCATTAAAGTAAATATCTGATTCCAACTGCCACTTTGGAAGAGCAATGCTCGGATCCTCACTATTTAAGCACTGCCTTCCCTTTGTCCTATTCATAGCACATGCAACAGGGGCTCAGCATATCCACAGACAAGCACTAATTCCTAATCTCTACTAGGCCAAGCAAAAGGCTCTTCATGTGTTAGACAGAATTACATCACGGTGGCTAAACTGACAGTGAAAAACCCAGACAGTCTTCCCTTCCAAATTTGCAAGGCCACTCTAAGCCTGCTATGAAAGGAGAGAAAGATGGATAGGGAGAACTCAGAGTAAAACTATTCCCCCTAATTGTTACAAATAATATTATTTTACGCTTAAAACCCCTTTTCATAACTGAATCATTCCCAGTTCTACCCTGCTCATCTTTGGGCTGAACTGGAACAGGACATGAACAATTTTGGGTACAATTTTTTTGTTTTGATACCTCATGCTGCTCAGCCCTCCACCCACTTGGAATGGTGTCCTGAGAAAGATGAGTTTTCAAATAAAATACAGGGGTAATATTTCCTGAATTTGCAAGAACTTCTAACCTTCTGTAAATACACACTGCTTGCTCTCACTTTACCCACAGCTATGCTGCAAGCAACAGAGCCATCTACTCAGGATTTTAATTTAATGAAACTATTTATAAGAGCAAGACGAAAAATTCACTTTTAAGCTCCTTCAGTGCTACACAACCAGCTCTGCTTTTAAGCAATAGTCATATACCTACAACTTGCTATTCTCCAGACATTCCAAGGGTCCTTGTAAGACAAAATACCTAAATCCCAGCACACTGCACCAACTGCTGAAGTATTCACTTTGAAAACAAAGGCATATGCACTAGCAGATCAACCATAATATATTCCCATTCCCACTCTCACCCTGCCTGCTCTGGGAGTTGTTCTTTTCAGCTTTCCTTTCAACTGCTCCTGCACAGGTTTACATTCAACTTTATCACTGGCACAGAGATAACAGCAAACTTACTTTCTCCTGAGCAATGGAAACTGCTGGGGCCTGCTGTACAAACAGCAGAATCCTGCTCTCCTCTTTCAGAAAGGCAGGAAGTCAGGCAGTCCACACCATCTCCAATGCACACTGGAGACACAAAAATGCCCACCAGCTTCTGGGGCAAGCAGTAATAAGTCCACTGCAATCACTCCTGGCCTCCTCGCCCACAGTGGCTTTCCCTGGCTTTGCCTTTGTCCCTGCCAGTGGGGAAATCTTAATTCCATCCCTTACTCTCTTCCTTTTTCCTAGCTCAATCCATGTACCCATCTCATGCCTGAGGTCCTGTTCTGGCCACACAGCCTGCCCTTGGCTTTGCTTGTCACTCATCTTTGGCAAATATCCAGTTTATTTTGTGAAATACCCAGTCCAATTCCCAGTGCCACAAATGCAGGGATAGACAAAAACACAGGACTACAAAAAAGCAGAGAGAAGTAGCAACTGATGCCACAGCAGCTGGTACCACCTGAATCCAGTACTGGCCATCAAGGCAGTCAGTGTTCCTCTGAAAAAAAAGCCTCTGCAGATTTTTCAGCAACTTGCTGTAAAACCTTTGAAATACCAGTCAACCAAAACCAACATGGGTGGGGAAAAGGGACAGGGGAGTGATGCCCATGCTGTGTGCCAATACCTGGAACCAAGCCTGAAATCTGAATGATGTAAGAAGATTATTTGTTATCCAATCCCTGATGAAAAACATGCCAGAGGTTACCTTTGTGACAGTCAGCTATACCTGCCTCATGGTATTTACTGGGAGATATGATACCAGTAACCTTCCTTTAAAACCAGAATCCTGACATGTGACCTGGGGTCAGACAGCACTTCATGAGCTTTGAGAGAGATCTCAACAAGCAACTATCAATTCAATAACACAGAGAGAAGGCTGGGTCCTGCCTCCTCCAAACAGGACTGCAAGAGTCATAACACAACAGGGTTCCAAGGCTTTCCTCCTTAAAATCCTGTTACTTGCTGGGATGTTGCTGAATTCAGAGCTACAGTACACAAGTATCAATTACCATGATATGAGAACTCCCAGAAACTCTCCTTCACAGGTATTTCTCTTGCAGGTAAAAGATGTGGCGTACACACAAGGTATATATGTGTGGATACTTTTACCAGAATCACACTGACATACATTTATAAGCAAGTTCCTTATAGAATTCTGCTTCTTGGTTTCACTTTGTTTCCATGTTTCAGTTTGTTTTGTTGTTGGGGTCTTTTATTCGGGGGGAGAGATGGGTGCATCTCTTTTTTTCCATTAATGCTAAATAAATCTATCTGTTCCATCCCCAAACTTTTCCCAAGTGGTTCTCTCATCACTGAAAAATTGTCAGTAAAACAGCAAAACTGTTGCTGGAAAACAGCTCCAGACACTGTGCTGTGGAGTGTAAGAGAATCTGGTACTACTTCCATTCTGCGTCAACAAGTAAATACATTTTATTTTGCAATTAAATTAAATAACATCATTTAAGGGAGGTCACATAAATATGCCTGTGCTATTCAATCCTCTCAAAGGCAAAACTTTTCCTGTGAGTCACCATTTCTTTGTGTCTTGCAGCTACTGAACCAATCCCTTCCCTTCTTCTAGTGCTGTTTTTCCACTGAAGTTAAACTCGTTATGACTTCCTCTAGATGAGCCTTTTGTGGTCTCTCTTTTCTCTCAGGTTTCTCCCTGGTTTTTTTCTGCCTGCTGCTTTGCAAGTGCCTCTTTTGTGCCTCTAGCTGGACATAACTCCTTGCTCCAACCCCTGCTCCTCACAAAAGAGTGACATGCTTCTCTCGCTGCCTCAGCAACACAGCCAGCTCCCACAGGCCAGGCAGCTGTGGCCAAGGTCAGCCCTCTGCACCCACAGCAGTGCTTATGTGTATTTAAGTTACTCACATGCTAATATATCTAGCAATAAGTTGCAAAATATTAGTAGGTATCATTGAGGCTTGAGAGATCTACCAGATGCAAGATTCAGCAATATAGAACCAGTTGTGAGAGACAAGTGAAGTCTAGCAGCAGGATAAAAGAGAAGGAGCTGTGTTACATGGCAGCTGCCAGAAATTATTCCTGCACTTCTGCAAGACTGCTAGAAAATATCAGACCTTGTATAGGTACAAACACCACAGATTACCTAAATGAAGGATAAATTAACTATTTCAGCTTTAACACACCTTTTTTATGAAACAAACTCAGAACACTAATCACAGCCTGATTACTCCTCCTTGTTGCAATTAAAACCTTAAACGCATAAATCCTTTAGCAACTCAGTTTTTCCCCTTGCTTTGGCTGGAACTTTTCCTCCCCATTTACTGACACATCTTTTTCCAACCTGACTTTCTGATTTCCTCCCACTGAAGTTGCACCATGAGAGCTAAGGGCCAACGTGAGTTCACAGAAGGAAGATGTGGAAAAAGATCACTAGAGTCATTAAGGATTCAGGACATATCCATTTAAGATGGGAATGCAAATCACAAGATTTTAATAGACTGTTTATATCCTAAAAATCTGCTTTCTTTTAAAGCTAAAGGACAGATAAATACAAACACAAATACAAACATAAATAGAAATAGAAATCTCTCCGGTGTAATTCCACATCCAGGATAAGCTAGTAACCCAAAATTGTTTTTCTAAACCTAGGAATTTCTAAAATGGAAAGAGCTCTTGAAACAAGCCCTAGATTCTTGACTTAATCACCAGTCTAGCATGAACACCTGGAGGCCAGAGACCACCTCCAGGTGTCCCAAGTCCTCAGCAATCCCTTCCCCAAGGGGCCCTACTGACCAGGGCCCTCCCTTCCACTCCAAATGCAGTCTCATAGTCAACACCACAGACTCTGCAGGAATAGCTTCTAAATCAAAGAAGAAAAAACAATAAGTAAAATAAAAAAACATGACCAAAGCCCAACAAGCTACACAACAGCATCCTGCTTTCAAAGGTAGGGTAATTAGGAAGAGGAACAGAGGCTTAATCCTGGAGCTGGGTTTTATTTTCCTGTCTCTTCTTTATCTGTTTTCATATTTTAATACAATGACACCTACTTAATTCCTGCGCAGACACATGCTGCAGAAGTTCTGCAGGTCCTGGGCCTCTCAGCACCATGCTCCTGGACAAGTCAGACTTGTTACCTCCTGGGTGAACACACCTTTCTCAGTCTGCTTTAAAAACCGTGTTGCAACTTCTTCAGTGGTGCACAGAATTCCAGAATCACAGACTGGTTTGGGTTAGAAGAGACCTTAACCACCATCCAATTCCACCCCATATCATGGAAGGGAATCTTCCACTAGGCCAGGTTGCTCCAAGTCCTGTCCAACCTGGCCTTAAACGTTTCCAGGGATGGGGAAGCCACCCCTACTCTGTATATCTTTGTCAAGACTGTAACAATATTCCCTTAAGGGTTCAAAACACCCATGGGAACACTTGCCAGTCTCACTATTTCACTCTGAGGTTTATTTTATAAGCTCTGCACAATACAGGCCTGAGGATTTCCTTCTGTAGAATTCTCACATACAAAACAAAGTTGAACCATTGTTGAGTGACTTTTTTTCAAAGAGAAACATTTTCACATAAATATGATACTCTACAGAAACCCACCATTGAAATTGACAAAACCCTCCCAGTTATGGTAAGTGAACCATTCATTCATAAGGGAAGGTTTAGATTGGATATTGGGAAGCAGCACAGGCTACCCATCAGCCACCATCCCTGGAAGTGTTTAAGATGTATGGACCTGGCACCTGGGGAATGGGCTAGTGGTGAACACAGTGGTGCTGGGTAAAAGGTTGGATGTGATGTTGGAGTCTTTTCCACCCTAAATCATCCTAGGATTCTAACCACACACCTGCATTCAGTTTGAATGTTCTGGACTGGTCCCAGTGCCACTGCTGACTACTCTGACCATCTGATTGGAGGAATCACCCAAATTTTCACAGCAGCACAATCCTAAGTGCATTTGTACCAGCTTAACAACCTTCTATACACAAAGAGAATCATATGCTTTGGAAAAGGCAGTATCACCCAAAATACTGTACCCAGTGAAACATCCCAGTTTTCATCAAAAGGTGCAAACTGCACAGTTTGCCTTGTCTGGGATGGCTCCCACTCAGATAACAGCTATGGAAAGCCCAAGGTTACAAACTCTCTTCTAACAAACCATACTATCTTCAGAGGTAGCTTAATGTTAAATGGAAAAAGAACAGCTACTTGACTAAGAATAACAACCCTTAACCTACCAAAATCAAGTTACTATTGTTGCCATTAAGCTGTGCAACAACCAACAAAAACAACATTATGATCCAATTCGCGTTCAAGGGGAAACATTCCTCATCATCCCAGTCTAGGTAAGTGAGACTAATGAAAAAGTAGGGACCATAATAACCTTCAAAATCATAAGAAGATATGTCAATTTTTTCACCCTATCAGGCAAAACTGGGGGAGAGATGAAAAAGAAGCCAACAGAAAAAAAGCAGTTTAACTTGCAACAAAGGAGGAGACAGGAGTGTGTATCACACTACCAGCTTTGGACACACCAGAATGATCCACATAGAACAAACCTGGAGCAATCTTTAACTCTTCCTTATAGAAGCTACTTGGAAAACTGTCCTTTGAGAATGATCTAGACTTTGCAGCAGTAGCAAAGCTCAGGCTGGCTGGTTACACTGCTCCTGCCACCCTGCAGTCACATACCACCAGTTACTGTTTCATATCTAGTGAGAGCTCTTCCTGTGCCTGTGTCATTCTGATCCCTGTAAAACTATACTGTGGACCTTTATGAAAAAGGTCGTGTGTTTTTGTTGTGGATGGCTCTGCCTATGATTTGGGCCATGCTTTATGAAAATCCATGTACAAATAGGAAGACTGTTTTTTTTAACAGCTTGAATCTACACAGGCAAAGGGTTAGAGAGACAGAGCTTTAGCAGATACAGAGCCAGACATTAGGTTATTGCTTCCTTTCCTGCTTCACCTCTGATATATTTCCTTTACCACGGAGAGGGATGCCCAAGCCTCATATGAAACAATACACAAAACACCACTTCCAAGTCAGGTTTGGGGTTTTTAAACCCAAAAAAACCAAACAAAAATCATACTACCATCTGTTGTCTTCTAACTGAAGACAGTTGTCAGAATAGAACCAGTAGGAAAAATGGAGACTAAATCACCAGGCAGATTCTTCACTTACCTTACTGAACAGAAAAGATGTGATAAAGCAATGCAGCACATATGAGTGTGCAGATTTTTCTCTGTCATTACACAACAGGATAAAACAAGAAATTACTCTTTCAAACACCTTGGGACTCAATGTCACTAATCTTAACTTCACAGGCACAGAACTGAGAATGTTTCAAATTCTAAACTTAGTGAATTCAAGGCCCTCGCCTCATCTTACAAGTTAACTGATCCCTGTATTACCAATATTCCCAGCACAATCTCCTCTTTGCTTCTTGTCTTTCAGAGGAAGAAATTACTCTTGCCAGTTATGAAACCTCCCCTACTGTTTGGGGAAAGCCATCATGGAAAGTGCTACTTATCATTTGCCATTTCGTCTATAGCTCAAGAATCACCAGTGCCATGTGCTTAACCCTCTTCAGGGCGGCTAGATTGCTGGTCTATAAATAACCTGAAATAAAACCACACTGCAGGCATAGAGAGCAGGTCAGCAGAAGCTGAATTTCCCCTGGTATCATGCACAGAGGCGGCTGACGCTACCTGCAGTGTCACAGGTGAGGCCAAAACCCTCCCCCACGGCGGCCCACGGCGCAGCCTCAGCCTTCGGGACCAGGAGCAGTGGGAATGGAGACTACTGCACTTCGAGAGCCCGCAGCAGTCCTGGCCCGCGGGCACAGGGCAGGACCCCCTACCAGCCGAAGGCGGGGGAAGGGCGAGCGCTTCCTCAGC
>VXBC01011643.1:50689-226541 GCA_013399945.1 Ploceus nigricollis
GCCCTGGGGGGGCGCGGGGTCCCTGTGCGCGGCGGTAGAGGCACCGGGCATGAGGGGAGGCGGCGGCAGGAGCGCTGGGAAGGGGCCTGTCCTTTTCAGACGGACCGCCGAACCTGAGGGGTTTGGTTGAGGTGGGGTGATGCTGGTGAGGAGGGAGCGGGACGATGAGCGCAGCGGGCGGTGCTGGGGAGGTGAGGCGCCCTGGCCGCCCTCCCAGCGCGGGACCTGGTGCTTGTATGGGCCGCCATGGGACCCCCGGGCGGGGGCCCCTCCCACAGCCTGTAAGGCACTCGCTTCTGAACATGCTCTCGTAGAAAACTCCAGCCGCGCTGTTGAGACCGGAAGGTGAAGAACATGACCGACCGGCTCCCGAGGAAAATCGGGGCTGCTTCGAGGCACCCCAACCCTAAGCCCCGAATCCCGGCCACTACCCAAAGCCCCCCGTGCGATGCCCTGGGCTCGGGTTTGCGGTCGGACGGGGCCTTGGCCTTCGGGTTCGCGTGTGCTCCTGCCTGTGTGGGAGCGCTCAGACCTGACGGGAACGTTGTGGGAAAGATCATTCGTGAAAGGTTTCAGTGCTTGGTCCGTATGTTAAAATATAACGTAGCTGTAGCCGTCTGCATAACTCTGCTCGCTGCTTCGTTTCCCAGTAGCTGTGAGAAACTTTCCTCTGCTCTTAGCCCGCCTCTGAGAAATAGTTGGGTGACAGACAAGTCTCACAAATTAAAAGAATGTTCCTCTGTGTTCCAGCAGGATCTAGTTTTGTTTGGCATTGAAAACCTCTCATGGAGAATGCTTAAGCAGGAATCAATGACATCACTGGGCAGGAAACACTCTTGGAAGGAAGAGTTGCTATCAGAGCAATCTTACATGATAAAAGGCTCACGGATAAGTTCTTCACTAGCTGCATACGTCGTAGGTCATAGACTGTTTTGTGGACTGAAATACAGATGTTGCAGATACG
The DNA here is from genome assembly GCA_013399945.1 of Ploceus nigricollis. Lineage (NCBI taxonomy): Eukaryota > Metazoa > Chordata > Aves > Passeriformes > Ploceidae > Ploceus > Ploceus nigricollis. Next base: position 51,654 of record VXBC01011643.1, read on the forward strand.
AGATTTTATTTTTACCTTGCAATTTCACTTGAGAACCATGTTGTCCAGTTTTTATTTTGTTTCAGTAACCAGGGTGCCAGATTTTTCTCAGCAAATTTGGCTTCATGAGAAAGGACACCAAATTGCTTCAGTGTTTAACATCTTCAGTCTGTAACTCACATCAAACTCAAATGAGGTTAAAATTGTGTAAACATACACCTATATGGTAGCTTTGAGAAGAAAATCCTAGAAATCATCCCCACATTGAAACAACTTTACCTTGTGCCTGACAGAAAAAGTTGGGCTTCTACTGTCTAATGCTGGGCAGTTTGTTTTGATTCCAAGATGTCTCTTTGCTGGGAGGAACAGACTGAAGGGAGCTGCAAACTGAAGCAGTTTGGTGTAATTTCACACGAAGCTGAACTTGCTGACAAAATCTGCTTGGAAGATGGAAAGAATCAGGTAGTGATAATTTCAAATCCGTGGAAATAAAGTGCAATATACATATGAAAATGGTGGCTGTGGGCTTTGGGAGTGGGAACAGATACCTTGTGGTAAGAGGGTGAGCCAGAGAGGGACTAGAAAGGGGAATTGAGCTCTTGTTACTTGCAGATACAGCATATGCAGACACTTTTATGTTGCCACAGTAACTCACATGATCTCCTGAAATCATGCAAGTTACTGGTCGGTGAGTCTTTGTTAAGAGACTTTTTTGCATAGAAGTGTTAGGTAAGAAATCTTTGAAAAATTGTTTTTGTCCCTGTCTGTTTTATATTTCACATATACATATGAAAATGTTATATTGGTAAACAGAAGGTAGAATGACTGAGTTTGCAAGCATCTAGATAAAAGAGGAAGAGAAAAAGTTTCATTTTGAAGTTTCATTTTGAGCTCTTTACAAAACACTCAGGCATGGATGGAAATGTTGAGGAGAAAGAGGCTTGAAAAGAAAAATAATACATGAGTTAGGGGTTTTTTTGGCTTTGAAGAAAGGTGTCTTTTAGCAAGGTGTTTGGTTTGGTTAGTTTCTGGAAAGGATGTGGACTGTGCAGGCTTCAGAATGGTTTGTCACACATCTGGTGCCTTCAGCACCCCACATTCATGTTGCTTGAATTTCTTGCAAACTGCATTTATAGGAGCAATGGTAGCTGAAAACTCTGCCCTTGTTAGTACAGAAGAGTCAAATACTTGTGCTCTGTGAAGAAGTTGACACTGTTTCAGAATCTGAACAGCCAGTCAGGGATGCTCCTTTTTCAATTTAGTGTGCAACAGCAGATATTACACTGGTTTGTGGGTGAGTTTTTTCCTCATACAATTTTTAATAAGCTGATAAACATTATTATTTTTTCAGATTTTTCCTGTCCTTCCCTAAAAATGTCCAAGGTAAGAATAACATTTCTGTCTTCCAATGTAACAATGGGAAACATATTTTTTGTTTTTAAATATTAATCTTCAATGACAAATTGTGCAACTTGCATCTGTTTGATGGTGAAGGGTATTCGAAGTTTCCTGTCTCTGGGAGACACAATATTGAAAGATGAGTGATGTAAGACATAGATTAAGGTAGTTTCATGCAAGTATAAATCTCTGCAGTTAACTAATACTCTTGGAAGGATTTAATTTTGGTCAGAGTTGTATAAAAGCTCCCTGGTACATCTTCATTGAAACTTCCTTTCTGTGATTTTGTTTTGAGTAGGCATCATTTAAGAAAATGGTGGTTTAGATTTAATTTCTTTCTTTTCTAATAGAATCAACTGGTTTTCCAATAAAATCCTTAATTTTAAATTTTGTAACCTAAAATATTATTGTCATGCTGGGATTCATCTAATTCTTGGTCCACAGCATTTGATATGATGGGTAAAACATCCATTGGTTTATTGGAGAGAAATGAGTGATAAAGGGTGCTTGAGTAATGTGTTTGAAGAGGGAACTAAGAGATGTAAAGATTTCTCTGTCATATCTGAAGCAGTGAGCATTCTAAACACTATTGTGTAAATTCCCCTTCCCCACACTTGAAGAGAGCTCTCTGAAGAGCACTTCCAGCAGATGGCTTTCACTTCCCAAGCTGCTCAGAGTTTTCCTTTGGGTGTGCTAAAAATGGATCAGAAATTTTCATCTTTTTATTCAAGTCCATAGAAAACCATTTTATTTTAATTGTGTGTGAAGACTGTTCAAAAAGTGATTACTGTCCACAATTCATACTTTGTCATACTTTGATAAATAATTCTTTGGGATTTTGTTTCTGTTTTACTTAAGGTGATCTTGGGTGGATAGCTGAACAAGTGAAGCTTTGTGTTTTAAGCTCTAGGTCAATGTAGTTGTTCTACACTTCTTTGTGATTCATGCTGAGTAGCAGGAACCTCTGAGTAGTTTCCTTTCTGTCATGTAGCTTCAGACCTTTTGAGTTAAGTGAGGAAAGCAGTTATACAAACTAGTAAGTCTTGAGTGGTTGCATATTATTGTCTTATTTTATTTTTTAAAATTTCATTTTTAGCAACAGCCTGCTCAATTTACCAATCCAGAAACTCCTGGCTATGTTGGATTTGCAAACCTTCCCAATCAGGTTCACCGAAAGTCTGTGAAAAAAGGGTTTGAATTTACTCTGATGGTGGTTGGTAAGGGAACATTTTATAGTTTTTCTCACAATTAGTACTTGCTCACAGGGAATTTGAAGTTAAATCAAATGTTACTTGCACTATTCTAAGGCTTCAGCTTGCATCAGAAACTTTCCTTTACTGTTGCATTTAGCTGTCTTTTATATTTTGTTGATTCTTGCAGCAGTTGTTTATCACATTACAAACCATGCTTGAATACGTTAATAAGTGTGTGGGTGAAGAAATTTTATTGTGCACTCCATCAATCCATCCATCCATCCATCCATCCATCCTTCCTTTCCTTCCTTTCCTTCCTTTCCTTCCTTTCCTTCCTCCCTTCCTTCCTGGAGTCCTTCCCTCCCTCCCTTTTCCCCTGTCTTACAGGATTCCAGCACTCCATTTAAAATGTAGTTTAAAACTGGTTTTGCATTTGAATACAGTCTTAGTTCACTTGTGTGTTTTGATTAAGAGACCAGTATTAAGTAGACCATTCTATTTAAAATGTTGTTTATGCTTCTTTAGTTCAAAAGAATCTGAACTCTAGTCTTTTCAACCCTTCCAAATACTCATGTAAAAGAGTGAGAAAGGCTGAGAATTGGACCAGTTGGTTTTGATGTGAGCTGTTACTTTTTACTTTGATCATGATTTTATGTTAGCAGTTGTAATCTAAAGTGTTATTCTATTTGATAATTCATTGGGAGTCTGTGTTGGTAGCTGGAACAGAAGGAAAAATCTGATGTCTGCAGAAATACCTTGATCCTTTGAGAAATTGGTAGCTATTCTTGAAAATTAAATAGACTCTGAAATCAGGCTTGGGTGTCTTCTCTGTCTCCCTGTTTGTGAGCCATAACTTGTGAGTTTTGGTGTCTGAACCCTGTAATTCTTGCTTTTAAATAGGCTTTCACAAAAAGTACCCTAATAGAATTAGGCTCTTCATTACCTGGCACCACAAGAAATAAATCCCATTTGTGTGCTAGATTTGCCTAAGAGAGATCACAGTGGGAATGAGCAGGAGAGGTGAGATAGTGCATGATAGGAGGTGTTTAACTTCTTAATGGTTTTGGTTTTCAGTAGTTACAGGGAGAGTCTATCCTCAAACCTTTCATTAGCTTTGCCAAATGACAGCTTTAGCACTGCTTTTGTCCTACTTCTGTGTTTTGTTCTTCAGCGTTGTACAGAGTTTGCCCTTATCTTTGCCTTCCTAGAATTTTGTCATAGTTTTTTACTGTGTGTTTCATTGGATTTGATTTGGATGATACCATAAAGGATATCTCAGAAAATCCAAGAGTAAAACCAAACTATAAGTAGTTGCTTCAAATTATGCTGTCTACTGTAACTTCAGAATTTACAGTTCAATGATCCTAAAAGTGTGAACAGTTTTGAGAAAGAAAAGATCTGCTTTCTCTGCTGTAGCTAAACTAAACTTCCAGATCTCTTTGAATTTTAATTGCAAATAGTGCCACGTAAAACAGTTCTGGAAGAAAGCAATGTAAAATTATATAGACCAACAGTTGTTTCTAGTCTCTTGTAAAATAGAAATATAGGGGAAATGATATGGTGTAAGAGTAACAGAAAGAAAATTAATTCACCCATGTTGGAGTGAAGTGGAACTTAATTGTTGTTGCCTGCCAGTATTTTAAGGGATAAATGAAAACTAAGGGAAGAGGACTTGGAAAAAAATAATTTCATTGAAAATTTGGAGTGGTATTTTAAGATACACTAGCAGAGGAAGGCAGCTGATGTAAGATAAAATAAACTGTGCTTTAAATTGTTGATTATTTCAACAGTTTGGAATGTGAATTCTTTCTCTTCAAATATACATGGAGTTTAAGTATGTTCTTTTGTGGGCTGTGTCACAGTGCCTGTTTTGAACTATCATTTTTCATTAAGTTGCCATCCTTCTTCATTTCTGAGTAGGATAATACCTTAAAAGCTGCCTGTGCTGACAGAATCCTAATCACTGATTTGCATTTTCACACAGCTTTTGGTTATGTTTTTTTTTCCCTGCTATTGTTTACTGTGGTATCTGAAAATATGAGCTGGAGTTTATAAGACTTTGGCTGCTTGGCTGTGTTGCTCCTAAAGAAATCCCAGTCACTTGTGTTTATTTTTAGGTTTGTTCTCATTATTAAGCTATGACTTCATCTAAATAGTTATTTCACTTAAGAGTCACTAAACTACTGTAGCCAATATAATCATTGACAGTGACTATGAAAACTGATTTGGTTTATGTGTCATATTTACCCATACTGAGGCAGTGGAATGTGGCATTGGATGAAATCATACTTTTCTGGTTTTGCTGAAATGATTCCATGTGGTTGTTGAGTTACTCTGGGTGCGTGTCACCTTCACTGGTGCAGGCTGCACTGGCACAATCTGATCTTGAAAGCTGCATTCTGTAAGGCATTAAAAACTGGCAGCTCCTGCTCAAATCTTCATTTTAAAACAATTTCCATCCTTTTTTTTCTGTTGTTCAGATGTTTTTGTCAGATTCGTATTGCAGTGTTACTCAGAGATTCTGTGGCCCATCATTTTTTAACATCTAATTTTTAAATTTATTCCTATCAACACCTGAAATAAAACTCAAATTCTAGAAAAAGATCTCTTCAGTGAACTCAAGTACTGAGCATTTCAAGTTGCTACTCTTTTTTATGCTATGAACATTTGTTCTGATTAAAATCTTGATGTTTAATAAGTCTAAATTTTCCTCATGGCCATCAGTATCTCTAGAACAGAAATATACTTATGGTACAATTTGGTAATCCTCAAGTTCTTCAGTATAAAAAAATTGCTCAGTGGCCATATTCCTCTTGCTTTGAGTTATTGTTTGCCATATTGGCATAAAAAACAGAAATAAATCCCACTTTATGTTGCCTGGCTGTACAGAAGTTCAGCAATGCATTTTTCATTGTTTAAATTGATGAGAAAGCCTTGACATGATATCACTGGGTATGATATTTCACATTCTGGACTGATAACAGAAAAGTTTGTCTTAAAAAATCAGGAAACATGAAATGGAAAATCTTAAGTCTAAATGGGTCACAGCTCCACTTAACTAGCAGCATTAATTACAAATCATCAGTGAAAGCTCTGGGAAAGTGCATTACAAAGCCAAGATGTAAAAATTGTTTTTTAATCTTTTTGTGTAAACTTGGCTAATCCAAAATTAGAACTTGTTAATTTTTTTATTTGAAAGAAATATGAAAAAAATCTATAGTCAGATAATATTGTCAGATACTCTTGAAATTATTTATGTAAATATGTTGAACTTATCTTTATATTGAATCACAGGTGAATCTGGATTAGGAAAATCTACATTAATAAACAGCCTCTTCCTGACAGATCTCTACCCAGAAAGGATAATCCCAGGAGCTGCTGGTAAATACATCTTTGCTCAATGGTTTTTGGAGTTGAATGCATTTATCTTTGAGTTTTGGTAAAAGCCAGCAGTGATTTCTAGCTGTAATAGTTTCTAATGTATTTCCTGACACTTGAGCTATTTGATAAAAACATTTTCCTCTGCACCCGGGATGTCTACCAGGTCTTTGTTATTTAGTCCTTGGGTGTATTCGTATTAACACCTAGAAATTTGATCCCTTCTTTCACTTAAAAACAGTCTTTGTGTCACAGTAAGATAAACAATCAACTAAAACAATCAGAGAATTTATTTAGTTTTTAATCTGTTGCAATTGTAAACATGTGAATTGTTTATACCTGCTTGCACCTTAATTAATTTGCTATAGATTGATATTTAGTGAATGAGATCTTCACTTCCTAGTCTTCTTTATTTCCTTGTCCTATTTTTGCTATGTTATTCAAGGTATGCAATAATCCAGCAAAAGAGAATATTGTAATAAAATAAAAGATGTAATTTTTCTCTTTTTGCTACCTGTTGAATGACTTGGTTTAATGGTTTTATCATGTTGGCTGATGATTACTTATAACTTCCAGCCTTAAGAAAAAAATCCATTGCATATAATTTTGTATTGTTCTCCCATTACCAATGGTTTTGTCTCAGTCCCTTTTGCCTTAATTTCTACATTATTTTTAAGAAAAGTATGAAATCTCATACAGTTCTCTAATAACATTGAAGGAATTTATGTACTCTGTCTTTTTGTTATCAGGCCTTAGAATGTAATCGATAGAATAATATTTATGCTGTTTTATCTGCCAATTAATCTTTGGAGCTTATCTCAGAATGACATGGTCTTACAGATTAGATTCTGCAAGATGGAGTTTGTTGTCTTTCAGATAAGATTGAACGCACTGTGCAGATTGAAGCCTCAACAGTTGAAATTGAAGAGAGGGGCGTGAAACTGCGCCTGACGGTTGTGGACACACCAGGATATGGGGATGCCATCAACTGTCGAGACTGGTACGTGCACAGAGAACATCTCTTGATCTATCTATGGAGGCTGACACAGATTTCTTACCTGTCCTGGGGGGTGGAAGTGTGCTGTGTGTCTGTGAAATTCTAAATTTGAGGTGGGACTTTTTGTTTTCTAATTTTGAGGAAGCTTAATTTCTGTTATGAATGAATTCCAATACATGTGAAGAGGCATCAATAACTTCGACGCAACTTGACATAAATTTTATGACACTTTTTCTTTCTTTGTTAACTTCCATTTTGCTTGAAAGAGCTTTAAGTGAACAGTGACCTTGAGTCTCAATAATACTCTGAGAAAGTAAATCACCTACTCTTCAGTACAAGCAAAAATCCACACCTAGATCTTGTCCACATTCACTTGAGCATTCTCAGATTCTGTGCCTAATTTTTAAGTGCTTTTCATCATCTTAGATTTTGTTTTGTTGTTTTGTTTTGTTTTTTTTTCTTTTTTACAAATTTACACTGTTTTAAATACTGAGAAGTAATCTTGACATCAATAGCAATCAGTTTTCAATGGTAATCCCTTTTCCCCCCATCTCTTGAACTCCTGGACCTCAAGACAACCTCTGCCTTTCCCATAATTTTGGAAATTAAATTTCACTATAAAGTGAAATTCAGCTTCAAGACCACATGTCCTGTCCTGGTGAGCCTGAGGGCTACTGCATGAACAATCTCCTGTTTCATTTGCTCAAAAGCTTGTTATTGTTCAGGACCCCACTTGAAATCATTCTTTTTCTGGGTCACATCATAGAGAGGCCTTACAATCTGACTGTACTCTGGAATATGCACCTTACAAAAACCCAAAGCACCTGGGAAAGCCTGAGCTTCATTCCTGCTGGTCACTGGGGACAGAGCTGCTGTTTTATTGACCACATCCATTGGACTCTGACAATGCCTATTTTGCCATTTTACTCCTTAAAACTGGATTTCCTGAGCAGGTCCCTTGACCTTACTTTGTTTTATGGCAAAACCAGCCTTCAGGAAGATCTGGATTATCTTCTCCCCTTGCTCAAAAACTTGCTCTGCCATGTTTCCCCACATGATAGTGTCATCAATGTACTGCAAGTGTTTTGAAGCCTTACACTTCAGAAGTAACATCAGCCCTTCTATTGTCTGAGGACATGCCCACTGGAAACTGGAGCTGCATTTATGCTTGAAGAATTTCCTGTGGTGGTTGTGCTTCCTCTCAGCTCCTGCACCCATGTCTTTTCTGTGGTCATGTAGGTAAAACCACAGGTTTCCACGTGGTGTATATCCTGTCTCTTGAGGATGGGGGTGTTTGCTCCCAACAGAGCAAACAACAGCAGAGACTGGCCCATACTGGTGGAGTGTGGAACACTTCCTCTCTAGTCTGCTCGAGTTTTTCAAATCTGTTCTTAATCTTGGACAGTCTTTCCACAGCTGAGGTGCAGGTTGGCAGGGAAGAAAAAAAAATCATGTTCATGTTGCCAGAGTTGGGTCACCTGAAGCACTGTTTGCTCTCCTTCTTTCATTGACGACAATGCCAATGAGTTGACATACAACAGTGGTGTGCTTTGTACACCTCTGTAAACTTCTGCCACGTGGATTGTGTACAGTGGACCTCATCTGGATCTGCAGGGGACTGATGGTTATTTGGACCCCTACAGATTGCCTCCAGCACAGCTAATTCTCTCAGGTACTGGATACCTTCCTCCATCGCCTTCCATCTGCCTGGTCACACCATTAGATCATCCTTGAGAGAATACCTTTCCCTCACTCTTGACAGAAGTCACCACCAGAGCTGAGAGTTTCTGTCCTCTTCCCAATCCCCTTGTCAATGCCCACATCCCAGCACAGGGATCCCAGTTGCTTGGCTTCCCTATGATCTGGTTCCATGTGATGGGCCACAATGTCCTGGTACCAGAGCAGCCAGGTTACCAGGGTCTCCCCCAAATGGCAGCTGAAATCTTTTCACTTATCTTGCAGCTCACTAGGGATAGCAACTGGGTGATTATCTCTGGCCCTGCCTCTTCCTCCTGCTGTGAGGACCCTGCTTCCTCTTCATCCTTCACTGAGCAAACTGATTTGGTCTTGGATTTCTTCTTCAGGGTAGGGGCAGCTGTTTGTGGCACAGGTTGTGGCAGGGGTTCAGCTGCAGTTGGAATGGCCATGGTGCCTGTTGCTCTGATTTCCTCCTTGCCTGAGGGTGCTCTCTAGTGATGAGCAGTGTCCACTAAATAAAAGCCAGGGCTCAGCACACTGCAATAAGTTGCTCCTCTCTGGAGTTGTCCCCTCCTGTAGATCTGGGCCAGAACAAGACACTAGTGAACAAAAAGTTGGATATGAGCAGGCAGTCCCTGAAAGCCATGGTATCCCAAGCTGCAGCAAAAGCAGTGTGGCCAGCAGGTTGAGGGAGGGAGTTCTGCCCCACTCCTGTGCTCCTGTGAGACCTGCATCCAGCTCTGGGGCTCTAACACATGACAGACATGGACCTATTGGAGCAGGAGCAGAGGAGGACCACAAAAATGATCCAAGGGCTAGAACAGCAGTAAGGAGAGGCTGGGAGAGGGTTAACGGCTAGAACAGCAGTAAGGAGGTTGGGGTTCCATCTGAAAAAGAGAAGATCCAGGGAGACCTTACTGAGGCCTTGAAGTATATCAAAAAGGCTCACAGGAAACATGGAAAGAGACTTAATACCAGAGCCTGTAGTAGCAGAGCAAGAGACAATGGTTTGAAACGGAGAGTAGATTTAAACTGGATGTAGCAGAGACTTTTTTCCAGTGATGGTGTTGAGGCCCCTGGCACAGTTGCCCAGAGAAGCTGTGACTGCCCCAGCCCTGAAAGTGTTCAAGAGAACCCTGGACTAATGGAAGGTGTCCCTACCTGTGACAGTAGCTTGGAAATAAGTGATCTTTAAAGGTCTCTTCCAATGCAAACTATTTATGATTTTAAATCAGTTTGCAACAAGAACCTTAAGATATCTTGGAAATGTGTGGTTAATGTTAATCAAGATATAAACACTTTCCCAAGAGAAATTTGTTGTAGAAGTGAGGTTGGGTTATGTATATTTTATCTTTATATACATATGTAATATGCATAGTAGCTTGTTATTCTTTGTTATTCTAGAATTCCAATAAAATGTTAAGATGTGTGCTCTTCTATTTTCCCTGTTCTGTAGAATCAGTAAATGAATTTTTGTCCAACAGAAGATTGGTTCACCAGCAGGGTATCTTAGTGGTTTAATATTACCTTTGAAAGAGTCCTAAAGTTCTGGACCATTTGGTGATTCCTCAAATCTGTGTTTGTTTTACAGTTTTAAGACCATAATCTCTTACATTGATGAGCAGTTTGAGCGATACCTGCATGATGAAAGTGGATTGAACAGAAGGCATATCATAGATAATCGAGTTCATTGCTGTTTCTATTTCATTTCACCATTTGGTCATGGGTAGGTGTTTCTCTGTAATTCTTTTCACATTATCTTATTTTAGAGAATTGGTTTGTGTCTGGTGACTTAAATTTTCAGAATCAGGTTGCCATTACTTAAGCAATTGCTATTACTGCTGACATTAATTGGCTGTGTTCTTTCTCTCTGTGTAAAGAGAGATATTTATGTTGGAGTGAAAATAAATTGGTAATTTAGAGTAAAAATAGATAAATTTTTTTCATATTTTAATTTTAGCCTTAAGCCACTGGATGTTGAGTTTATGAAGGCCATACACAACAAAGTAAATATTGTACCAGTGATTGCAAAAGCTGATACACTTTCTCTGAAGGAGCGAGAGAGACTAAAGAAAAGGGTGAGTGCTTTTCTGGCTTGCAGAAATGTGTTGTGCTTTGGTTGTGGCAATATGGTGGCTGAAGAGAGGGGCATTCTCATTAACCTTATTCTGTCCTAGCTGAGGAAAATATAATCTCATGCACAGTGTAGCATCACTTGATATGTAGTTTGATATCCTGTAAAATATTTTATTATGTATTTAAATGAGAAATTGTCAGTTGAGAATGTTGTTTGCAAAATGGCAGTCTAGCTACATTTACAATTAGACTGAGTAAATTTTGAAACTTTGGAAAAATATTTAAATACATTTCCTGATGGTAATTGCTCTGTTACCTGTTTAATCAGTCCCAAAGCAGAGATAGTATCTGCATATAGAATGTGCATATGTATATTTGGGTTTTTTTACCCAGTCAGAATTCTGATGGTAAAAAAATGGGATTTTCAGAGATGTTTCTGATTATGAGGTTGTTTTTCTTCCCCTATGTCACTCCTTCTAAAGCATTCCAGTTCTGTCTTCCAGAAGCAAGACCTCTTAACACATTCAGTCATGCAGGACTTGATGCTGTATTTGCTGGGAGGAGGTGGGATTCAAGAAACCATCATGAGCTAATAACAGCTATGAAGTTTAGAAAGAAGTGTTAGAATTAACTTGTCAAAGGCATGCTCCAGTCTTAGCTTTTGCATTAAAAACTTTATGGTTTTTATCAGTTATTCTGAAAATCCTTATAGCTATCTTACCCAGTCTGGAATAAAAAGAGAGACTTTATATATAGTGTACTCTAGTAGGTATGTTTAGAGTGCTAGAATTCTGCAGAAGTAAGGATTATTCTTTTTTAAAGAGCAAATTTTGGGGTCTATGGTAAATGGATTCCTGGTGCAGATACCATTACTGGCAGTCATGAAGAAAAAAGTATTTGTAGTGTCTATATCTCAGTTTTTCAAACACTCCCACCCCTACCCCTCCCCAAGTAGTAATTCAGAGGTAAGAGCAAGGAGGTTAAACTGTAGAAAGCAAGTATAACTTCTGAGTCAACACCTTTATTATTACAAAAAAAATTGCAAAGGTTTAACAAAGCACAGTTTCCACAATGGACAGGGTTTTTGTGAACACTATTGTTTGTATGAAAGTCCTTGGCAAGTAGTTGTTGAATATCATGAAGAAATATAGTATTTAAAACTAAATCCTTGTTGAGCAATTTGGATCAGTAAGATAAATCCAGATTTCTTAAGAGACTGTGTATTAAGTAATTTTATGTTAAGATTTAAAAGTACTGATTCTCCATGTGCATTATATCAATTTCTTTTATTGCATATCTCAGATTCTGGATGAAATAGAAGAGCATGGCATCAAGATTTATCACCTGCCTGATGCTGAATCAGATGAAGATGAAGATTTTAAAGAGCAGACCAGACTCCTGAAGGTGTGACTGGTTTAATAAGTTATATATGTGGATAATATTGTATTTTTTCAGACTGCTCAGATGGCATTAGAGCAAGACCTGCAATGCAACCTGGAGTGAGTCACTGTGTCTCTGCCCAGGCTTCCCTAGCTTGGAAGATAGTGGCAGCAGTTACTTTTATTTATTTTACACCTTTAATTTAAAATAATTATGAACTTATTACCGTAATAGGCAGTGCTGAGCAGAGCAAGAGTTGTTCTTGGAGTTGTTTGTCCTGGTTCATTATGAGTAACTTTTGCACTTTTGGCTTTCAGGCCAGCATTCCATTTTGTGTAGTGGGGTCCAATCAACTCATTGAAGCAAAAGGTAAAAAAGTTAGAGGTCGGCTCTACCCATGGGGTGTAGTTGAAGTGGAGAATCCAGAGCATAATGACTTCCTGAAGCTGAGGACCATGTTAATGTAAGTTAGAAAATTCCAATTAAATGGTAGTTTAGAAAACAATCACCAAGATAATCAAGCACTGCACTGGGGGCTTGCAGCAGTTGTGTAATCCCTGGACACATTCAGAATATGTGTGGAGAAGGCCATGAGCAGCCTTGACCTAGCTGAGCTAGGCCTAGTCAGGGGTTGGACCACACAGGACCCACAGGTTCTCTCCGATCTGAATTACTCAGTGATTCTGTGAAAATAATGATTTGTCTGATTCTTTTGTCCAATGTGGTGTTGTATTGCTACTCAGATCCCCTGGAACATAAAACAGGTTGCACTTTTTTCAATATATCTATAAGTAGATACACTTGCAAGGGAGCAGACTTGAAAAACCCCCTGGTTGTTTTTTTTCCTGGTCTTTGCTACTCTGTTTCACCTGCCCAGATTCATCAAAGGCCTCACCCAGGAGTACAGCTTCTGTCAGGGCAGTCTCAGAGCTGAGGTGACCTCTCTGTGTCCTTTATTGCACCAATTTAACTGAAATTAGTTTTAAATTAGTTTGCTAAGTGGGTGTGCATGCTGAGCACATTGATCCAAGACAGTGCTGAATGCGGGAGTTGCTTAAGCAAACTGATGTGACACAAGGATGTTTTATCTTTTTAATTACTTTTCTTTCTCCAGCACCCACATGCAAGACCTTCAGGAGGTGACCCAGGATCTTCACTATGAGAACTTCCGCTCTGAGAGGCTCAAACGAGGCAGCAGGTTGTCATCTCATGGTTACATGCTGCTTTCTCCTCTTCTGAATTTGTATTTTGCTCTCTCTGTGTCTCCCCTACCATTGCATTGCTAGGATTTGGTAAACCAAGGGCAGCTCTGAACTCCAGTCAACATCAAGTTCTATTGACCAGCTTACAAAGAGTGTAACAAAAAATATTTGGTAAATCTGAAGCAATGGTGGTGGAGTTAGGGAATTGTGGGAATAGATCTGTGCTTTAGTCTGAGGCTTAAACACAGTTGAGTTGGAATGTTGAAGGTACTAAGTAGGACAGTTGTCTATGATAAATGTTGTCTTAAAAAATCTGCAGATTAGATCAGAGCTGATATCTTAAAAACAGTGTGAGTTTTTTTCAGAATTAACAACCAGAATATTTGGATGGGGCCTTCAAAAAGAGATGACAAATTTTTTTGCAATGCTTTATTAAACATGACATACGTAAATAGCAGCAGTCACAGACTGTTAGCCCTGTTTTGAGCTGCGTTGGTTAGGGCACAGCTTTCCTGGAAAGAAAACTGGGTAAAACACCCAATTTTTAAGTAAACTAGCAGGGTCTGTAAAGATGAGTTGGGGAGTTCTTGTGGGAAACTGCGTGTTTCCTGGTTTAGGTGTTTCAGCTGCGTCTCTTCTTACAGCCACTAGAGGGTTCCGAATTGCACATTTTGGGGGCTTTGGGGCATTTTGCAAAAGTTTCCCCATCAAGCTGTTAACAGACATTTTGTAACATGTCTGGCCAGTTTTCAGCAAAAGGAGTTTTCCTTTTACAGTTTCCTGCCTGTAGCATTGGCCTACAGGCAAGATAAAATGCTCTTCTCTCCTGATTTTAAATCCTGCTTTCTGAAATTCAAGGTAAAAGTCCCCAAACTTCCCAAGTTCTGGTGCCTCTTATCCAACAGGCCTTAGAAGTAATGTGACCTAAGGTCATCCAATTTTTAGAGGACTTCAAGTTGCTGTTAAGTTGGGTATGTGAAACAAAAACATGTTTTTGTATATTTTCTAGTTAAGTGGCCCATATACCATGGCCCTTGCTTTCACATTTCTGAAATGGTACTAGAATGTAGTTAGATTTGCTGTAAGTGAGGGTAGATTTCATGTGAATTTATTTCAAGCTTGCACTTCTGTTACCAGGAGTGCTTGACAATAGGTGTTTTGTTATTGACTGTACTCACTTATGGTCTCAGAAGTTTTGGGGCACAGCAGATTTTTTTACAATGTATTTCTCTGTTAACTTTTTAACAAACACCAGTTTGTTTGGTTTGCATGTTTGATTTGTGATGTCTGATCACTTGCTTGATTAGATCCATTAGTAGATCTTCCCTGTTGTGACATGGAGTAGGAGAAAGCTATTAGCAAAGTGGTAGGAAATCTTGAATAGAGCCAGGTGGGAGGCAGTCACTTCTCCCAAGTAACAAGTGATGCAATAACAGGAAACGGCCTCAGGTTGCACCAGGGAGGTTTACATTGATATTAGGAGAAGTTTCTTCAGGGTGTTTGTGCACTGGCACAGTCTGCCCAAGGGCAGTGGTGGAGCTGCCATCCCTGGAAGTGTTCAAACTGCTTGTGGATGTGGCACTGGGGGACATGGTTTAATGGTGAACACAAGGGTAGGTTAATGCTTGGACTCAGCAATCTTGGAAGGTTTTTCCAACCTTAATGATACTATTTTTCTAACAATATTAATATTATTTTAGGAAAATAGAAGATGAAGAAGTAAATAAAGACCAGATTCTGCTTGAGAAGGAAGCAGAAGTAAGATGACAAAACTTTATATTCTTGTAATGGGGGAATTTTTGTTCTTTTGTTGCTACTTTAGAGCAAATCTTAGTAATTCGTAAAGCAAAACCAGTTATACGCCAATATAAAGTTATTTAAGGGTCACTAAGAAAACAGAATGAGAAGAGATGAGAGGAGACTCAGGATAGGGATTTTTTGGTACAAGTGGAATCTGGTAAAACATGATTCCACTTTAGTGATCAGCAGTAGATGTAATGCACACTGTGTGGGCAAGGAGAACCATCTTCCTGGGAGTAAGGGTTCTGCAGTTAACAGCTGCAGATTGGGACAAAGTCAGTTCAGCTCTGCAGCAAAAGAGAGAATGATGATAGAAATGGTCAGAAATAAAAAATGAAATAGAAATTCTCATTCTGCCACTGTGACAAATTTATAATGCATAGATCTAATGCTGCTTTTCTTGTTCCTCTAACCTATAAAGATTATAGATAGGCAAGACTAGAAAAAGTGCAATGAAAAGCAAAATGTGAGCAGAAAGGCTGAAGTGGAGACCTGAAGCAGGTCCTGTGCTAGGGTAGATGAGATTAATAGCCTTGTTGAGAAGTAGATGACAGAAGGGAAAGGGACTAACATGATCACAGATGGCAGGATGAATGGGAATCTACTACACAAGCAAGAGGTCATGGTTAATGGGATTAATAGATGGTTGATTTCAATTTAAAAAGATACTTCTAACATAGCCTGTTACTCTAAAATGCAATACTCTAAAACTGGGCTTCAACCAAGTTTAATCATGCTTGTGTCTCACTGGATGGTTTGCCTGTAATACTTCCTTCCACCTAGTCATCCCTAGCAAGGGAGTTGGGGAATAATCCTGACAATTTTTTTTGATGACAGATATAGGAGTAGTTTGGAGGAGCATAACCAGGCTGCTTTTTTTTCTGATAAACTTTAGTAAGTGTAAATGCTTGTTCAGTACTTCAGAACCATAATTTTTATGCATGTAACATCAGAGACTTCCACTTAGGGATGCTTAAAAATCCCATCCCTCAGTACAATAATAAAGTCTATTTATTTCAGTCAGTAAATGCCAGCCTCTTCAGTGATGAAGAGCAGTAAAAGAAGATGCCATAACCTGAGTTCATTACCTGTCAGATAAAGAAAATGCAGATATGTGATCTCTCTTTAGTAAAAATAAGTATTAGAGTGGTGACAATGAAGAATTATATTGAGGTGAGATTAGGCTACAGAATTCTTCTGTGCTGCTTTTCCAGCTCCGTCGCATGCAGGAGATGATTGCAAGAATGCAGGCACAGATGCAGATGCAGATGCAAAGTGGAGAAGGTGACAGCAGTGCAGTTCATGGGCACCATGTGTAAAGTCTTGGGTAAGATGCTCAAATAGCCACTTAAAGGGCTTCTCCTTTAGCTGCTCTCTAATGTGCTTGGTATGAAGAAGTTTTGGAAAAATGTTAATGAGATGGGTTTCCATAGGTTTCAATCTGAATTTTAATTTATAGGGATTAACTGCTGTTTGCAAAGTTAGGTGGCTTGGACTCAAACTGAACAGTGCGGTGGTGTGTGTGTGTACATATGAAAATTTTCCAGAAAGTCAATACAATATATCCTGGTAAGAATTAAGGAAGAAGTCTTTGAAATAGTTTAACCAGCTTTCTTAATCTCATGATGAAGTCATTGTTTACTTGTGACTTATAAAATCTTCTTTAAAAAAAAGAACTGCAGTTCTTTCAGGTTTCTTAATATGAGAAGACTGCTGATCTGAAATGGTATTTTCCTGTCTTGTTTTTAGATGATTTTATCCCCTGACTCACAGGAGACCTTCTGGAGCTGGATTGCAGTGGTGGAGGCCAAAAGGATGCCTCTTGCTTCCATGTGATCTGGAGCTTGCTGTGGAGTTTAATGTGGGACTGTTTTGTGGTAACATCTTGTGAGATGTTTTTCATAACATGTAGTCAGTTGGTATTTTTATACATTATACACATTTGACTTCCATTTTCTTTAGTCCTTCTTTTCTTGAGGTTGTTTTAAATTTCCTATTAGGGATACAAAATAGTCATTGAAAGTTTTCTAGCCTGATAAGCATTAGATAATAATATTTTTTTAATATACCTTATTAGCTCCCTGCTTTTAACTTTGTATTCCATTTAGAAATAAACAGCTGTCAGTGATACCTTGTTCAGTGCCAGATAACAGTTACTTCACTAAAGCTGCATCCCTGCAAGGTTAATTTTTTAAATATTGCAGTGTTTACATTTGTGTGTGAGACCAGCAGCCCTTTCTCTGTCTCTGCTCACAGCAGAGGATTTCCTTGGCCTCTGCAAAATATCAAATGAAAATTCAAGCATGCCTTGTGTCTTAGCAAAAGAAAGAAGAGAAAATGCCTCTGTGAGAGGCACACTGTATGTTACATGACAGGTATTATTTCTTTTAGATTTTATCTTGAGGGTTATTATTTTCCTAAAATCTCTTACTCTATTGCAGCTAATTTTGAATAGTTTCTTGTAGGCCATCACAAATAACTCCTGCTATTTTCTGGCATTATTGTAGCCAAATAAACTTGAATAAGGCTGATTTTACTGTTGAGTGCAGTAAACTCCAAAGAGTAGTTTTCTATGCATGGGTGTTTCCTATATCCAAAGGATAAGAAGTTCTATAATTCCTAATAAGTATTTTCATACTATTTTTAGGGCATTGAAAACTGTTACATGTAGTAAAAATATATATTAGCACACTTCTCTTTTTAAAAGTGACCTGTTCCTGACAGGATCAGTGCAAACTGTATTTTAAGTTCTTGCTCCAGGATGGAGTCAGCAGTATTACTTCGGGAGAGACTCTATTTTCTTTTATTAGGCCAAGGTCACTTTCTTAATCCTGGTAGCAAAGGAGACTGTTTTTAGCTTGCCTGGGCTTGTGCTGCAGATCATTCCTCCTGTTGTATTTGCAGCAAATAATCAATGTAGCTCACAACTGCCCAGGTGGTGGCTGACAGGGCAAGCAGTGACACACCCGGGGTTGTTTGCTGCTCCTGATAAAGCCAGCAATCAGATTTCTTTATCTGATCTATCACAAAACATCCTTATCTGAGCAGCTAATAAACAAAGAGATAGAATTGCAACTTCTTTTGGCTCTTTGAGCTCAGGTGCAACTGTGACTTCTTAAATTTTGTTAATGTTCCTGTGAAAAAAAAATAGAATTTCTATAGCTAATATAGAATTCCAGTGGTGCTTCAGTGCCTAGATTAAATAGAAACCTGTTAATAAACTGAAATTTTTACCTGCCTGAAACTGCTGTTTTATGTTTGAATCTTTATAAAAATGTGAAGTAAAGCCCTGCATCGTAGCTGGGGAGCTCCAGCTCTCTTTTCCAAATTAATTACTATTAAGGTTTGACACAACTCATTTGACCTTCCCTAACCTTGACAAAAGTGAAAATGAGGATCTTTTTGTATGC
Organism: Ploceus nigricollis; assembly: GCA_013399945.1. NCBI lineage: Eukaryota > Metazoa > Chordata > Aves > Passeriformes > Ploceidae > Ploceus > Ploceus nigricollis. Next base: position 70,165 of record VXBC01011643.1, read on the forward strand.
ACAGAAGAGTTAAATCCCATTTGGTCAAATCTCTGCATATTAAACTTGGTTGGAAAAACATGTGCTTCTAAATTCTTGAATTGCTTTTTCAAAAGAAGGCATAGGACCAAAATAATGTAACAGTGCTGTCAGAGAACACTCCACAACACCTTATTTATTTCTATTACCATGAGCCTGTACTTGAAGAAAAACTGTGAAATGTAAAATGTCTGCACAGGGGCCTGGTTGTACTTGTCACTCTCACTGTGTATATTGGGTTGATAGGGTTTTTTTCCTCTATTTTTAACATGGGAACAAGAGCACATTGTCAATTTGTTTAGTGCTGTTTGGTCACCATCTGTGAAATTATTTCAGGCAATGTTTGATTCTTTGAAATATTTACATATCTATTAAAATATTTGATCCGGATAAAGCATTTCATGTGATTCTTAAGCAAAAAATAATTGATCTAAAAATTCAACAGGAGAAATATTTTTGTATGTTGTTTTGGCATTTAATGGGAAAAACCAAATTTGTGGCACTAGCCATTTTAGCTGAAATACTCAAGACAGGTAATTAATTACTCCTTCTTCCCAAGCCTTTGGGACAGTTGTTCATAGTGTGCCTGATGTCTCTGAAGGTCTAGTTCCCCTTCACTTTTCTTGGGATGGTCTTGAAATGGATGGTTTTGTGCTGAGGCATGAAAAGCAAGACTACTTTTCTCAGAAAAGCTGCTGGTAAAAGAAAGATATGAGTAGCAGAAAGGCTTAGGGACAAAAGGTAGATTCTGTTTGGTGGCTTGCTGAACTGGCCACAGTTCTTTTTCTGTTACTGTGTTATGATGGTTTTTAGTTTAGGAGTAAAAATACTTTTGAATTTGCAGAGCTTTGTAGTTGATAGCAAAAATTACATGTTCTTGGTACAAAAACCTGTTATAATCTATGTACTTCAATTAGCTAAAACTGTAATAAAAATTGCTAAAAAGCTATTTTGTGTTTATTATGATTCTTTATTGTACTCAATATTAATTTGTGGTGATATGTTTGAAATATTGTCCTGTTAAAGCCAGGACAGGGTTAATTTTTGGGGCAGCTAGGAAGGGCATGGTTGGAGTGGCAGTGGATGGGGTTGGGCTCCAAGGTAAGCATTTTTCCATGTGAAGCACTCTATCTTTTGTATCCATTTTGTTATTTAATATGGTTGCTATTACTGTTTCTTTTCTTATCTCATTGCTGTTTCCAGTAAATTGTTCTTATAACATTTTGTGTTTCCAGTTCTCCTCTCCATCCTGATACAGAAAAGAGGGACAGAGGAAGAGGGACCGAGTGATTGGCAGCCTGGTTTGGATTCTCAGTGGGAGCACTAAATTGGGGAATACCATTCCTAAGCCAGGACAGCCTTAATTCAGCCCCAGTGTGGGGCACAAAGGGGTGAGATAACAACAGATCTACCCAGAGCAGGCTGAAAACAGGTTTGATCCAAGCATTTTCTGTCTTTGGTCACAATGCTGCTTGGTCTGTTCACGTGGGTGTGGTGCCTAACTCTATATATTGCCATAGATGTTCCTCATGGGGGGGTTTTTTCAGGGCAGGGAGAGCAATCAGGATTGCTTTGTTGCTGTACTGTGGGATGCTAGTTTATGACATGATAACATTGAGGGTCACTTCATGAGTATTCAGTGTTGCTATGCAGGGAGAACAGGGAAGGATGATTGTCCTCAGCTTTTCACCCCTTTTTCCTCCCTCCAGCCTGTTACAACAGCTTTTGAGAGTTTTGAATTCGCTTTGTACGTTAAGGAAAGCATGTTCTTGTTCCTAAGTCTGCCAGTGGGCTCCATACCATGCTGAGAATCAGGACAGAGATTTCTAGGGAGGTCATTCAGAGATCTGCCCCCAAGGATAAATAGACATGCATAGCATGGGAGAAAATGGGCCTGGTTTTGGGGAAATTCTCTGCTACAGTGGTTTGGAAGTTCGCCCCTAAAGAAGTACAGAACCCTGTTAAAGTGACAGAATATTTGCAAGGAGAATGCCATGGCAACTCCAGAGAGGAGAAACCTCTTGCTGTGTGCTGAGCCCTGGCTTTTATTTACTGCACATTGCTCATCACTAGAGAGCACCCTCTGGGGAGAGGGAGGAAAGCAGAGCACCATGGCTGTCTTTAGACTCTCTCCCTTTCTTTGCTCCTTACAGTTGGGATCCTGCAAGCTCCCAGCTTTTTTCTTATATTTCATCCATACTTTTGGGGTAGCATTTTTGTAGGTTCCACTTCTCCTGGTTAGAGTGATGGTGGCTTGTATGCCCAAATGTTCCCTTTTCTGAGGAGAGTAGTTCAAGTTCACTCCCTGGCCATCATGGCTCTTCAGCAAAGAATGAGGAAAAAGATCATTCAGAGCCTGTGATGTGCCCTTTTCAGGTGGTTTTGAATATTAGGATGGCTGGGCTGGAGATCAAATTCTGACACTGCTTGCTCCAGGCTTTCCATTTGCGTGACACCTGTGGATGAATTAGTCACACCTCTCCTTCATACACACTCTAATGACCTCAGAGGAAGCTGCTGAGGAGAAAGCTCTCCTGTGATGTGAGTGGAAGGGAATGTTTGGCATTCATTAACAAATGCTACCAATCCCAACTATATTCAGAAGGCATTTAGTAGGAAATCCTCTCAGGACTGAAAGAAGTTGAGATTCATGGGTTGTAATTTTGATGTCAGTTGAAGTTTGTTGTTTCTTTGCTGTTTCTGTCTCAATGGACAGCATGAGTGATGAGAAATGCCTTGTTTTCAGGCAACTCTTCTGCTCCACACTGCCAAATATTGCCTGGATCTTTCTGAGTATTTGGACAGGGCTGAGCACACCTCGTGTGTGTTGTTGGCTTCTCTGTGGTAGTCTTGCTGGTTCATCTGGCTTCTGGGCCTTGGAGGAGGATTTCTATCAGCATTTTGCTAGCTTGTTACACACATTTAGTGGTTACAAAAAGAAAAAGAAAGTGAACAAAATATCTATAAACCTTTGTTTCCTGACATCTGAGTAAAGAAAGATGAGAAATGTAACTTTTCCTGCCTTTCTCTGGACACTTTGTAATAGATCCTGAAATGCTACATGCTTTAGGGAAGTGTTTGAACTAGAGGACAAATGAGGTGGTAATTGCTCGGAATGTGCAAGAATATCACCCATAAAGGCTTTGGGAAGAGTTGAAACTACTGCTTGGAAGGACATTGTACTGGAATTCAGTGCAAAGGACTCCATGGAATTATGAGCTCTTCCCTAACTGCTGTTTTCTCTCAATGCTGTGTATGGAATAGTGCTCAAAGAGCTTAACACAGGGTTCCTGCTGTCAGAAAAAGCTAGAAAGAAATGCTTAAAGGATTCCTGCAGTGCAAGAAAGCTGTGATTAAAACACTTCATAACTCAGCTTGCCATAGAGATTTTCCCACAGCCCACGATTCCCAAGGGCAATTTCTCAGGAGAGATAACAGTTTGATGAGCAGCTTGTTGTCCTGAAGCCCTGTTCCTGCCACGTCTGCCACCTCTTCCCAGAGATGCTGAACGAGGCTCTGGGCTGCCGTTCCTTTGGACAGGCCCAAAGGCATGTGGCTGGCAGTGCAGGTCAGTTTACCAGTGAAGCAGGTGTTGTCCCTGTGCTGGAGCAGCCCTTGGTGTGTAGTTGTTTCCTAAAGAATCCCTTCATAATCCAAAAAATGGGAGGTACTGTCACTTGCTCGTGTGTCTTTTTATATGAAGACTTGAAGGGTGCTGGAACCAGGCTGTTGTCACAGTGCCCAGGTGAGCCCATGTGCAGTGAAGTTACATTTGATGTCATTACAGGTCAAGCCCAGAAACTGGGAATGGAGAATGAGGAGGAAGAGCTTTGTCTAAGGAGTGGTGTGATGGCCAGACACCCTGGCAGTGCAGCCCAGACATGATGGGATCACCTGGGCCTGGCTCACAGCCACGGCAGGGTGTGCCCAAGTTTCAGGTGCGTTGTGGAGTTTCTGCAGCATTTAGCAAGGCAAGATCTGATGTAGCTGTGTGTTTGCAAGTTTAGTTTCGGTGCTTGAAATGCAGAAGGCAAATGAATTTCACTCCCACCCACAGGAATGAGAGCCTGTCAGTCCAGCAAGGCAGAGGAGGTGTCCAGCTACCTCAGAGAGGCAACAACACACTTTTGGGGAGCTACTCTGGCAAGAGCAGACACAGCCTCACAGCCATCCTGCCTGGCTTTGTGGAGCAGTCCCACAGAGAAAGCAATGCAGCACTTATTACTGTAGGAAACACTGAACTCCTAGATAGGAAAAGAATGAGGAGCTCTGCTCTCTCTCCCAAGCCTGGGGCTTATCCTGCTCCCTTTGAAACCTGCTGTAAACAGTTCAGTAGAACTGATGGAGCCAGTTGTTTTTGCTCTATCCCAGCCCTCCCTGGCTCTCAGCTTTGCACATCTCATCTGTGGTGATGTAAATGGTGTCAGGTTTAAGGCTGCATTCCAAGAGTGGTCCACATTGCCAGATAGAAATTTCTGTTCAGCCCTGTAAGTCACATCTAGGAAGACATGGCAAAAAGTCAGGGAGATCTGAGTTATAAGATGTGCCTTCCGTTAGCAACTTCACCATGTGGAGGCCTCATGCTTAAAGTGCTTCAGCCTGGCTGTCCCCCTGTTTTTTATTGACAAACAATTTGAAGCTGGTGGGGCAATGAGGAATTGCCTCATTTTTAAAAGCAGAAGCCAAAAATTCATGGGGAAAAACCCATGTAAGAAGCATAGGAGCTCACAAGTGTTGTGAAAGTAACTCAGTGTATTCTATAAAATAGGTAAATATACACACCCATGAGAGCTAATGCAAAGCACTCTTTAAAACAGATCCTGTGCTGCTTCAATAGCATATTTATTTTTTTAAAAAAGGCACTGACAGTAAAAGGCTTTGTTCAGAATATGCTCACTCCTGTGCCTTGCAATCTCCAATTCCCATGGGTTTTTTTTTAAGTTTTTGATTAGTTTTTACTTTTAAGAAGCTTTTGCATAAAGGAGAGCCCAAAACCTAGGTTGAACTGTTCCTGTTAGTGGTACTTGCTCTGAGTTCAGAGCTTCTCCCCTGCAGAGAACATGTGATTTGCCTCTCCAGGAATATTTCAATCTCTTTGAAAGTTTGCACCCAGAGCTAGAAAACTGGTTTGAATCTTCATTTCCTGCCCAGCCAATAGTCTCAGGCTGCTTTGAAACATGGGAACACAGCGTGGCAGGGGTGATTGTCCATGTGTCTGACAGCTGGCTCAGCTCAGGGGCTGTGTCTTGGCAGCAGTGGGACTGCTCTGCTCTGTGTCCTGGCACAAACAGCTGGAACAGCCCTTTGGGTTGAGGGCAGAGTGGGGAATCCTCCAGTTTGTTTTGCCAGCAATCTGTGTTTGGCTACCTCATTTCTGAAAAAAATTAATGCAGCAGAGTTGGTGTTACTGACAGCCTCAACTGTGGTTTATCTGGCAGTAAAATAATTGCCAAGCTTATCCATGTCTAGTGTTTGGAGATCCTAAATTTATCATTTTATTCTAAGTTTCCTGTCCATGAAATAGAGCTAAGCCTTTTTCTCTTTTATATTTAACTGGGCATTTGTGCATTTATTGACTTGTTGACTGAAGTTGATCAGTATGTGAGGATGAAGTGATCCTCTTTCTTGTCAGAATTTCAGATTGTGGGGGAGCAGTGGGTTCTGTCTGGGGATGTCTTGTTCCCCACCCCCCCAAACACACACAGATATTTTTCATGTAGATCTTTGAGGCATTGTACGAGGCATCACTGACTTAAACCCTTGTGTAACTTCTCTGAGGTAACAAAACCCAGGCTGATTTGATGGGCAGGGAAATGAGATGAACCTCAATGGGATTTAAAAAATAATAATAAAAAAAAGACAGGATGAGCTTTCTGGCACTCCCAGTTTTGTTGAGGGATGGTGTTCAGGCCTTCCTGCTTCAGACATGCTTTGTTGCCCTCACTGTGCAGACATTAAGTGTGAGAGAGGAATAAATCAATATAATTGCAGAAAAGACTATTTGGTAGCAGCTTAACATTTAGGCTGTTACAGTCACAGAATAACATCTATCAAAAAACCTTTGGATTCAATTTAAAGCAAATTTAGAGGAATTCTGGGCATATTAGTGCTTTTGTGCAATAGGATTGATGCACCACGTGGGGGCAATAAGGGATTGTCTGTGTCTCAGCTGTTACCTGTGGATAAGAACATGGCAGACACCGTTGTTAGATTTTGCCTGGATTTTTGTTCCCGTGTTGTGGCTCAGCAGCTCTATTTCATTGCACTTTGTAGCTTGTCTATGCTCTTGATTTTTGTGCTGTGGCTTCAAAACTGCTGCTGGCTACAGACTGAACCTTCTGGGCAGGGAGGACATGCTTGGACAAGTTCACTAGTCAGACTGAGAGAAGCTGCTGAGTGAGTGTGTCTGTGTGTGTGCAGGTAGGAACATATGCTGTGCTTAATTTACTTGTTCTAATTGCCACCTTCACCATGAGAGCCAAGTTAAAATAGATACATAATTATGAAAGTCAAAGTAGGTGATTGCAAAAAGGAATTGCAGCCTTTTGGGGTTTTTCTGTTAGCAGAAGTTTTTTCCTGTACATAAGTACCCAGGCCTGTTCTAATGAATTGGTTAATAATGAGGGTTTAATTCCAGGTCATGGTCTAAGTCTGGTGGACTTTGTGCTTTATAAAGGCCAATGTAATTAGAAGTTGCAGTATGTGTAGAAGGGCTCTTGAAAAATAGTCCAAAGGGGGACAATCTGAGAAGCTCAAAGATTTCCTTCTGGGAGAAGTGCTAGAGCATGATTGTGGAGGGCAGAATTATTTAAGATTGGAAGTGTAAAATCCCAGCCACAGAGTCTACAAGTATCTGTAGCATGGCAATCAGTTGGTTTAGCAAGGTACTGCTGCTGCTGAGGCCTTTGCCATTCCATCTCTGCCAGTAGAATGAGGTGCATTCTGACCATTTTTGAAGCATCTTCATTCGTTGCTGTTGAAGAACAGTATTTCTCCTATGCTTTCAGGTCAATTTTAACAGTAAGTGAGCCTGGAGTAAGAGAGTGATTCTGGTAAGTGGCATGCACAGGTATGGCTGTGTTGTTCAATCTTTGTGCTCATTGTGTGGATCATATCTCTGCTTATCCAGCAATTCTTGTTCATCTTGACTTGAGTCTTTTGTCATTTGCTAATGACAGTTGGTGGATTGGTCAGATTTTATGATTTCACTCTTTTCAGTTTTTCTACCATCTGGGGTACTGGTGGGCTGTTAGTACAGAGCACCACCTGATTAAAATTGCTGAAAATGGCTTGATTTTGCTGTTTAAGAAACAAACTTATGCTCTTTGTGACTGTTGGGTAGAGAACTTGTTAATCAGTGATGAGGCATGTTGAGGAATGACTTGTTGATCCTGCAGGCTGGTCCCTACTGAGATGTCCAAGGTGATGTGGGAGGCAATCCAGAGGATGGGTCAGCAAGACAAGATAACTGGTCTCTGTCTGGTTCTGCTGCACAGGCCATTACAGGCTGAACTCTTCAGGGCTGAAACACTTCCAGACCAGAAACATGGCCAGGGTGGTCACTAATTGTCATGACATTTCATCTAACATGTAAACACAGTTGTGCAAAAGTGAGTTTTTCCCCTGGTGGACCTCTGAGGTGCTCTGCAGGTGGTGCAGTGTCACCAGCTCCTCAAGAGTGATGCAACAAAGAGTGATCATCTTGTGGAGAAAGCTCTCAGCCCTTCCAGTTAGTCCTTAGTGACACTGTGCTTAGGTGTAGGTTAATGATGCCTACAGCAAATTGTTGAATATCTCCAGGTAGTAACAGATGGAAGAATTATCATACGTGGCTCTGGCTTGAACTAAAGTAGGGCAATGGCAGTGAACTGTGGCAGTCAAAGGTCTCTGAACTGCCCCAAAAGGGATTCTGGTGCTTTCAGTGACCCACCTGCAATGAAACCCGTATCAATCCATCTTCCTCTTTTCATCCTTGGCGTGCCCATGTGTGTTGTCATTGTGGAGTCCCAGCACAACACACTGGAGAAGTGAACTGGTGGCATGTGGCCCAGTTAGTTTGGTGTACGTGGTATAAAGTGCTGGCTTAAGTGGTTGTATTGTAAAATGCAGGTGAACTCAGGATGGGAAGAAATGATGATGTCAGATTCCAGATCAGAAGGCTGAATTATTTCTTTATTATAACTATATTATAATACATTAATATACTATTTTAAGGAGATACTAAACTACATACTTACTTCTAACTTACTATATCTAACTAACTAACAACTTGTGACCCTCTGTGAAAAGTCTAGACACAGTTGGATTTGATTTGCCATCAGGCCCAAACAATCTTCACCAGAATCCAGGTAAACAATTCTCCAAACACATTCCACATGGGAGAAAACAAGGAGCAGAAATAGGAATTGTTTTCTCTTTCTTCTCTCTGTGCTTCTACATGAAAAATTCCTGACAGAGAGAAAATGTGCCTGCCACATGGTTGTAAATGTTTTTCCTCTCAGCTATGCCAACTTGCTGCTGTAGACAGCAGGGAAGACACAATGTAAGCATTTGAAACTGCTTGCCTTGTTCTTATGAGATGGAGACCTCTGAGAGACAGAGCTTTGTAGTGTGTATTTGGAAAATATGTGCTGACAAAATCATCAATAGGTGTAATTTTTCAGTCTGCAGAGTTTCTCTTTGTCATGGTGAAGGATCTGAATAAAAAGAAGCTTTCCCAGCTGTTATCTTAGTTGGATAAGAAGTCTGCTTTGAAGGACTTCCTCAACCCTCATCCAGAGGGTGATTAAAGAAAAAGATGATGTTATAGTGTAGTGAAAGGGTAATTCTTATTGTCCTGTTCAAGCCAAGAGGAGAATGTGGTGCAGATTATCTGTTGTATTACTTGAGTGAGAGAGTTACACCTTGTTATCTGTTTTTATCTGAAAAGGAGAAAGCTGTGCTTTGTCCTGACACTGCATCCTTCCAACAGCAACAGCTGGCTTTCATGTGTAATGACATTCTTCTTCTAGTTTTGGTCTCTAAACTTCTTCCTCCTCCTGTAAAGGCTTCAAACACTGTTTGGATGGCTGAAAAGTTTGATTTCATGGCTGTTACAGAAACTTAAAAGTCTTTGTGGACAGCTGTGAAGAACATACTGCTGAGTCTGGTAGCCACTCCCTCTTTTAGTTTTCAAAATCACCAAACACCACATCTCAAGCATGTTTTTTGTTACAGTTGCTGAGGATTTATTAAATGATTGAGTGTATGGAACAGAAGTTCAATCTGATATGGCCCTTCCTAATTGTACCCTGTGGCTGCTCCATCCCTGGAAGTGTCCAAGGCCAGGTTGGATGGGGCTTGGAGCAACCTGGGATAGTGGAAGGTGTCCCTGCCCATGGTAGAGGAGACCTTTAAGGTCCTTTCCATCCCAAACTATTCTGGAATTCTCTGATATGATGGAATTTTTTTTTTCTTGTGTGAGTAGACAGGTCAGAAATGAGCTGCATGTAGAAAGAGAGGTGTTCAGGATGAGGACAATTAAACACTGAACCTTTGTGCCTTTTCCTTACTGCATCGTTTCAGTTCAGTAAATTACCTGTGTTTTGGGTAAGCAACAAAGTCAGGACTCTTGAGTGAAGCATAAAGAGCTGCAGCAGGGTGTTGATGTTTCTAAAGGCTCTGCCACATCTGTAATTTTTGCTTCCTCTCTTGAGTGTGGTGGTGTGTGGCTTTAAAGTGATCACATCAGATTTGTTCTCTGACTTAGTGGCAGCTGCTTTTTTTCACAAGAAAATTTTAGTGCTCTTTTTAGATGTTAAAGAAAGTGATTGAAATAAAGATGATTCTGAAGTGTCTGCACTTTGAAGGATGTGAAACTATATTAGCAGTTAAGTGGCAAATAAAAAGCCGTGCAAATGAGATACTGAAACAGCCTGTCAGTAATGAAAGCACTTCACCTGACTGAAATCACCATTGATCTTATAAATGGAATTGTCTAAAATGTTATGTACAATTTGCAGCTTTCCTATTTACGTTTCCATGAGATTCTTCAGCTCCACATCACTTTTTAAGGAGACTAAATCATGGGACATATTTTTTAAAACCTTGTGTCTTTTGTTTTTTTGAAGAGATGAGAATGCTGTTAGTCAGGAATTACTCATTAAATTTGCAAGTTGCCTTTTCGTGAGTGAGAGTAATGAGGCTGCTTCTGTTTGAAAGGGCTGTTTTGCATAATTTATGTGTTTTTTATTACCAAAAGTCATATGCTACGCCAATATTTTGTTTTTCATATTGCTGTGAAAAGGTCAAGTTCTCAGAAACAAGATGGCTCCTTGCATTTCTCATGCTATTGGCCAACAATCCATATCTAGAGAAACCCAAGGACTTCTCTCATTCCTGTTGCTTCTTGTCTTGAAGAGCAGACTGTAGTGAGCTGTGGGTGACTCAGGGGTTGTCAAAGGTGGCCCTTTTCAGGAAGAGCTCCTTTCCTGGCTATCCTTTTATCTGCCAGCCTTGGCCTCAGCCTTAGAGCTGATGAAATCCAGACGGTGCAAAGATCTGTTTGTCCTGTGCTGAATTTCCTACAGTGTTTTGTTCTTGTCTGTGTCAGTGAGGGATGGGCTTGCTGGTTGGGGAGTGACGAGGAGGAGGATGCTGCTTTTGTGGTCTTCAGCTCCTTTGGCCAGCAACACTGCCCGATGCCCCTGTGCAGCACCCACATTTTCTCCTGTTCTGTAGCACTGAGTCTGTTTCTATCCCCTTTTATATGTGAAAAATTCAACTTAGTGAAGACCTAAAATTTTCATTACTTGGCCTGGGGCTGGTTACTGGCATGGTGTTGTCTCCCAGGGCGGTGTTTCCCTGAGGATCTGTGGGGTGTGCGTGATGGATGGCTGGGGTGGCATTGGGGGATTTCATGTGCCTCTTTTTGGGGTGCAGGCCTTGGGCAGCAGCTTATGAGCTGGCTGCCCTTCAGCTTCGGATGGAAACATTCTTTTAAAGCCTTCCTTGTGCTGGAAAACCGCCCTTCGGGTTTCGCTTCAGTATAAAATAATCCTCTAAGCTCGGCGGAACCGGCTGGGCGGTGGGGCGGCGGCAGGGCTCGGTCTGTGTGTCGCTGCGCCGCTCTCCGCGATGCAGCTCCGTGCGCGGAGCCAGGCCCCCGGGGCCTACCCCGGGCCCCGTTACCCGCCCGCAGGGTGGGGCCGGCCCCGCCCCGGCCCCGCTGCCCACAGGCGGGCGGGGCGNCGCCGAAGTCCCCCGGGGGCTGCCGGGGCCTGAGGAGCGGCTTTCCCGGGGGCCCAGAGAGCGCCTTCGCAGGGGGCTGCCGCAGGTCCGGCCTGGGCAGTTTTGCCACTGCCCTGTCGGGCTGCGAGTGTGTGAGCAGCCGCGCCCCGGCACAGCCCGTCCCCTGACCCGCCTCCGTGCGGGGACCCGGGCCGGGAGGATCCTGCGCCGCCCGGCTGCTCGGTCAGAGAAGCGCTGCTGAAGCGCCGCTCACCTGGCAGGGATCGGCCGCGGACATTCCCCGCTGTCCCCGCCCATCCAGCTCCTTCCAGGCCAGCGTGTGGCCGTGCGGCTCTGCAGGGGACAGCCATGAAACCCTTCGAGGCCGTGAGGCGGGACGGGGTCGTAGGGGAGCCTGAGGTATGGGCCGCAGGGAGACACGTCGCTCCTCTCTCAACCGAGCACTCGGAATCTTTGCCCGTCTTCGCTGCGGTGGTGGATTCCTGGTGCATCATTTGTGTCAGCTCAGTGTAGCAGTGCTAACGGGCAGCTGTGGCTCAAAAAGTTAAAAGAGGAAAGTTTGCTTTTTTGTGGTGCTTCCTTGCTGCTCCGTGTGTGGCTATCCCTTCCCGTGGAAGGCGGGGACCAACCTGCTCACACTTGGCAACTGGGAAACTGGCCTCACTTCAGGTCTGCCTTCTGCATGGGTGAGGGATGGAGTGTGGACCCTGACACTGACCAAAAGACACCGTGCTCAGAGGAGTTTCTTTGAAAGCCATTGGTATCCTCCAAGTGTGCAAAGACAGATTGAATGGGGCTTGAAGTAACCTGGTCTAGTGGAAGGTGTCCCTGCCCACGGCAAGGAGCTGGAACAAGGTGGACTTTAAGGTCCCTTTAAACCCAAACCACTCTATGTTTCTATGATCTTGCATATCCTCAGGTATAAGCTGCCTTTCCAGATTTGCTGGTAGCTGAAAAGGCTGTCTTGCTTCTGAAAAATAAGTTTATTCCATCCAAGTAGATGAAACTCATTGTGACTTAAAAGCTCTTTCAAAAAGTACCTGGTACAAAAAGTAAAAAAAAAAATATTATATACAGCTATCTAAATTTTGTAAATTTTGCTTTGTTTGCCCTTCATTTAGGGCTGAGAGCAGCGCTCATTCAGTCACTGTACTTCAGAGAGCAGATTTAGCTGTGGTGCCTGGTCCCAATTTGTAGAAAATTATCAGGATAAACACTAGGTGCAAGCAAGTTCAGGGAGAGGCAATACAAGGAAGATTTTTTTTAATCCCAGAACATCAGTGTTGTGGTAAGATTATATTTTAATTTTGCATTGTTGAGACCTTGTTGTGGCTCACCCTTAGCAGGAGGCTCTCGGTGGGATGCTCTGCTCTGCCTGTAGAAATTCTGTGTTCTTGGAGCTTGCAGCCTGTGTCTAGTTCATTTTCCTCTTCCTTTCGTGTAGTCAGACCCTTGAACTGAAGTGTTTCCTGAGCCATGACACTGTGGTTTTTGTCCAGAAATGTCATTTGTAGTCAATGGACTTAAAACATGATATGTAACTCTGGTGGTGAAACTGGAAATAGTGCTTGGCTTGGTTAGCACTCCTCACACATTGGGTGTTGAAGGCAGAGGGGGCAGGCTGGGCTATCTGGGGATTGCCAGTAGTTGTGGTGGCATCAGTGGGGTGCCTTGGGAGGGAACAGGATGTGGCATGGGGGAGATGCTCCCAGCTGGCACCACAGGCCACTTGGGCATCATGTTTGCTTTTGCACATCGTGTGTTCTGCCTGGCGCTTGTTTGGCCTTTAAAATCTGAATATTGGCTGGCATAAATATTTTTAGGAACGTGTCATCAGTGGGACATGAGGTCAAGCCCCACTGAATTCACTTTTCCTGTTACTACCTGTGGGGAAGGACTTTGACATGTGCAATTTCTGCTTGATATGACTTTGGTCTCTCCTGGCTGGTGACCAAAGCTAGAGAGTGCCCAGGAGCTCCTCCTGAGTCCGGCCTTGGGTGGCCTGCCTGCCTTGCCTTGGGAAGCAGCTGACTCCAGCTGGAGGGGAGGCTGCTGAGATCTCTGCAGGGCTGTTCCTTCTGCTGCCTTGGCTGTTGCTGCTTGCATTTTTTTCCTTTTGAGTAACTGCAGTGCGTGTCTCTTCCAGGAGCTGTTTATTCAGAAGGGAATGAGTGCTCCTGGAGCACTAATTTTAAGAATGGGTGGCTAATAAAGAGCCCTGTGAGGAGTATATCTGATCCTGGGCAGCTCCTGAATGCCAATAGCAAAAATTTACCATGTGATTACCTGATAAGGTACATGATATCAAGGGGATACAGATGACCAGATCAAGCTCTAGTTTCTCTTCAGATTAGCAGTTAAAGGTGTAACCTGGATATCTCTGCTGAATTTTGTTGTTAGGGTGGTTTTAAAATTTATGACCTTAAAGTTTTTCTCCTTGGCTTTGTGGCCACACGAACCAAGAAGTTCAGCCAAAGAATACACACAAAACACCCTAAGAAAGAAACTTTCTGATTATTTGTCACCCAAAACTGGGAGGTTAGGCGCAGGGCAGTGTGTACCCACTTTTAAGGTTAAGCTCATCCTTCATGCTGGGTTTGGTTTTAGGCCCCTGGTGCATGTCCAGAGAAGGGCCGTGGAGCTGGGGAAGGGTCTGGAGAACAAGTCAGATGAGGCACAGATGGGGGAGCTCAGCTTGGAGAACAGGAGGCTCAGGGGGAACCTTCTTGCCCTCTGTAACTCCCTGACAGGAGGGTACAGCCAAGTGGGGATCAGGCTCTGCCCCCAGGGGACAAGGGGCAGGACAAGAGGAAATGGCCTCAAGCTGTGTCAGAGGACATTTAGATTCACTATCAGGGAAAATTTCTTCACTGAAAGGTTTGTCAGGCATTGGAACAGGCTTCCTAGGGCAGTGGTGGAGTCCCCATCCCTGGAAGTGTTCAAACATGTGTGGATGGAGCACCTGAGGATGTGGTTTAGTGGTGGTGTTGGCAGTGCTGGGTTAGGGGTTGGACCTGATGATATCAGAGACTTTTTCCAGTCATAATGATTCTGTGATTGTCACACTTTCTTGTTGCATGCTGTCAGCTGGGAGGCTGGCAGCATCTCTGGGTGGTCTCAGCTGTGCTGCTTGGTCAGGGCTCTGCAGGGGCTCAGAGGCCACACAAGTCTTGTGGTGGATGTGATTAGGTGGGGAGGCATCTGTCTGCCCTTCTGGGATAAGTTTATCGCAACAGGGATCTACAAGTATAAAAATAAAACCCCCACAATATTAAAATGTACTGGGCTGCAAGCTAGGAAGACATTTGACCAGTCTCAATGTGTGTGAGAATTGAAACATAAACCACCCCCAGCTAATTTGTAAGGACATATAGGGCTGGCTTCATTCAAATCCTTGGAGTAGGCTGCCTACCTACTGTGAGCACAGAGAGACAAAGGAGTGTTGTCATGAGCTGCCTCTCTTCTTTTCTGACAAAACACGTTTACTACAAAACAATAACCTATCACTCCTTTGGATGTGAAACCGTGTGAAGGCTGTCCCACCGCAGTACCCACACACTCTGGACTGTTGGGACACAGTGTGGTGTTTGGGTAATTCACCCAAAAGGCCCAGGGAGCCTCCCTGTGTGTTCCTGCTGGGTGCCTTGCACCTTGCTGCCAAATACTCAGTGCCAGAGATGGGCATGGGGCAGAGGCTGTGCTGCATTCTGAGCACACAGGCCTCACCTTCGTGTAGACCCCACTGTGATTCCCCATGCAAATATCACCACTGCTCTGGTGGCATGGGAGAGCTGGGGAGAGCCTCATGGGACATTTTCCTCATGCCAAATTAAAGATTGGCTCTGCACAACTGCCACCAAGCTGTGACAGCAAGATTTGTGTAGGAGTCAGCCTACATTTGTTAGCGTCAGTTTCTGTGACTGAGATTTTTGCCCACTGATTTAATCTGAGTATAGCGCAAATTTGCTAGTGAGGTGAGGAGCTGTTACCTTGTAGCAGTGCCTGATGAAGGCTCTGAGCTGCCAGCAGTTAAGGTTTTGCATGAGCTATCATTTTGGGGATGCAGGAAATTAATAGTTCTGGTTATCTCGTGTGCAGTCAGTGGCGTGGTTGGGTACCTGTGAGAGGTACCTGCCTCGCCCTTCACTGTCCCCAGTGCTCATGCTGCTGGTGGAAGGAGGCTCATCAGCAGAAAAACCTCATCAGAAACAAAAATGTTCATGCTGAGAGGGCAGAAGGCACAAGTTTGACTACCCCATTTCTTAACCACGCTTCAGAATGGTTAGTTTTTCTTCCTGCTTTTTCTTCCCAGCTGTTGGATTTTAGTCACTATAGAATGGTTTGGATTGGAAGAGGCCCTAAAGCTCATCTTGTTCCAACATCTCCCGTGGGCAGGGACACCTTCCACTAGACCAGGTTGCTCCAAGCCCTGTCCAGAGTTTCATTAACCTTATTACTGATTTTGCTAGTGGGATAAAGAGTGTTAAATAAGGATTTTGTGATAGTGCTTCAGTGAGTGGTATTTTCATACAGAATGTCAGTGTAAAATCTTTCTGGCTGTAACCCTTGCCCTCTATTTTCTTCCTTGTTTCTTCAGACTCTGCTTGCTGTTGGAAGATGGGAGAGATAGAAGGAACATACAGAATTCTGCAGACACCGGGCTCTCGTTTGGGTGCCCAGAAGACCTCAGGAGTGAGTACCTTGGAGCCAGGACAGAACCTCTTGACTGCCATGGCATCATCGCCTGCCAAAGCGCACGAGCGCGACCTCCCCGTCAAAATCAAGATGTTGGACAACACAGTGGAAGTACTTGACATTGAGGTAAGAGATATTTAAACCTGATTTCAAGTACACTGAGCTCTGATAATTTAAAACTCACAAGGATGTGCCTCTGTAGATTGCTGGGACATTTTGAGGCAATATCTGAATGAAGATTCCTGTTGGGATTTACCTGCTTACAAGTAGTGATATCAGTTGCATGGTTTGTTTTTTAAAGTCTTTCAAGTATAACAGATGTTTTGTGTTTTTAACAGAGTTTAAATAGAAGCACATACTGTAAGGAGAGTCTTTATTTGTTGTTTGCTTTGGGGGAGCACCAACTGTCTCCTGCCAAAATGTTCTTGCTTCCTGAGCCACGTGCAACTTTGTCAATTTGGCAGAAGAGCTTTGCCTTAGTTACTGATTTATATTAATTATTTTAATGGTTTGTATCCTCTACAAGTAAACTTGCTCCTATCTGAAAGTCTTTGATTGCCCACACACTTTAGGACGGATGCACCAAAGCAGTGTCAATGTTTCTGAAAATGTTTATTTAAAAGTGTGCTTGGGGAAATCTGCCATAAGACATAGAAGCCGTGCACAAATTAAGGAGATTCTGCTTTGAAACAATTTTTTTTTCTTCCAGTTCTTGTTACATTTTCAGCATTAACCCCAGAGTTTAATTCTAGTTTGCCTGAGATCTGTTGTTGGAAAACAACTGTGTTGTAGTGAAGATACTCAGCTATCAGATATTCTACATTAGTATCAAACTGTAATCAGTAATTTATAATTACCACTTGGAGCCTTAGTTTGTTGCATAGACTCAAAAAGGGTTTTTCAAATAGAGTGAAAAAGATGTCTGTGGAACTCTGAAGAAATACTGGATTTGGGGATGTCTTCTACAGATTCAGTCCAGCTGTTCAAGTCTCAGACATGAAATCTGTTTGGTTGTTTTTTTTTTTTTTTAAGAGTGTGGCTGTGCCTTTATCCTTCCACTTGAGCACAGAGTGTCTGGTACTGCAAACCCACCCATCCCTCATGTACCACATAGAACACAAAAGCCTCTTTTTTCCCTTTACATTATGTTAGAATATTTTTTTTTAGAAAATCGCTGACTTTGGTTCTACTGGAGGATAATTTTATTTATTTTTCCTAGTTGATGTAGATGGTGCTTTTGTGTTTTCATTCAAAAAACAAGAATAAAAGCCCCAGCAACACCCTCAGCTCTGTAGTTTTGAATGTCAGTGCAATGCCAGGTTTATGGGGCTTTCAGCTGGTTGTGTTGTATGTGTTAACCATAATTAGGAGCTATCTTAGTTTTCTTTACCTGGAAAGCTCTCTCTGATTATGGCACCCACAGAAACACCGAAATTCAGGCACTAGCATGCTGAGGCCATAATTAATATTGTGCTGCTTTTCTTTATGAGATCAGTTGGAACTAAAAGACTTAGAAACCTCATGCCTGACGCTGTGAGTGATGAGGAAAAGGGGTCAGCCTTGGGTCAGCTTCAGAGCACTGAGCACAAAAAGGTCCAGAGTCAGCAGCTGTGGCATTACAGTCCAGCTAACACTGCCTCCATTGCCTTTCAGTTTTGGCTAAATAAGGTAGCAAATGATAGAAAACAGGCATGAGGTATTAAACTGTGACCATCTGCCTGATTTCTTTGGTGAGCTGTTGGGATAGCAGGAACTGCTGACTGCTGTTTGTCATGGAAAATGGGAATTTTTCACTTGGGATTGAGGGCAGGAATTAGGAAAAGGCAGTGACATTGCTGAATAGGTGGTGCATGCTAGCACAGTAATTTTTGAAAAAGCAGTTAGAGAAACTGGTGGCCAGGCAGCTATCCTAGATCAGATTGCCATGCCATTGCCCACTTCTCTTTGCTTTTTTAATTTTTGTCACTAGATGTGAAAACAAGATGTAATGTTGTGGGGTTTGTGATAGATTCAGGTCAGCAGTAGTTTGTCAGTGCAGTGGCACACAGGCCTTTCCCATGGGGTTTTGGCACTGCCTGCCTGGGAATATGTGGGTGATCCCAAAAGGTGGTTTGGGGCTTTTTTTCCTCTATTCAAATGATTTTCTCTTCTGTCTGTAAGAACTATGGCAAGTGACTTTTTACTGGGAAAAATGGTGTGTCAATGGAAGGACAGACTGAGTGTAGGATCAGCTCCTGGAGAGACCCTTCCCTGTGCAGTGTGGTGGGGAACCTGATGCAGTAGCCCTGTTTATTGCCTCCCTGTCTAAAATGAGCCACGGCAGCATTTTTAACCATATGGGATGAAGAGAGTAGCCACAGTAACAACTTAATCCATGCAGCTTTACCTTGTCATCCCTCCCTTTCTCAAAGATGTGTTTAAAACAGTTGCTTCTCTCCTGGCAGGAGTTGGTGGTTGCCCTTTTTGGTAGCCCACTTGACTTTTTGACTTGCCAAAGAGCAAGAAAAGAGGCTGACAGAGTGATGTAATGGATGGAGAGAGAACAAAATGGGAAAGAACAGTTTTTTCTTTGTGTTAGTGGTGTATCTGGAACAGTTTGCTAAAAGTTCCACATAGCTAGGTTCTACCACCTTTAAGTCCACTGTCTCTGTCCATTTTCCCCATCTGTTTCATAAGGTTTGATTTCTAAGTAGGAATTTTATTAATTACTAAGAGGGAATTATTCTTTAAAGTATATTGGGCAGAGCCTTTCTCTAGTGAATCTGATTTGAATGTTAGGGGATGGAGAAATACTCAATGTTTTCTGGAGTTTAAAAAAACTGAAAATGGGCTATTTATGGGTTTTCCTTTCCCTTCCAAAACAGAAGAGAGAATTAAACATATCCATTCAAAGCTAGGCTGCAGTATTCATTATTTCCATGAGTTGGGTTTTTTCCCCTTTTTACAGCCAGCTTGTTTAGTCAGCTCAAATCTTGCATGTGCCATTTCATGGGGTACCTGGCCTCTTCTCTCCAAACTAAGTGTGTCCAAAGGGTGGTTTTGCAGACTAGAAGATTGGCAAATTCAATTTAGTTCAGACTGTGGGCACACTTCAAAGTAATCAGGATTTTACAGCAGAAGTTCTGCCAGCTTTCCAGATTTTCTGAGGAGATTAAACTTGGAGGCTTTTGATCAGCACAAAAATGTGGCAGACTCTTAAGCAGAAGGGTCTGGGCTGGGTTGAATTCACCAAAATGACATTTAATGGAATTGCTGCCATCAGATGGTGTTTAATATTTGGCCTGTGTGTTGTTCCTTATGTAAGAAATATGTGCCATTTAGAAAATTCTTTTACATGAAATATTCTCTATGCTATGAGGAAGTGCCCCAGAAAAAGTAGTTTATATTATTATCTTTCAAGTTTACTGAGTTGTTTGGGGAGAACTTGGTGATTCTTCAATGGCATGTACTTCCTCTTCTCCTTCTGCTTGGATGTCAAATGAAATTTGGGAATCAAAAATATTTGTACATTTTATTATAGGGTCTGCCTGCCTGCTCCACTCTAAGGGAAAATTTAAACTGGATTTTTTTTTTTCTTTTGTGCTAATCTTTGTTGGGTTGTTTTGAGAACAGAAGTCTGTTCTTTTTAATTTTTTTTGTATGTAATGCAGTAATGATGTTCTGCACCCCTGCCATGCTGTCTGAGGTGTCCCTCTCCCTCTGTCAGGAATGGACTCCTAGCAAGGAGATGCTCCACCCCACTGGGCTAATTAGATAAGATTACACTGTAATTCTCCCTTTATTTTCTTATTAATTAGTGTCCTCTCACTGCTCTTGTCTACTTTGGTGTTCATTGATGTACCCTGCAAAACTATTACATTTCTACAAAACCTAAGTGGCTTATTCTATACTAAGCTGAAAATGTATACTTGATGATTACTCTGATAGTGATAGTGTCTTTGCTGGGCACTTCCTTGGCTTATTGAAATTTATAAATTGCATTAATAAAAGTGCAAAGCTACTATCCATCCTTGTATTTAGAATGGAATAGAATAACTCTGGTTATTCTGGTTTCTGTGCAGTTTGCAGTTATGTGTGATTGAAAAGGTGCCATGAAAGTGGCTTCCCCTGGGATGCCCATTGTTTTTGACCAGCCATTGCAGGCCCTGAAGTCAGGAGCTGGGCTGGGGCTGCAGGAAGTTTTTGGGATGGCAGAGGAAGCAATCTGACTGCAATATCCTTCCCATGGTTTGGAGAGAGTGTTTCCCACTCGTGCACGTGGCAAAATGCTGCTCTCATAGCAGCAGTTTGGTAGTGTTAGTGCCCCCAAGAACTTGCATGGGGATGATGCAGAAATGATGCAACTTTTAACTGCTGTTATTGAAGAATTTTAAGTAAGAAATATGTGTATGTTAAACACTGGCATGGTGCTGTGGGCACTGAAAAGCACTTGCTGTGTGCCATGAGGAGCCCTGGGCACACTGCCGCTGGGACAGGCAGCCCAGTCCTGGCTCTGGCTCTGGCACTGTCACTTGTGCCCTCCTGCCTCTGCCTTGCTCTCCCTGTGCCTGCTTAGACCTTGCTTTCATGGAGGCTTTCCCCCTCTGTGCTGTGAAAGTATTAACAGCTTAAAGATGTGAGGAGTCAAGGGATAGTCTGCTGCTGAATCCTATTAAGTGCTGTGCTGGAGGAATCGAGGTGCTGTTGGTCAGCTCACAGTGTTTTTCTTCCCTAGCCAGGAAGAAATAGTCAAAATTCCAGAAAGAATCATAGCCAGATGTTTGTCATTGCTTCAGTTTGAGTCTCCTAAATATGGCAAATAAGCTGCCTTAGGACTTATTTTTATCTGACCTCAGAAGAGAAAGTTAGTAATTCACTATTTTAAATTTGCAATTATTATAGGGTTTAAAAAGAAGGTAACTAAAGCTTTGCATTTTGTGTGCCATTTGGTTCCACTATATATTTTTTAGGCCTGTTATTTTGTGTTTGGAAGCTTGACTTTTTTGATGCTATGTAGGAATGTGGTATGGGGTGGAGAAAGGTGAAACCACAGCCATTTTATTGACGGACATTTAGAGTGTGTGTTTTGTTCATTCCAATGTTTTTTGGTTTTGTTTTTTTGTTTTAGGAAAAATATGAACTTAAATTGTATAAGCCAAAATTATTATTCTACAGTTCTCTTGACCTTAGGTGCCATATTATATGTAAAGAAGATTGAGTTGTACTGCAATAAAGAAAAAACAGTCTGAATATCCCTGTACAAAAAGTTGATTATGTGCACACGTCTTAAAACACAGAAACCATTTAGGAAAATGGTGATCAAGTGTTATTACAGTCCTTGAAATACTAATGTAGTGGATTGAATTCATAACAGTTTGTATGGCTAGGCAGGTGCTCATTTCTGTTTTCATAATCTAGTGATGTAGGATAGTGAAAATCAGCTGAAATCAGTCTTAAGCCATTCAACCAAAATGTATTCTACAAAAAACCCAAAAATAAGAAGTCCACTGGAAACCTTTTAAACCTTTTTTGGGTGTGGGTGACATTCAAGGTGGGGCCCAGAGATGGGTAATTCTGTAAAATATAGTGAGCCTGAAAGGGAAGAAAACCCAAAAGCAAACCAAGAATCAACCCACGGGCAGCTAAAGACAGCTACAGAAGTTCAGTGTGCTAAGAGGCAGATCAGAGAAATTTTAGGTTTGTGCCTACTGGAAAAAGGGACTTGGAGCTGAGCAAGGATGGTCATGGTACTCTCAGGGTTCAGAGCACACAGACTTGGGGATGTGCATTTAGCTAAACAGGGTTGCAAATGCACACCTGTGTGTCAGCCCTTTCTCCTTGCAACCAAATTCCTGTTTGGAAAGGGCAGTGCTGCCTGCTTGGGTAAGAGGGAGACTGTATATACTGAATATTTAAAAAGCTGTGCTATGGTGGCAATGCCTAGCATGAGAGATTTACTGTTCAAGACTGGAGTGTTGCATATGGGAGGGGGTTGGCCCCTCTGTCTGACTGAGCAGTCATTCATTAATAAAAACAAGAATTAGAAAAGGGAAAAAACCCCAAAGCTTTGTAGAGGCTCTAGTCTTCAACTAAAATAATGAAGGAAAAGTGTTGCTGTGCCCTCAGCCCACTTCTCAGGCAGATAGCTTGAAGCCAGTGGTGTAGGAAACCCCTGCTGGCAAGGGGGTAGTTAGAAAAGCTTGGCCTTATCTAATCTGGCTTGTAGGTATTTATTAACCCATCACCACGTTATCAAAGCTCTGCTCAAAGTACAGTGGGGAGTGATGTTAGAACAGCTGGTACCATTTCAGTTTTGCACAAAACAAAAGGGAGTTTTGGCCTTTTCTGTAAAAATACCCAATTTGTATTTGTCTTTTGTCCAAAAAGTCTGTCATAACTGTCTTCTAGATGTTTTAAACTATTTCCTTTGGGCAGATTTCCTCAAAGTGTCAGCCTGGAGTAGCCTAGCACCTTGCAAGGGAAGTACAGTGCCTGGCTGCTGTAACACCTCTCCTAGGAGAGAAGGCTGGGAGAATTGGGATTGTGCAGCCCGGAGAAGGAAAATCTCTGGGGAGACTTTATTGTGGTCTTTGAGCACCTGAAGGGGCTCCAAGAAAGCTGGAGAGGGGCTTGGGACAAGGTTCTGGAGTGGCAGGACAAGGGGGAATGGCTTCCCAGTGCCAGAGGGCAGGGATAGATGGGGTACTGGGATGAAGTTGTTCCCTGTGAGGGTGGTGAGGCCCTGGCACAGGGTGCCCAGAGCAGCTGTGGCTGCCCCTGGATCCCTGGAAGTGTCCAAGGCCAGTCCAAGGATGAGGCTTGGAGCAGCCTGGGGTAGTGGGAGGTGTCCCTGCCCATGGCAGGGGATGAAATGAGATGGGGTTTCAAGTCACTTCGAACCTAAACTATTCTGTAATTCTGTGAAAACCCAGAACAAATCTGGTGAATGTGGGCATGGATGATAGTTTTGAGGCAAAAACATAATTAATGGAAAAAGACTTGCCATTTTAGTGAGGTGGTGGTTTTTTGGGTTTTTTTATGAACAGAGGAAAACAGAGTATTTTCTATGTTTAAAATGACTTAAAAATATAGAGTTTTATTTAGATGCATATACATGCATGTGAAATAAAGCTGTGCAAGGTCTCAGAAGCACCAACAGTCTGAGTGTGTGGGGTGGCCAGGCCCGAGGGATGGCTGTAGAAAGGTTCAGGGGTTTGTGCAAGGAGCAAAGTTCAAGGGGGAAAAATTGAGATCAGTCTCCTGACTTCTCATTCTCTTTATTAGCTTGTGTGAACAAAGGAGGTGCTTAGACTTTCTGGTATGAACCTGAATTTGGGATCAGCTACCCCAAAGCTGCTCCTCTCTGTGATACTGTCACTGTTGTCACCTGGATGTTTAATTATTAACTAGCAGGAACTCTGGTGCCAAATCATCCAGTGGTACCTGTGAAACTCTGCCCAAAGATGTGGCCCACGGTGTTAATTAATGTGACCTCTTTCTTCCCCAAGTAGTCTACAGCAGTTTTATTCCAAGCAGTCCAGGTATTTCAGCACAGCACCTTTTCTAAAACTTAGGACCATTTTTTGTCTCTACATGCTCTCTACCTAAGTATACATTTTACAGTCTCATTCACGTAATTCCCTCCCTTTTGGGAATGTCTTCCCATGTCAACCAATTGTTGTTTTCCTACTTTCAGGCATCCAGTAAGTCAAGCCACTCTGGAAAAGCTTGTTTGTTAGGTAGAGCTGGTTCAGTGCTTTGACATTGCCTTAAATGATCCTTTAAATGATCATAATTTTAAAGCTAGCCTTAATTAAATGAGCCAGAGGCTTCCATTTCTAGAATAATTTGTCTGGCTGTGGATTCTGCTTAAAAAAGCCCTGACAAAACCACATCAAAACCAACCACTGAAATCCTAGGACCAAAAAAAAAAAAATCATGGGGAGAGAGTCTTAGAATTTTTTTTTTTTCCTAAACAAAAAATGCCCAATATGGAGTGTAATAATGGAACTTAAAATAGCTCTGAGATTTTTATTTGGGTTTTCAGCTTCCATAGCTGAGTAAATGATACTTCAGTGCTGTGTGGAAATATTGTAACACAATAATTCTTCTTTCTGTAACATAATAACATCTTTTTTTTCATAAAGAAGAACTTTCAAGATGAAAGTGCACTCTATCTCATTTTATGATAATGAAGCTGCATCCTGTGCTCTGTAAGCTGTTAAATGCTCTGCAGAATATTCTTGGTGTGGTCTTAGTAAAGTAACCTGTAGTTGGGACCTGTCAGTATAGAAGGGTGGATAAAATAAATGTATCACAAAGAGTTAAAAGAAAAATTGAAAGAATTGAAGCTTAAAGTTGTTGTTAAATGTTCAGGTGATCAAAATAAAATAGTATTTAAGCAATTTGGCTGAGCACATGGAAACAGTGTTTGACAGAGTTGTTACCTGGTGCTTGTTTTTGTGGGGAATCAGGGAGTATTTTCATTGGAGTTACTAGTTCCAATCCAAATTGAGAAAACTAATAAAGTACTGAAAAGGAAGGCAGTTGTTTCTTGCTTTTCCAGTCTGCAGATTGAATAGTAGATACGGAGCTGTAAGGTCATCTTGTTTCAGCCATGAAAGCACAAAGTTAATGACTAGTGTTCCTTGCCATCTTAGATTATTTCCTCCTTTCTAATAAAGATTCTGATGTCCACCCTGTATTCAGAAATGCAGTTTTGTTTATATGTGGCATTAATGATGATTATTAACAGGGAGTTTTGAGGGTGTTTTTTCTGTCTCACGCTTCATTTGGACAGAGATCTAACAGATTACAGAAGGGTTGGAGATAAACAGAGCTATAAACTCACCAAAATGTTTGCATATTTCTGATTAAGAAAGGAAATAACAAGTCTATGTTTAGTTGCAAATTGTCTATTTTTTTTAATTTGCCAAAAAATGAAAAGTCGCTTTTTCATTAGGCAGACTTCTGAAGTACCCCAAAGAAGAAAAACCAATAACAATCTGTGTTGAAGTGGCCTTTATTTAAATCAGTTTAGTTTGCCTTGGCTGTTCACAGGATGCTCTGTGTTGGCTGCTTGTGAGTGATGATGTCAAATCTAAACTTCTGCCTCTCATGCACATCCACTATTAACTAGAGGAATTGGTCTCCTGACAGGTGCAGATTTCTGTGACACAAAAATCCAAGGTGTTTGCTGGTGCTAGGGTCCAGTGACTCTGGCTGCACAAGAGTTTCCATTCTATACCTCAGCTTTATAACTCTTTTTTTTCCAAACTCGTTACTTTTGGACTGTTTTTCCCTTCCAGCTTATCTGCTGCCAAAAGTGGATTTCTTTTTTGGAAAGTTGGAGCAAGGGCAGCTTGCTAGTTTTGGAAGATGAGAGTACTACTCCTTATGAAAATATGGGGGTTTTTGGTTTTTAAATTAAAATATGTGGAAGCAGAAAGTTAAGGTGTTCTGGAAGACAGGTTTGGGAGGTAGAGAGGAAGCCTTGATTTTGATAATATTGAGCTATGGTCTACTGAAAATCCTAGGCTATGAGTTAGTTTGTTTTTCTCTCTTCCTAAGCTCAGACATTATGGCAGAGGGAGGATCTGCCATGTAGAAGTGATATTTGAGAAAATAGCAAATAACACTTGGCTTGATCCTCCTCCTCTGCTCTGGTGACATGGATCTGCTGGAGCGAGTCTGGGGGAAGCCACGGAGATGCTCCAAGGGCTGGAGTCCCTCTGCTCTGGAGCCAGGCTGGGAGAGCTGGGGTGTTCACCTGGAGAGGAGAAGGCTCCAGGGAGAGCCCAGAGCCCCTTCCAGTGCCTAAAGGGGCTCCAGGAGAGCTGGAGAGGGACTGGGGACATGGAGTGACATCCAGGAGAGCTGGAGAGGGACTGGGGACATGGAGTGACAGGACGGGGGGAATGGCTTCCCACTGCCAGAGGGATGGATGGGATCTTGGGAAGGAATTGTTCCCTGTGAGGGTGGGGAGGCCTGGCACAGGGTGCCCAGAGAAGCTGTGGCTGCCCCATCCCTGAACTGTCCAAGGCCAGGCTGGATGGGGCTTGGAGCAGCCTGGGCTGGTGGAAGGTGTCCCTGCCCATGGAGGGGGGGGGATGAGATGGCATTTAAGGTCCCTTTTCACCCAAACCATCCTGTGATATATTGTTCTATAAAATAAAAGTAACTCCTGTTACTACTTTTTAAAAAATTATTTATATTTTATTCCTCTGGCCTAAGTATTCCTCCTAACATTAAGTATGTTTATTCTTCTGATAAAGTAAAAAATAGAGATATCTCCTTGAGGCAAGAACCTTCAGCTGGGAATGGTTGTTCCTGTTTGATGTTGTCTTAGCACTGAGAGGGTTTTGGGGTTTGGTTTGGGGTTTCTCTTGCCATTACTGCCTGCCAGGATACCCTGCTGGCACTTGAACAGCTGAGGGAACTTTTAAAGTTTGATCTCACTATAGAAATCAATTTGAAATTAATTTATTCTACCGACCAGACTTATAATGATGACCTGTTAAAATTATCTACAGCACAGTTAGAGCAGGGTCACTGAGGAAGGCTGTTGTTAGCTGACTATTTAGTTTTTTTACCCCATTTTTTCTTCTTTTTCCTTATGTGAAATAATTCAGTAATATCAGTAGTCACTGTCTTGGCAGAAAATAAAGAGTAATTGAGAAGTTTGGAATGGAAAGTATGCCATGTTGTGGATTTGTATTGAAAGCAGGACCTTTATGAAATGCATTCATGCAGCTACTTGCCCTGATGTCATAATTACAGTAATTAAGAAATTACTTCAAATATTTTGCTTTGTGCTGCTTTTATGCAAATGAAACAATGACATGGAGCTGCCCACTATGTTACTTTCATTTCTGCCTACTTCAAAATGTTCAGCTCTTTGGAAAGGATAGTTATAAATGTGATAAACAACTTGAGGAACCAAATATTTCTAGGAGGAGTTTTCCCAAAGAATTTGAGGCAAAATAATGAAAGATTGTGTTCTGTCTCAAGCTTTTGAAACCCATTTTAATTTTAAAATAAAATTAATGCTGTTCTTTCAAAATGTGACATTTGTCCTTTGAAGGATGCAAAATGATACTGAGCTTAAACTGGGGTTTTTCTTAGCTTTTCACTGTAAGTAACACCCAAATTTACAGTTTGTAACGCAAGCAAAATTATTTTACACTTTTAACACTTGGATGGTACCTTTATAATTTAATTGGCTGCCAAATGCTTCCAGCTCCAACCATCTAAATTTCTTCATCTCCAGTTTCTCTTGAAGGAGCGTGGACTTGACAGTGGGAGGGGAGAAGTGCCAGGGATCTGTGCCATAAAGCCTCTTTTTTCTGGGAGAGATGAAGGCAGCTAGATTGTCTTCAGGCACGGAACTTGATGGAGCCAGGAGACGTGGCTCAGTTGAAAAGGAAGAAAGCTGTGTATTAGAACCCAGTTGGGATAATTTTAATGCCTGTATGGAGCTAGCCCTGCACACAGATTCCTTGATCAGTGCAGCACACAGTTTGGCTGTAAAACTTGTCTGATTGTTAGCAGGCATCTTTCAGGAGTTAACCCAAGTGTATCAGCTCTAACAAAAGGTGGTTGGAACCAGAATTGTTTTTCATTTCATGAATGAGAAATCAGGGACCTGGGTCACAGGACACATCCTGTTCAGAGGCTTCTAAAGGTTTGTAGATTTGTCCATGAAAAGGCAAGGTGCATGACCCATTTTCTGCACATGAGGTTGGTCAGGGTATTGCTGCCTCCCCACAAACATTGCTGGCTGAAAAGTGTTCCCTTCTGTGGGGCCTGGGAAGAGGAGGTGTACAATTACAGATGTGTGGGTATGGACCTTAAAAAACAAGATTCCTATTATGTTTGAGGATATTTTCTTCTGTTACTATTTTAAGATTTATGCACAAGTCCATAGCATAGTCCCTTGAGGAGCGACTTAGGGAGCTTGAGGAATGACTGAGGCAGCTGGGGGCGTTTAGCCTGGAGAAAAGGAGACAGAGGTGACATTATCATTCTCTACAGCTCCCTGAAAGGTGGCTGTAGTCAGGTGGGGTTGGGCTCTTTCTCCAGGCAACACTGTCAGAACCAGGGGACACAGCCTTGAGCTGTGCCAAGGGAAATTTAGGTTGGATATTAGGAAAAAGTTTTTCACAGAAAGGGTGATAAAGTTCTGGAATGGCTGCCCAGGGAGGGGGGGGAGTCACCATCCCTGGATGTCTTTAAAAAAAGGCTGGATATGGCACTGGGTGCCAGGGTTGAGTTGAGGTGTTAGGGCTGGGTTGGACTCCGTGGTCTTTAAGGTCTCTACCAATCTAGTCATTCTGTGAATAGCAAGAAATGTGTTTCAGTTAAAAATTAAAAAAACTTGATTTCCAAAATTAATTTCTCCAGGCATAAATGTCTCCTGTAGCAGAGTCTGTAACCTGCATGGGAAAAGTGCAGGAGATGGCAGAGAGAGAATATAATTTACTGGAGATGTGGCTTGCCATTACCTGTATCATTCCTTATTTCATTGTCACCATTTAAAAACCAAAACCCATACCCACAGAGTCTTCTGGAAGCACAGATTTTGGCTAAAAAAGTGCAACTGTACTCTTACCAAGAAAATGCCTTTTTAGACATCACAAGACCTGTTCAGAAAAAGAGATGAGTACTCATGTTCATGTACCATGTCAGCACTCAGCCTGGCATCTCTGTACACCTGCAGTCACTAAGAGCTGGATCATTTCTCCTGACTTGCAGTTTTATTTAAGGATTTCAGCATTAGTGGCCTGAACCAGTGTGATACCAAGAAACTTTTTTAATGACTTGTGTTTGCACCAGATGAATTCACCTGACTGAAGCTGTGGCTGCTCTTACAGGTACCATGGCTGGTGAAAGGCTGAGTGAGAGTACAAACCCATCTTGTGTCCTGCTTCTGTGCTTTTTTCTGAGGTTACAGGGTTGGATTCAGTCAGCTTTGCTCACACCACTGCGGAAAGCTATTTCAGATTTGCAGCACTGCAGGGCTGTCAGGCTTTTTCTCTATGAAATTTTAGGGGTTTTTTAAGTGTTGTAGAGGCATTTGCACAGTTCTAAAAACACTGACAGTTTATACCTTTTTCCTGTAAGATCCGATTACTTTTGAATTTTTTATGCACCTCAGTCATGTGAAACTATTTCCCTAATGTTCCCCTTGTTTTTTATCTTTTAAGCCTGAAATAACATTCATGCTCTCAGATATTTTAATTTGCATTGTATTGAATTATTATAATTCTATCACTAATTTGGCTTTAAAATGAAGAAGGGTAGATTTAGATGAAATGTTGAGAAGAAATTCTTCCCTATGAGTGTGGTGAGGCCCTGGCACAGAGTGCCCAGAGAAGCTGTGGCTGGCCCTGGATCTCTGGAAGTGTCCAAGGCCAGGTTGGACATGGCTTGGAGCAACCTGGGCTAGTGGAAGGTGTCCCTGCCCATGGCAGAGGTGGGACTGGATGAGTTTTAAGGTCCCTTCCTACCCAAATCATTCTGTGATTCTGTGATAATTTATTATAATGCCTAATACTTTCAAAGTAGGTACTATTCTGAGCATGTAGAGTCATTACAGAACTCTCTGCCTGCTTTGATGGGAAAGTCAGAGTCTTCCATCACTGGACTGGATGGGAGTGACTTCCATCACTGACAGGGTGCTGCCACACCCTGTCACCACAGCTTCGTGGGGCACTGCTTCGTGGCCCAAAGTGGAGCTTGGTGACCATGCAACTCCTGCTGCACCCTGCTAGGTTTTGTGTGTTGCTGGGATGGGCTGTGACAGCCTTTTGGATTCTTTCCTGAGTGATGCAGATGGGCTGATGTGTGGGTTCAGAAATGCTGTTTTTCTCCTGGTGCCTGCTGCAGTGAGAGATGCTGAGAGCAAGCTGGGTGATGGAACCAGCAGCCCCGAGTGTCACTGGTTTGGGTGTGCTTTGGAAGTCTCCTGTTCTCTCCTGTGTTGCTGTAGCTGCTTTCTGCTGCTGTTTGTGGCATTGCCCCTAACTTGGCTCTCAGAAAGGGTTAGTGAGTGAGTTTCTTGAGGGAGAGATTCATTGAAAGGATTCCCCAGCCAGCGTGGTGTGAGAGGAGGTTTGGTTGGGTTCCCGCTGTCCACAGGCATTTCCAGCCTGGTTGGTGCAAAGGCTGTGTGTGGCCCTGGGGTTCCTGCTGTGGGAAGGAGTGAGGGGTCTGTGTGGAGCAGGGATTTGGCAGCTCCTGCTCCAGGCCACAGCACTCAGCTACACAAACAAACGTGTGAGTTTATTGAGGGAGCTGCAAATAGCCCGCAGCTGGTCTCCTCAGCTCTCTGCTGACCCTGCTGTGAGCAGGAGACTGGGTGTAGGTGACCTCCAGTGGCCCCTTCCAACTTCAGTTCTTCTGGTTCTGTGAAGGATTTTTGTATGGAGTCTTGTATATTAGATGTTTGTGTGTTACAGTGACAAGAACAATGTGAAAAATCTTTGTGATATTTTTCTCCAGTTTATAAAGATGCCATTTGTTTTTGCTGTAAACTTATTCTTGTTTATTCATATTAATCTCACTGTAACTTTTTTTTTATTACTTCCTTAGTCAAAATGTTACGGCCAGACATTATTGACAGAAGTTTACAAGCGTCTGAATTTGATTGAATCAGACTACTTTGGAATTGAGTTCCAGAATATCCAGTCCTATTGGGTGCGTACAGTTCCCTGACAAATCTGGCATAATAAAAAGGTTGGGTGAATGCAGTTCCTTGAGTGACAAAAATTTCTCAGTCTGCTGCAGTTTCCTGTAGTCTCCTGTGGGATTATCTCTTGGATTCTTGTAAATCTGTTTCACTCAGCAGAATGACAAGAGCTATTGAAGAAGTAGGGAGGAATCAGATCCTGCTTCTTGTTAAGTCTTAGAAATTGTATAAAGCGGTTAAATAGCTGCTGATGTTCCCACTTGCAGGGACAGAAATAAAATCCTCCTTTCCTCTGAAAGGAGAAACATGAACTCAAAGTGTCCTCTGCAGAGAGCTTATAAAATCAAATTATGGTGTGTAATTTTGGTAGTGTTCATATTTATCCTCAGTTAATTCAGTCTTCAATTAATTTTACTGAAGAGCCATTACAAACCTCTTTCTAATCAACACAAACCTGAGCAGGCACACAGGCCTGCAAGCTTTTTAAATCATTGATCTAGATCAATGCTGACACCTTTAAGCCTCCTAGTCACTTATCGTGTACCTTGCAAAGAGGACAGTGTGGCTTCTAAACTGGAAAATGTTACCCAAACTTTAATTTCATTTTGATTTGTTTTGGTTTTTTTCAACTTTTTTTTAATTACTTTTTTTTTTTAGATTGAGGAGTCACATGCAGTGAATATGACTGAGAACATAGGGAATGCTAATGGCACTAAACCACGCTGCTCTTGAGCTGAGGAAATACACTAAAGCTTGTTTAGTTTCTGTTGCTTGTGCACGGTGTCCAAACTGTTCTTGCAGCTAATAAGGTTCTTAAAATCCTCAGCTGTCTCACAAACAGAGCAGTAACTAGTAAGGACCAAACATAATTGTCTTGTAACAACTTTCTGTTTGGAAGAGTGGGGAAAATAAAAGGTTGAGCTTCCAGAATATTTTGCATTGCTTTTATGGATGCTCCTTTTACTAGAACAATAGTCTTTCTTTTAAAATGTGCTTGTCAAAAGAGAAAAAATGGTGGGAAGTTAATACTGAGTAAAAAGCCTTGAGTAGGTAGGTAAGAGTGACAGAAATAGCACGGAAGGGAAAAAACCATTGGACCTTTTCATGTTCTGCAGACTTTCTGTAATTCTGCAGCCTGGCTCCTGTCAGACTGTAGGTTTTGGCATGACTCCTGCCCTCTTGGCACTGGGGCTCTGCTTTTGCTGACTTGGCTCTTCTTCTGTCCAGATGAGCTTTAAGCACAGATCAGTGGCTTTTGTATTGATGCATGAGAAATGTCAATTCAAATAGATAAGTACACTTTTTATAAAGCAAAGGAATTACTGCATTGAGGAAGAAATGCTGCTCATAAATTACTGCTTAATTTGAATTTGCTTTTGATGTTTTCATATTATATTAAATAAGAATGTAAGTTTGTAATTTTTTTCTCTTCAATTTCAGATTTGGCTGGAACCTATGAAACCTGTTATTAAACAAGTACGGAGTAAGTAGTTTCAAAAAAGGAAGTTTTCCTTAATTTGCATC
This sequence comes from Ploceus nigricollis, assembly GCA_013399945.1. Classification (NCBI taxonomy): domain Eukaryota; kingdom Metazoa; phylum Chordata; class Aves; order Passeriformes; family Ploceidae; genus Ploceus; species Ploceus nigricollis. Next base: position 102,299 of record VXBC01011643.1, read on the forward strand.
TTCTTTATGTGGGTTGCTTTCACAATTGCTACTTGATTTACTGGTTATGCTTCCCTGTAAAATACACATGGCAGGGGTGATAGTGGTTCCTGCTGGGGCATGCTGACCTGACATTTTAATAGGTACTGTGTGGTGGGTGGAATGGAAACTTCCTGCGGGTAGGGTTCCTTCTCTGATAAATATCTGGATAGGTTGGCTCAGCTGGTGTTGTATTGAAGTGAAATATAACACTTGCTGTGTTAGCTTTTGGAAGTTGTGTTGTCATACCGTGGGAAGAAAAAGGAACATTTTGGTTGATTCCCATGGCAGCTCTTTCCACATGCTCAGGAGCAGCTGCCCTGGAGGAGCAGAGGTGGGGATCTCCACCTGGGTGGTGGCTGCAGTGTCAGAGCCTCTGCCTTGGCTATGAAGTGTGGTCTTGTCTTTATACCACCTGAAAAGTGTTAATGTGAGAGGCACTTTAAAGGCCCAAAACAGTTGAAGAATGGAGGTTGCTGGTTGGTTCTTCAGATGTTGAAAGATTAGATCCAGCGTTTTGTTTTCTCTCTGTAGAACACAGTTAAGCAATTTGTTTGTTTTGTGGTGCTGATTGTAGAGGCTTTGTAGAGGAACAGGATCAGGAGGGTTTGGTGGATTCCTATTCCTTTCCAAATCTTGATTGATATATGTTGAAAATGAGTACTGGGAAGTAGCTTTTAGCTACTCTTCTGTCTAAAATTGATTGCCAGAAAATATGCAATCATCAATTCTAGCTCATTTTCTAGCTTTAAGGTCATGAATTTTGACTTTTGTCAACATTGTTTTTTAAGCAGAAGAGCCAAATCATCTATAAAATAAGGCTCCTTTGGGAGAGTACAGAATATTTTCACTCTATTTTCCCTGCCAAAAAGATGTTGGGAGTGCTGTCTTTTTATATGCTCCTGGCTAGAAGGAGTTATGTCCCAGTCAAAAGATCTGGTGGATCATAGGTCTGCAGTGCTGCTTGGTTACTCCTTCTGTATCCTCTCCTATACTATATAAATTGTGGAAACTTGACCTTAGACCACAGACAGTGTTCCCTGATGATACAAATATTGTTCTAAAATGGTCTAAAATCATGGGGCTGTACTAAGATTTATGGCTGCTTTACATTCTACCATCCATGTTGTGTTGCCAGGGAAACCAAAAGATTTATTTAATTTTTTTGTTAATATTAGTCTGTAAGACATACCAGTCAGTTGTCTGGCAAATGTTCATGTTCTGAAATCAATTTTAATTGACTGAAATGTCCTATTTTCTATATATTGGTGGGGTTTTTTTTTTGTTTGTTTGTTTGTTTTTTTTTTTTTTTTTTTTTTTTTTTTTTTTTTTTTTTTTTTTTTTTCCTTTTAAATTGTTTTTTTTTNCCTGTAGAATGTAATGATTTTGAATTTAGACTTCTAACTTTTAGTCCAGCAGCAGGGGAACACAGATGTTGTGGGCTTTAAGGGGATCTTGCTCAAACTTGTTGGTTGATGTTGCTGGTGATTGCTGTGTACCTGCAGATAGGCACTTCTGAGTCTTTGACATCCTCATAAAAACAGGAGTTCTTGGATTGCTCCCAGTTAGTTTTGGCTTTGTGACATCCATTGAACTTTGTCTTGTGTGATAAGGTTTGGAGTTTTAAAATTAATTTCAAGTGAATGCAGCACTTAGTACTAGTGAATCACTCCAGATGGGAAGGAGTTTGGATCCAAATTTTCAGCCTCCTAACAGGCACACACTATCAGGTTGACATTTGGGTACCTTCTCTGAGGTGCTGCTATTTTATATAATACAGAGTTGTATTCACCATTCCTGCCTGGGTAATTTTTCCTCACATCCTTTTTGTTTCTTTCTTTTGCTCAGGCTTGGCTTCTTAAAATAAATTCTGCATCTTGGTTAAGACTGGGCAAGTGTTTCTTTTCCTAATTTGAGTGGAACTTATTCGTAGAAGAAAGGCAAGACTGGCTAAACAAAAAGAGGAGGGTTGTGCTACAGAGGCAAATATGCAGTATTATGTTTTTAATTTTTTTATATTTATTATCATTTGATCTAAGTGATGCTTGAAACACTTCCAAAATTGCTCCCACATTGATACTTCCACTTGATTGACATCAGTAATGTGCGGGACTGTTCTTAACCTTGTGAAGGTCTTCCAGAGGCTCAGAGTATTTTCAGAAATTTGATGTAAAATTTTGGTCTTTTAACTGGCATCATTAAAACTATTCATTTTCCTCACTTGGTCTATGTCTAGAACTGTAGAATCCTTAGTCTCTGCCAAATGTGGGCTTTCTGTGTCATTACAGGGTGTTACTTCCAGCCTCCTTTCATTTCTAGATACTACACTGTAATTAGGATGTGGATTTTAGTTTTTTTGGTTTTTTGTTGTTGTTCACCAAAGCTTTGGTAATTTTGGAATTGGAGGCTGGGAGCTGCTCTTGTCACAGCTGTGATAGTCTGTGAGTTCTCCCAGCTACTTGTCAAAAAGCAAAGTTTGTTATTCTCTCATTAGCAAACGAGAGGATGAGTGAAGGAATGTTTGGCCTGTGGGAATCAGATATTCCAGAAGAAGAAATCAGTGTACTTTGGGGCTGATGGGGTTAAATTGGACTTCGTTAAGCTTTGAGAAATCCTGGTGCTTAAAATAAATTAAAGCAGGCTGCTTGTGCTCCAACAAGTTTGATTTATTTTTAATTTGGGTAAGTTTACTTTGAAACAGCAGTGGCATGGGGAGTCCCTGGGGGCACTGCCTGGCTCTGGTCCACAGGGTGCCTGTGGACATCAGGTGGATGCTCAGCAGGCTCCTGGAAGCACAGCCTGGCCAGTGCTTTGCCTACCTCTGGAATACTTGGCCTCATTTGCTTTCAGGCAGGAAAAACAATGGGAAAACAGTGCTGCCCAGTCCTGGCATGGTGAGAGATTGTTGTACCCTGTAGTAATTCCTTCAGAAATCCAGGGGAAACAGGGATTGTGGTTCCACAGGCTGAGTTGTGATGCTGGAGCTGTTAATTTAGAGCATTATGGACTGTTCCTAATAGTGACCAAGGGTTCTCTTTAATTTTGAAAATTAAATTAATTTTCTGGAAATGGGAGGAAATGTGTATTACCAGGCATGCTGGGAGCAGGCTGCAAACACGCTTTTATCTGCATGGGGTGCCAGCTAGGTCTGCTGGCATCAGTCCTGATGGTAGGGGTGGGTGTTGGGAGCCTGTGGGATGTGTCCCCCTTCTGCTCACCTTCTGGGACCTTGTCCCTGGGTCACCTCTGATGGTCTTTTATGCAGCCAAACAACTGCTTTGGGGTATTACAGATTTCACATTGCAGGAAACTGTTTTTCCAGCATTCAGCCTGCAGACTCACCTTGTCAGTGGTATCCAAGTTCCTCTGGAAAACAGCTGCTTTATCTCACTTGACACAAAAAATCTACCCCAGAGCCTGCTGTGGTTAGCTGGGATTTGAAATCTGGCTAGAATTTCTCTGTGTTGTTTCTCTGCCTGTTGGCAAACAGAATATGCATGTGTTTATGAAGAACACCGGGTGTTTTTGTGAAATGACCAACTTTTCTTCTAGGACCAAAGACTACAATGCTTCGTCTGGCTGTAAAGTTTTTCCCTCCTGACCCGGGTCAGCTGCAAGAGGAATATACTAGGTAAAGTATTTTTAGAACTATTGGACATGCTTTATGTACTGAATTAATAGAATAGGAAGGCAGCACAGCTGCTTCCAAGCAAAACTGAGGTGGAAGATGAGTGAAAGAGCACTTAAGAGTGAATGTTACAGTTACAGCAGACATGTGTTGGCAGATGAATGTTATCAGAAAAATTACTTTTCAAAACAGAAAACAGCACAGGTTAGGGCTTTCCAGCATCATGTGGTCAAGGGAGTCAGAGTATACAGAAAATACTGATGTTTATAAACACTGTCTATAAAAAATAAAAATAAAATAATCAGTACATATTTTAATCAGTGATTTAAACTTCCAAACAGACTTTGCACTTGCAAACACACTTTACTGTTCACAATTTTAACTGTGCTCACCATGGGTTATTTTTGTGGATTGCTAATGGATCTGTGGTCAGTTAAGCAGCCCTATCCACCTGCTAGCACCTGGGGACCTGGTTTGAAGTCTGCCTCTAACAAGGACATTACCCAGATGTTGGTGTTTAAAGAGCTCATTTAATGATTTCACTACTTTAGTAGTTTCACTGCTTTTAATTGGAATTCCTTGTAGGTTCCTTATTATCCTTCAGATGTATTTAAGAACAAACCAGCATGACAACTGTTGTGATTGTCTCTTGTAAGAAGAAATACTATCTAAATATTTCCTTTGCACCAAGTTTTCTTATATTAAAGAAAATATTATGCTGTTTCATAAAGGAAATTCATTAGGAATACAGCTTTTTAGAGCAGGAACTGTATTTGGCCTATTTATTGAGTATTTATGGTCTGCACTTAGAGCATCTGGGTAGTTAAAGATGCTGTTAATGATACTGTATTCTTTATTGTGAGTGTACTGAAGAAACTGAGAGAGCTCATCAGACATGCAGAAAGCAGAGCATACTTTTTGAGAAGCCTTTAATACATACTTACAGTACTTAAAAACTTTAAAATCCCCTATCATTCAAAATGTATAACTTCTAGTATATTTTACTTCAGGAATAAAGTTTTAAAATAAACTCTTCTTTTAAAAAATCTTATTGCTATTTCTTAGGGTGTAATTCAGTAAAGAAAAAGGATCAGTCTGTCAGTTTGAAGGTTTATAGTAGTGAGTTGTTGCCTGTTTACTGGAGTCCTTACTGTATTTCCTTCCGAGTAAAAGGAACAGCTTACAAAACTGTTAAACAGAAATTATTCCTCTTTAACAACTGAATGGGAAATATTTTAGTTAAACTAATATAGCAGTATAAGAAAAGTAAATTGAACTTCTTACTGTCTTCATAGGCTGCTAATGTAGTTCTGGAAAATATAGCTGCTGAGTAGATTAGTTGAGTGCTAACAGAAATGCTTATCAGTTTTCCTAACAAAATACTGGAATCAGTGATGTTCTTCCATTTTTTTTCCTAATAGATAAGATCACTTGAAGTGTTCTTTCTTTCCAGCTAAAAATGACAGCTGCTGTTACTGCACAGACGAAACCTGCTTAAAACATGGTTTTCTTTCTGCTTCCTTGTTCCTGTGAGTCTTTTTGTGCTGATAAATTGCACTGGAGCAGTCACAGGTTATTTTGGTTGGATTTGACACTCCTTGGTAACCAAGCTGTTGTGTTGTTCTTTGGAGAGCAGAAGGATCAGGAGATGCTGCTTTTACAAGCTCCTGCTCAGTTGTTTTGTTGTCCTTTCATGTATCAGGATGGTCTGTGTAACTCCAGCCCTTGTACCTCTCCTGCAGGTACCTGTTTGCATTGCAAATCAAGAGGGACCTGGCAGAGGAGAGACTGACCTGCAGTGACAACACGGCTGCTCTGCTGGTCTCCCACCTTCTGCAGTGTGAGTATCCCAGCTGGGCTGACTCTGCTGATGGTGCCAGTGCTAACCCACATTAAATCACACACAGAAGCTTCTGGTAACTAAAAGAAGTCTCTGTCTCACAGTATTTCCTTCTCCACACACTGCAAATATGTTGGTTTTCAACCCTGGGATGGTCATCAGGGCTGGCATGGGGAGGAACAGCTGGTGCTTATGTATGAGGTAAATTTGGCTTCAGAGGGGTAGTACAAAACCAGCCCCTTGCTGTTTCCCTGGCTCTGCAAGCTCTGTTGCCAGCACTCCACATGTTCCAGACAGCTGTTCCCACCTGTCTAGGTGCTCCCTTGGCTTCACTTCTCACTTTCCCTGTGCCTGGGAGGAGATGGCTGTGCAGGAACTGGGCTGAAATACAGCTAAGAACCATGCTGGAACAGGTTCTGCAGTGGGGCTGTCAGCAGCTTTCCTCCTTGCTGGGACTGCAAATGGAAATGGGAAGCAATTTATTTGGAAGCACTCCATGCTGCTGCTGGCTCAGTCTGTACATGCTTAAAGACCTAAAATGTGGCCTTAGAGACGAGGAGGTTGGAAACCTTGAGTGAGCTCAGACACCAAATTGCTGGAGCAGCAGCTGAAGTGTTCACAGGTCTGCAACCTGACCTGCAGGCAGAGCCTTTAGTGGCTCTTTGCTGGCTGGAAGCAAAAGCTGATCAATAATGCTTCTTCACATGTGCACTGCTAAGGAGTTATTGGTTGTCTAATTCTGCAATACAATATAATAATACAGTTATAATAGTATTACTTGTGGTGATTTTATTGGAAGAGCAAATCTGTCTTGTGTGTGTGTGATCAGTGAGTGACACCATTAAAACCTGCTCATCATTTTCCAGCACTGTGGAGCTGAGGAGACAATCTCATCATCAGGCCTTGCTCAGCCCGATTCTGCTCTTCTGGAAAATGGGCTGTGAGAAACAACAGATTTATTTTCAACAGAAATTATTTTACAAAAGCTCCTTTCAGTATTTTTTACTCCTTCTTTCATGTGCTGGCTAGACTTTAAACAGGATTTGCTGGGTTCTTGTTAAAGAAAATCCCATTCCTTTCTCTGACAGTGGCTGATGGCAGATGTCCTCAGACACAGAGCAAGCATATGGCAACTCTCCCTTTGCTGCATCCATCCCATAATCACTGCACACACAGCACCACTGACTGCATCTGTTTGATTGCCCTTGTATTTGTCTAATTTTTGTATTTGCTTATATTTTTGGCATCCTTCCACAGAAGTGAACTTCACAGCTTAGTTTTTGGGAAGTTTTTAGGACAACATATGTACTTTTATCTTTTAAAACCTTTTAGTTTTGAATTTAATGTTGCAACTGAGTATTTTTTATCAGAAAAAGTAAATTCTTAAAATTTATTTATTCAATTTGTAATTTTATATACACTTGCCACATGCTCTGCCTGCCTTGTGCTTTTGTATTCCGAGCCAAAGACTTCTGATCATTTTGTGTTGTATCAGGTGGAAGCTGTTCTGCACTTCACAGTAATGCTTTTTTCTTCTGTAAATCTTCCTAAATTCACAGCATTGCTTCTGAAAGACATGGATATGTGAAGGGGAGACCAAAATTCCAGATGTAACTTGCCATCTGCCTGAGTAGCCTTGTCTATTACTCTTCTATCTATACTAGTAAAAAGTGAATTGAACTATGCTATTTGATATAAGATATCTGTAAGGAGGAAATGTTCAGACCACCTCACAGGTCTTCTACAAGTTTCACATCTTGCACTCTTAAGAAGTCTAAATTTTCCAGACAATGTTCAAATACTGCTGTAATCCCCAGGAAGTCAGCTTTGGGTCAATGTGAGTTTGGTAAAATGAAGCTGGATACAAAACACTGTGCACAAATTTGAAGCACTTAAAGGCTCTTGTGGTCTAATTCCTTACCACGTATTTTCTATCATTGTTCCTTTTCCATTGTTTCTTCTTACTCTAACATTGTTTTGTTTCCTGTTGTAGCTGAAATAGGGGATTTTGATGAAACAGAAGATCGAGAACACCTTAAAACAAACCAATATTTGCCAAACCAGGAAAAACTTGAAGGAAAGATCCTGGAGTTCCACAGGAAGCATGTGTAAGTGAGGATTAATGTAAACCACTAAGGTAACCCTTGGGCAGCAGATGGGCTTGCCTGGGGGAGGTTGAGCAGCTGCATGACAGGATGACATTAAGAGTGTGTAAATTAAACACCATTTACCTTGAGCAAGAAAGTTTGGTAGCAATAGTTACATAGTCAGGATGGAGTTGTTGGGCAGTAGTTTTTCCTCAAGTGATTTTTGCAGTGTGCCTTTAATAATGTCCCAAAGAAAGCTTACATGTAATAATGGGTATAGGCAAAATAATTCTTCAGAATTTCCATTCTACAAAGTCTAAGCTCAGTTTTGCCAGCATATGCAGAGCTCTTGTTTTTGTCTAAATAATTAGAAATCAATTGCATTGTATTCTTTTGCTACACATTAAGCATAAGGGAGATGGAGAAGGATGGAGGGAGTGGGGAGGAAATAAATTCCATCAGAATTCATGCAATACCTTATCTTACAGCTGAGTATTTTTGAAATAAGGGAAGATTATTGGTGACAAAGGAACTCTGTCACAAATATAAAATTAGTTCCAATATGGAGTTAGGAACTGCAGGAACTTATTTTTCTGTAATTTTTGAGACCTTGCATATTAGGATTTAGCAATTCGAAGTTCTTCTAAAAATTGTGAATGTCCACACATGCATTTTATTGTGCATGGTTCTGTGTTTTAATCCAAACTTAGATTTTTTCTTTGTTCTCTGTGGGTGAACTCATGGATTGTTGCTGACTGGTTTTCTTTTAAGACAGAGCAAAGGTTTTTCAGGGTAGCATCTGTGTTTAAAGACACATCCTATAGTATTGGAAAATTAGTTCCTGAGAATTTCAGTAATTAGCTATTTGCTGTTTATGATCACTCATTTTAACTTGTACTGAAATTATTGCTAATAATGAAATTTCAGTTTTGTTGATTCTTCATGAAATCAGGTGGTTACTTTTTTCTGCTTTTGAACCTCTGAGGTGCTTGTGGAAATGATGAAGAAACAAAAGAAATGTTTTTAAGTAATTTAAAGTAATTTTGAAATAAATTAAAATATATGCCAGGATTCTTCACCTTGGGAGAAAGTTGCTGGGATAGGGAAATCATTAATTTCATTATTTTTCTCTTGTCTGAAGAAAAGTGCTGAAATAATTAGTAATTTCAAAGCAAATTACAAGGGGCAACATCCTTTTCACGGAACTTGTAGTGTCATTGTGACACTAATGCAAGGTGCTGTGGAGTCTGAAGCTACAAATGGGTCATGCAAGGTTTTAATGACACCATGCAGGGTAGGCTGATGGCTCTCAAATTTGAGGTGAAATGTGGGACTTTTAGATCTAAGTACCCCCAGAGCATGGACAGAGCAGCCCAGTGTTAGTCACATACCAGGATTCTGTTGAGTTGCTTCTGCTTGTGGGGAATTTTCCTGGTTTGCTTCTCTTGATGGAAAGGTGGTGACTGTCTTCTGAGTCAGGGACTGGTAGTTCTGTTTAATAGATTTGAGGTTTTTTTTCAAACAAGTTACTTCTAATCATTGGTTACAATAAGGAAAGTTTGTATTTTTGCCTGTCAGGAAGGTTAATAGGTAGAGATTCATTGCTTCATAAATGTACTTTTCAAAATTAGTTTAATAAGAGTTGCATTTAATACAGCCATATTATTAAAATGATTGTAAATCTTATTTTAAGGCAGTTTTTTAGAAGTGTACATGCAAGCCATGTTCAGATTAACAGCTGAGGCATGAAATTAGGAAAGGTTACCTTTGAATGTTAGTGATACCTGGGTACCTTGAAGGCACGTTTCAAATTTCCCCTGTGCCTTTGGAAACATTTTTGTTAGATGTGTCATTTTGCAAGCACTGCAGTTTTAAAATTAGCTGTGGCTTTCATGGTTTAACCCCAGCTCAGCCCCATGCTGCTGCTGGCTCCCCCTTGGTGGGTTGGAGGAGAGATTTGGAAGGGTGAAAGTGGGAAAATTCACAGCTTGAGATACAGATACAGACAGCTTAAATAGGTGAAGCAAGAGCTGCACACACAAAACCAGGAATTCATTCCTTACTTCCCACTGGCAGGCAGATGTTCAGCCATCCTCAGGAAAGCAGGATCCCATCACAGGTAACAGTGACTTGGGAAAACAAAAGCACCATCACTCCAAATGTCCTCCTTTCCTCCTGCTTCCCCCAGCTCTATATGCTGAGCACAAGGCCATATGGGATGGAATATCCTTGGGGTCAGTTGGGATCAGCTGTCCTGGCTGTGCCCCCTCTCCCAGCCCCTCCCTGGTGGAGCTGAGTGTGGAGCAGAAAAGCCTTTGGCTCTGGGTGAGCTTTGCTGGGCAATAAGGAAAACACTCCTGGGTTAACAATATATTCCTAGCTCAAATAGAAATCTCTACCTGGTACCAGCTACTGTGAAGAAAATTAACCCCAGCCCAAACTAGCACATACATCCACTCCCTCTTCCCTTACTCAGGGAATATTGACCACCCCTTCCCATCTTCAGCAGTTGAGGGGGGTTCTGAGTTTTCTCAGTGTAGACACATTTTTCCTCATTTCTCCTCAAGGAGCAGGGGCCTGGGCATTTGGCTTTTTCCTGGTGATGATGCACAGTGCAGTTGGACAGACAAAAATGCTTCTCTTTCATATTATCCTGGTGTGTCATATTTTTACTTTTTTCATTTATTTTAATATATTATTTCCTTTAATTTACCTTATACCCCACTTACCTTTAGCAGACTAATATTTTTGAGGCCAGGTTGGATGGGGCTTGGAGCAGCCTGGGATAGTGGAAGGTGTCCTTGCCCATGGCAGGCGTGGGGGACTGGATGATCTTTAAGGTCCCTTCCCACCCAAACCATCCTGGGATTCTGTGATTCTTCCACTGGTGATTGCTCCTGAAAGATTTCTTGTACAAACCAGGTGTTCAGGAAGAGAAACCCATTTCTGGCAGGATGGCTCATCTCCTCCAGATTGTTTCTGTGGCACTTTCTTTCTGCCCATTTTCCTTTTTTTTAATTGTTTCACTGTAGCTATTAGAAGTGGGAGAATGTCATCACCCTCAATAAAACAGAACCTGTGTATCCAATCCATTCTGTAAATGGAGAATGTTGTAATTGGAAAGATGGCAATTGAATGCTTATTTTCTATTAAACATATTTTTTCTTTTACATTTGGAAATACTTTCCTTTCAAAAATAATAGGAATATGGTTTCTATACTTTGCAAATGTAGTAATGGTAAACAAGATGAGTTATATTTTTGGTGTAGCACATTAGTTATTGCTTCAGCAAGAGCCTGAATGAACCTATTTTATTTCTATAGTTTATTAAAAAGAAAAGACATCTATTTTGTAGATGGTGCAGTTAATTCCTGACACCCAGACACTCAAAATACAATGTTTTCTGCCTTCCTGTGAGTAGTAGAATACTTGCTGTGAGGTGAGTGCAGGATTCAACATGACACATTTTGCCTTTGTTCACATGTCTGTGGTTTCTTTGTCTGTGCATACTTAAATAGGAAAGAAGTAGAAGATTCAGTAGATTTATATTTACATTTTCTGTTATCCCTCACGTCCTTTCACAACTTGTTAGCTTAGTTGTCCATGAATTTAAATTCTTTAAATTGTGTGTAAATTAGAAAAACCCTTACTTGACACTTCATCTTTAAAGTTCTATATTAATCACTGGGTTTAAATGCTCTGTAAATCACTTAACACTTGACAGCATTTATTTTGAGTCCATTGCCATGGGAATATTGTATCACAACCAATATTTGTCCAGCTGGATGGTTGTAAGGAACCTCTACACTAACACCTATTGCACTGACAGCAGTTTTTGCTGGAAATATTGATAGTAGTGATATTAGTGTGTCGTTTATTGACCTGGGGAAGATTAAGTAGATTTATCTGCTTAATGGCTGAACAAAATTAGAGCAGATTGTTTTGGGGCTGGGCTGTGCAGCTAAGCCTGCAGGCAGCATCTAAGGGCAATTTCTGTAGCTGCTTCTCTTGGTACCTGTCTGTGGTACAATCAGAGCTGCCTGGCTCTGCTCCCAGCTCCTCCACAGCAGGCTCAGCCTTCTCTGCTGGCTGCAGGCAGGTTGTGTGCAAGTGAACACTCTGAAAATTGGCTGGTATCTTATTTTATTTTTTTTTTTCTGAGATGTGCTGTGCTTTGAATCGTATCTAATGGTACATGAAATATCAGTCAGTGGTTCTACATCAGTTACACCAGACTGTTCATGAGGAATTTTTAGTACTATAGAGCTCTGATTTTCTAGTTGCCATTTTTTGTTTTTGCCTTCCTTCCCTTCCAACCCTCCTTCCCAACCTCAGCACCCTTTTTGAAAGACAAAGCCCTGCTTTCATTCTTAATGTCGCTGTATTCAGAAGAATTATAGCAGGAATTAGCGTGGGTGGGAGTTACACACAGTGCTCTCAGAGTGTAACTCAGGAAGCCCTGGCCAAAAGCAGGATTTATGATCTACCTCTTTTGTCTTGTATAAGTTTAATAAATAGGAACCATGGTACTTCAGGTTTTTTGACTCAGTTAAAGAATCTGTGGTGGAAATTAAACAACAGCTAAAGGCAATGTTAAAAGCACTTACTCCAGTGTTACTCATTTCAGTGAGGGGAAGAGAAATCTGCTTTACTAGTTTGAGCTCTTAGACATAGCAGTGGTAATACTGGTAGAAATGCAGTTACAAGACACTCTCTGTAGCTTGACATTTCTGTTTCCATTTGAAATCAGGTTTTTGTGCCCCTTATGTTGTCCCTTTATATTACATGGTCACATAATACTGACGTTTGGATAAGGGTGGATTACAGACTGAGCCTGTAAAGTCAGGAATGTCATTGAATCCCTGCCTTCTGCAGCTGGTAAAATAAATTTGTGACTTCCTGCTGTAGTGTTTTAGATTCTTTAATTTCCCCTCCAGAATGAGCAAGGCAACAGAACACTGCTGAAATGCTGTTGTGTGCATTCAGGTTTACTTTCTCAGGGCATTTTGTGTATGTGTGTGTTTTACACTAAAGAGAATTTTAGTAAGTATAAAAAAATCATTGCCTTTTCTAACAGCTTCTTTTTTTAAAACTGTAGCATGTGAAATAAATTTTGTAATTGTATTCTGAATTGTAGAAACAGTTTCTATTTGGGATTAATAAGTATTGTCATCATCCCTAGTTTTGTTAATTCAAATGTAATAATTCACTTCAGTATTCTCTATTTGTATTTAAAAAAAATCTATATGGAGCTAAACAATTGTTTGATCTAACACATGACTCTAGGTAGGTAGAAGGAGATATTTTCAAGGAGTATGACTAGAAAAGCCAGTCAAGGGACCAGGAGAATTTATTTAGTAGTGATGCTGTGGTTGGCACAGCATAGTACACAAAAATAGGTAATGCTAAAAATAGTTTGTCATCTATTTTAATAAAATGAAATGCAGATTTATGGAAGGAAGGCCACTTTCTTCTTGGAAAAAAAGGCTTGTAAAATTTGCTTAGTCTGTGTGTGCAGGAATCTAATCTGGTTTCAGCATTGGTTGTTTGTAAATAGAATAATATTTTTTTAGCACCTGTGTCTTCTATGTATCATTACATTTATCCTAGTGAACTTGCACATGGAAGTAATTTGATATTTATTATCTCTAATCATTGTCAGTAATGATGTAGGGCGTCAGTTTATCCAGCTGTGGCTGATGCAGCCTCACTGCTCTGAATGCCCCAGCAGGTCCTGTGCTGCTGGTGTTCCACAGAATTCCAGAGTGGTTTGGGATGGAAGGGACCTTAAAGTTAATCTTGCTTTGACCTGCTGCCATGAGCAGGGACAGCTTCCACCATCCCAGGTTGCTCCAAGCCCTGTCCAATCTGACCTTGGGCAATTCCAGGGATCCAGGGGCAGCCACAGCTTCTCTGGGCAACTGTGCCAGGGCCTCAGCACCCTCACAGGGAAGAATTTCTCCTAATGTAGTCTTAATCTCATCTCTTTTAGTTTAAGACCATTCCCCCATCTCCTATCACCTTTTGTCCACAGAAAAAGTCCCTCTCTTTTTTAAAAGCCCTTGTTAAGAACTGAAAGGCCACAATGAAGTCTCCCCAGAGCCTTCTCTTCTCCAGGTGAACACCCCCAACTCTCCCAGCCTGTCTGCAGAGCAGAGGGGCTCCAGCTCTTGGAGCATCTCTGTGCCCTCCTCTGGTCTTGCTTCATCTTCTGGAGTGTCCACTGATGCTGGGGACCCCAGATCAGCAGCTCTGCAGTGGGGTTTCCTTGGGGTTAGCACAGGAGAAGGTTCTCCTGCTTCTCCTGGACCATATTATGCCTAAAACTGGGTAGTAGCATTTTCTTGCAGGGTGTTTGTAGTTCAGAGACCTGAACTTGGCTTACGTGCTTATGCTTGTGGTAGATTTTTTTTGCTTTGTAGTGTAACTGGGGCATGATTAGTAGCAATAATTGGAGTTGATAATCTTCAATGTCCTTTTCAGCCTTAATGATTTTATGATTCTATGACTCCAAGAACTCCTTCATTTCCACAGCACCATTTGCTCATTCTTGGAGGATCTTTAACTCCTTGTCAGGACCCATGAACTTACAGAGTGTTTTGACTTACAGGGAAAAGGTCTTGTCAGTACAAGTACCCACTGAAAATGCACTACAATCTAATACACTCCCTCTCATGGAAAAAACCAAGGGGGAATGAGGAAAAAAAGAACTGTTTTCATGCAGGAGAGCAAAACGTTAGTGATTTGATGTCAGCTAACCTGGGGAGCAGTCAGTGAGGGCTGAAACTGTGACAGGTGTGTGCCAGAGTCATGGACAGTCTCTGTGGTGCTGTTTTGGACCTTGTGCACCCTTACAGAGCAGTTGCTCCTGTCTGTGTACAGCTTCCTCTTGTTTCTAGAGTAATTTTGACAGCAGATGAGGTTTCATTTTAAAGATCCTTCTCTGGATTTCTTGGCAGGGAGGGAATTATCCAGCCAAAGGCAGGGGGAATGTGTTGCACTTGGTAGTAATAGAGTAATAATTTTGTGGTCCCAAAACCTGACCTGAAAAAGTCATTCTGTTGCAATATTTGCATTGTTTCTTTTTACTGGCTGTGCAAGTCTACCAGCTCTCACTTCTTATCTTAGTTAATGCTAATGTGTACACAAGCAAGCAGAAGGAGGAGCACTGTGGATTGTATTTGGATTTGTTCAACTTTATAGTTTCTCAGCTGCAAAAGCTCTGAGCTGATTAATATCTTTCTCAGCATCTGTCTTAGGATGCGCTTGACATTGGCCATCAGCTGTGTCATTACAGAACTTCCAGTGTAACACCCAACATTGAGTGAAACCACCCAACTAGATGAGACAGAAAATACTCATTTAGTGCCAGAGTTCAGACTTAAGCATGTTGGCAGTGTTGTAGAATCAGATTGTTCTTAAAACTTTATTTTTCTTCCTCATTATAGGGGTCAAACTCCTGCTGAATCTGACTTTCAAGTGCTTGAAATTGCCCGGAAACTGGAGATGTATGGCATCAGATTCCACCTTGCCGCCGACCGTGAGGGCACCAAAATCAATCTGGCAGTTTCACACATGGGTGTGCTGGTGTTCCAGGTATGGCAGGGATGGCAGACTGTCTGTCCTTTAGCATGTCTTGGAGTAAGTCTCTCATTTTAACATCAGCTGTTCCTGATGTCTTGAAAATTTAATGTGTTCTGTGGTCAAGGAGTGTCATTTAAGCCCCCAAAATTCTTTTTGGTGCAACTTGTTCTTGTGCAGAGAGCAGAGCATCAAAACCAAGTGACAGTGAAGTAGAGGGGCTTTGTTTGAAGTTAGGTGTGTGGTGAGAGAAAATCATCAATTCATTTGGGACAGCCCTGGGACAGGTCTGTCATCCTGGAATTTTGGTTTGGTTTCTCTTATTTTAATATTCCAGTGGATTTTTGCTGGGGTATTGTTGCTCTTGTTGTATAGGAATGCTGATTGATTGGAGTGATTGGACCAATTAGTGTTACTATGTTTGTTGTATTAAAGAAGCAACTCAGTGCTCAGAATCCTGTTTATGAATGCAATGATAGGGTTTTCCTCTCCCCGAAACACAGAGGCAGCTGATTTACTGAAATATTTCTGTTTGGGTGCTCAGCTGTGTCTTACCTGTTCTTTGGTTACTGTGGGGCAGCTTCTTCTGGAGGTGCATCAGCCACTGCAGTCCTGCAATCCCTCTCAGACTGCTTAGTGACCTCTCTTGTTTAAGGGAATATTGTCACCAGAACTAGAAATCCAGCTGGATGTGTCCACATACACGTCTATATACCCACAACAGAATTTTGTTTGGTACTCTGCTTTTCTGAAACTTTTGCTAACATTTGCTCATTCTCATTTTGATTCAGGGTAACACGAAAATCAATACCTTCAACTGGTCCAAGGTCCGTAAACTGAGCTTCAAGAGGAAAAGATTCCTGATTAAGCTCCACCCAGAGGTCTGTGTAACTTTTATTGTAATATAGATGGTCAGTGTTGAAAAAAATACCTGTGCTTCATTTTATTATGAACATTTCTGGAGTTTGTGATTTTATAAAACAGCCTCAGTGGGCAGGTTTGGCTGCATCATTCAAGCGTCAATCTTTCCATTCTCACCCCACAACTTAGGATCTTTAGGTTTTGTGTTTCAATCTTATCCTTGACACAAGCTTACACATGTATAAATGTAAGACAGAAAAAAATTACTAGACCCAAGTATTTGGTGCAGCCTTTCTCAGTACTTCTCCTTTGAAAAAGTTGCATCCACTTCCTTGATTCAAATGAAAATTATCTGATACACCTCAGGTAGGAGGTGGCTGAAACTATATTGTTGTAGGTTAATTTTAAGGATGGTGTGATTACTCTTGCTTCATCTCTTCTATACCTCTCTATAGCACAAGTGTCATTTTTCATATTTAGCTGATTTACAATAGATGTTTTTCATTGCAGATGTCATCAAAATTGTTGCTTCCACGCTGGATGACTAGATTGCATTCAGTGTTTATATTAAAACAGAGGAAAAAAACCAACTTTGGACATAATATAATCTCATATATCAAGGATACCTGAAACAGGACACACTGCTGATGAAGCAATGTGTCTCACAAAGAGACCCTCAGAAATTTCATGTGATAACTGTACTCTGACATATGCAGTATTTTCTGGTTTTGTCTGAATTTCCAGGAGACAAGCATCAGAACTCTTAAAAAAGGAATAGTATTTTAAAATAGCTACTATTTCACTTAAATATTTAAATTTCTCTGAATTTTCTAAAGGTGGGTTATATTGAACATGTTTCTAAAGTCAAGTGCTTTTTAAACACTTTTACAGTTTCCAGGTAAGCAAACATTTTTGACAGGTATTAAATAATTTTTAACTGCATTCAGAATCACTCTCATTGTTTTAAGACAGATGAGAAGTAACTTAGCAAAATCCTGCATCTTGCTGGAGTTCAGCTTTTTTGTTGGCACACATTTGTGCCTTCCTTTTCTCCTTACTGTCATTTTAGGTGCTACTAAACTTCTGTGTTTTTTTCCCAGGGCCCGTATCAAGATACATTGGAGTTTCTTTTGGGAAGTAGGGATGAGTGTAAAAACTTCTGGAAAATCTGTGTAGAGTATCACACATTCTTTAGGCTCTTCGACCAGCCAAAGCCAAAGGCTAAAGCAGTGTTCTTCACCAGAGGATCTTCATTCAGATACAGGTAGGGAGAAACAGAGCCCACTCATTTTGTCTTAGAAAATGAGAGCAAAAGGAAGAAGTATTCTAAAGACATTCCATCTCTAATGCTCATCCCCTGTGTTTGATAACCTTTGTACTTCTGTGGGTTCACAGTGGACGAACACAGAAGCAACTAGTGGATTATATTAAGGACAGTGGGATGAAGAGAACCCCATATGAAAGGTAAGATGAAATAGCTTTGTAAGGCAAAACATAGCTGAGACTTTCACAGTGCCCTTGTTGCCTAAATTTCAGTGTTTTAATGCTGCTTGGAGGCAGGCTCATTCTCAGTTACCAAATTTAAGGTAGCTAAACTAAAATGTAAAAGTCTATTATTTTGTGATGATATAAGAAGCTTAGGAAAGTTTTGGTACCGTGTTTGGATGTCTGTGGACAATGTGTGGCTTAGCTGTCTGAAAGTTCAGCACATACTGAAGATTCTGTGTTAGTGAGGACCTGTCTGTGCCACTGTAGCTGTGCAAGAGCATGTAATGGAACTTGGGATCTGCAAGTTTGAAACTGTGACCTAAAATACTCAATTGTTTCTAAACATATAAATATATAAATTAAGAATATGCATTTTCATTATAAAATTGTTTTTTCCTTACTTGACTCTAATGCTGTCCAGTCTACATGTGAGAAACTCCTCCTACTCCAAATCCCAATCCAAACTATGTGTGAGACACTTTTACTTCTAATCCAAAAGATTATAAGAATTTAATAGGAATTTTTAAAAGTTTGCATTAATCTACTATTAATAAATATTGTTAATGTCTCAGACCACAGTTGAGCTCCTTTTCTATTTGAAAATTTGATTTTCTATTTAATTACTCACATAGAGTGAATCTAAAGTGTAATGCAGTATATCACTTTTTGGAGTCTAACATACAAAATTTTATATGGTTGACTGAGTTTGGAAAAATTTGTGCAATTATTAGCTCATTCTGATTCTGAAGCCATTCTTCTGTAGATGCTTATAATAATGAAAAAGGATGGAGTTAAACTAAAATGTGCTGTTTAGTGTTCAGTTAGTATTCAGCCCCAAGTTGTTCTTGAAGTCTCCTTCAGTGGTACCAAGAGATCCCCACCAACAAGGTGGGGTCAGTCTCTTCTCCCAGGTGACAAATGACAGGGCAAGAGGAAATGGCTTCAAGTGGTGCCGTGAGAAGTTTAGGTTGGATACTGGGAAAAATTTCTTCACTGAAAGGGCGGTGAGGCACTGGCACAGGCTGCCCAGGGAAGTGCTGGAGTCACTATCCCTGGAGGTGTTCAAAAAAGGTGGAGATAAAGCACTTGGGGAAATGGGCTAGTGCTGGGGGAACAGTTGGACTTGATGATCTTAGAGGCCTTTTCCAATTTTAATGGTTCTCTATTCTGTGAATGATCTGGATCCTGCTTTATTCCATTTTTGTACATTTCTTATCTTGCATCATTTAATTTACAACTCTTTTGACCTTTTAAAACTTGAACTAGTTATTAGCAAAACACGATAAAATAGAACTTGAGATGTTTCTATTGGCTACTGGTATGGCCATAAGTGATGGGGGAAGGAATGAGGCTGATGCATGTCTTGGATGCTGACAGGCTGCTCTGTTCCACAGGAGGCACAGCAAGGTCAGAGCATCCACTCGCACCTCGAACACAGACGTGCCAAAGCAGGTCAGTTCTGCAGCACTCTTGGGGTTGTGCCTGTGGTCAGGGGCATGGACAAACAGCTTTCTGAGGTGATAGTGAAGGAGTCAGCTCACCAGAGTTGCTGCCACTGTTTGCTCTTTGTCTGCTGCACAGTTCTTTTTGTTGGTGTTACTGATTTGATAGTTGTAGCCAGTGGAGTGTGAAGTGAGTAATGTTTTACTCAAAGTTCTGCTGAACCAAAAAGGAAGTGTTGGACTTTCTAGGATGCTGTTATTTCAGAGGATTAGTTATCTCCAGGTACTCTCTGACTGCTCTCTGGCAGTCTCAAAGCTTTTGTAAGATGCCTTCTGCAGGACACGGCAAGAAACAATCATTTCACTGAATGCTCTTGAGTTACGTGGGAGAGGTTAAGGAAGCATCACAGAATTTCACTGTCATTTTGTTGTTTTTCTTTGTGGATGCTTGTTCAGCTATAAAATGTATGCTTTTAACTTTCCATCCAGTTATCAGAATTAAGAAAAAAAACACCTTGCCTTTTACATGGGGTGCTGGATCAGGTTCTGTACAGTGTCTGCTGTAAAGTGAGCTCCTGTGAAGCATATATTCCTTCTGCATATGGATGTAACTGGATGTTACATTGGTTTTTATGTATTATGAAAACCTTTTTATCTGTTGTGTTTCTGCTTTTCTGTCCCCTTTTAGAGTGTCCCATTCACTGAGGGCTTGAGAACTCCAGGGTCTCCTGCCTCAACAGCTGCCCCCTTCCACTCGGTTCACTCCTTGACCAGTCCTGCTTCTATCCTGCCCATGTTTGCTGAACCCAGCCCTTCCTCCTTGGACCCCCGAGCACCGTACACAAGGATTCCAGACAAAACCACTGCAGCACCAGTGGAAGAAGCGGGGAAGAAGCTGATGCAGCAGCCTGGATCTCCCGTGCTCCAAGGTGTTGGGTTTGGTAGTGTTGCAGGAAACTGTGACCCGTCTTGTCCTGTTGTTGAGAGTGGTTGTGGTGTAGACATAGATGTAGTGAGAAGTAGTAAGGAGAGCAGGGTTGCTGGTTGTAAAAATGACAATGATGAGGATGACTTTACCACAGGTGTATTCATTGCTGAAAAAGAGCAGCAGCATGGCAGCCGAGGGGCCCCTCTTTTCACACTGACAAATTCCCAGTTACAGGTGTCAGAGGAGTTTATTGATGATGACCCAGCAGAAATGTCCTTTTTTGCTGGGGGCTCTGAGGCATTTTCCTATGTGTACAGTGGGTTAGAATTAAAGGGTTCTGAGTTTTCTAAGTGTCTGTCAGAGCCGGCTGGTTTAGCTGCAGACGCCCTCCAGCAAAGCTCAGTCTCTGCTCAGTCGAGCCCTGACAGGTACTCAACCGAGGCCGTGGATATGAATATGGAAGAGGAGTTTGAATTTGAAGAAGGGAGCGATTTCAACGGCAATGAGAGGCCATCAGACACCTCGGAGCTGTTTGAGGTGAAGGCCCAAGCGAGCAGAATGCAAAGCCTGCTGAGCCCCTCAGAAACGAGCTCCCTCATCAACAACCGCTCCGAGAGCAGCTCCCTCAACAACCTGCCTCTGAACGGGACCTCCTCCCTGCACACCTACGGCTCTGCCAACCATTCCGAGGCCAGCTCCATGCTGAACTTCCCCGCCTACTCCGTGCGCTCCGAGTCCAGCTCAGCCTTCCAGTTCACGGACATTATCGACCAGCTGGAGCAGCTGAGCTGCCCTCCCACCACCACAGAAGACTCCAGCAGCACAGACACCGACTCCTGGGACTCGGAAACAGCTGCACCTCTGGATGTGAACCTTTTCTTTAGTAACCCCTTTGCTGAAAGCACAGGAGACAACTATGGCTTTGACTTTCAGAATAATTTAAAAAATCTCACGCAAGAAGACTGGACAGAGAAGTCACAAATCAATTGATTGGTCTTGATTTTTGTGATGGATCCCTCTATGCTTTTCAGGCTTGGAAGTCAATAGGGTGGGATATCAGTCAATCCAGTGGCTGGATTTTAAATCACATAACATAATTGATTTTTTTAATTTTTGTTTTTTAATTTGTGTGCCTCTTCAGTGTCCCTCAAAGCATCCAAGTTTTGGTGCTGTGTTTCTGTGCATCACACTACGTCAAGAATGGGTTATAATAGGCTACAATATTGGAAAATACTACATTTAGGAAAAAACACTGATTTCAGAGAATTTTAAGTATCAACTGGCTCATGCAGATGTCACAACTTACAGTATGCCGAAGGATTTCTTTGGCTGTAAACATATCTGTAAGAGTCTCATATAATATGCTGTTCCTCCAAAATCCAAATAAAACAGTCACTTCTGCACATGCTTGTAAACCAGCAGCTGCATCCACTAAATTGCCTGTTTTCCTGTGCTGTAGCAAGATCCTCATTTTGGGTTTGTTTTTGTTTCCATAATCAAAAAAAACCCGAAGAATCTTCAAATCATCTCTGAAGGACAGTTTTAAAATACCAACTTATGCAACATGTCTGTGGTATGCTTTGAAGAATAAATAGCCTACCTTTGGAAGGTAGTTTGGAAGAGGGAATGTGTATACAACCAGATGGAAATAGCAGTTTCCAAACTTCTTGTGAAGACAAGCTTATTTGCTGACCTCCAGGTGTCTTCAGCAGTCCAGCAGCAAACATTTTGCAGCAGTTTGGAGATATACAGAGACTATAAAAGCACTTAATCCCCATCACATTTCCCTTCTTTCTTGTTATGAATCACTCTGCATAAAAATACTCACAAAGTAATTCAGAGAAGTGTCCTGTATCTGTGGAGGACAGCTGGTGGTAAACCTGGTGTTAGCTTTAACTTTTTCTTTAAAGTATGGACTGTATTCAGAAAAATACTGTAATTTTCCTGAGAAATGGAGTTGTTAGGAGAGGTAAATACTATAGACAACAGTTAGAGTTTCAGGTTGGTTCAGCTTCCAGCCACTTGGTTTTGGGTTTCCCTTCTGCCCAGTTTTCAGTCCTTTGCTGAGACAGTGCTGTACTAATACAGTTGGTGCCTCCAATATAAGCAGCTTAGTTACAAACATAACTTTATAGTCAATATTATTGCTACCAGTTTAAATATGGTCTTGATATATTATTAAAGACCCTCATTGTTTACTCAAGCATTTAAAAAATACTATTATTTCTCAAAATTCTGATAACCAAAACTTCAGTGGAATACTTTTCAACGTGAGGCAGAACTCGAGGAGGTAAAACCTCCTTTAGTCACCCATTTCTTCCAGGTTAGTTTTACCAAGGTATAACTATTCTGCACAGTGCTTGCTTTTATCTTGTGTTTGAGTGGAATGTGTGTTGTCCCATGAGAAACCTGTCCCCTTTGCCAGCAGCACAGAAAGACAAAGCACATTGAGAACAAAGTATTAGCTCAGACCTCCAGTAATGTACTACAAGGTGCTCTTTTTTTTGCTATAGGTTACTTCTATTTTATTTCTTTCCTGTTGGATGTGTGTTCTGGCTCTTTGTGGGACTTTATTCAGGCCTGTGGAGATGATGTCATGGGTGTGTGGTGTGAGATTTTGAAACAGGGCTTGGAGGAGGTCTGCAGTGGTGTAGAGAGCTGGTGCCTTTAAGTACATTTTTAGGTGGTTTGTCTGATTTCTTCCCAGAATGAACTACATTATATAACCTAAGGAAGAGAAAGAAAATCAGCAAAAAGACAGAATTCTGTCTGCAAACTCTATAACAGGTGGTAGCATCAGGGACAAGTATATAGATAAAGATGTAGATAAAGGCTGTTGATGTCTTTGATCCATTAAAAAGAGGATCAAGATTCAGCTATTACATATAACTGTGTCTGCTCTGTTTCATGTCCTGTGCCTCAATCACAAGCATTCCTTTAAATATATTAGAATAGGGAATAAATGCAACTAAATTCTCTTAGTTCTCAAAAGATCTTGGTAAAAAGCTGCCTGTATTTTCAATGTACAGGCTTGCCAATTTGCCTTCTTGCACCACAGTTTGAAAAGACATCTTCAGTGTTTTTCTTCTTTAATTTTAAACTGTGCAGATCTTTTATTGGCAATTCTAACTCTCAGGGATTTTCTTTTTTTTTTTTTTTAAGAAAGCAATAAGATTCTTAGTGTAGTGCCCCTTTTGTTTTCCAAAGGAATGGTAGTGACTAGGATTTCAGTCTTCTGTCTTAGAGCAAGTTGTGTGGATCCACAGGTGAAAAAGGGGTGAGGGGACCTTTGACCCTGGTACAGATCTGTTTAGATGAAGGTTTTAGGTACAGAATGAGAGTTCAAAGCTGCTGCTGTGCCCCTGTTAGTTTTTTCTGAGCTCTGGCTGATCCCATAGAGCTGTCATAGTTTGCTTCTGTGCTTCACTTGATTTCCAAAGCCATATCTTTGCATGCTGAGCTGTGTTGTTTTGTTCAAGGTTTCCCAGACAGACACAAAAGAGAAGGCAATTTGGTTCATAAGCAGAGTTTTTATTATAGCAAGAATGCTGTGAGCAAAGGTTCTTCATCATTTCCTTCAGAGACAGAAGTTCAGATTCACTTTCTGGTAGAGATGGAGAGCAAACCAGCTGCCCTCAAGGGAATGCAGCAGCTCAGACCTTCCCAGGGAGCTGTGTGGGTTTTTTCAGTGCAGTGGAGCTGTCCTCTTCTCCCCTGGCTGTCTCCTGAGGTGGCAGGAGAAGGTGGGACAAGGAATGTCTTTCCCTGCTCTGTCCCCTTCATTTACTTTGGGTAGCATGAGAGGAGTGGTGAACTGTAGAGCAGTGTGGTGTGTCCTGTGTCCTGGTGATGCCGCTTAACTTCCAGCATTATTCCTTGGGGTTTGTTTTATTTTCTAGTTACAGTGTTGATACTAAAACTTAGTTCCTGGTACTGATTTCTGTTTATTTCCTGAGAACACAAAGTTTCCTTTCATGAAGGTGAGTGATGAGCTGGCAGTGTGAGAGCCAGGAGTCTCGCATTGACCTCTGCTGCAGGAACCACACGGCATGGGAAACAGGGGAAATGACTTAGGAAAAATGACAAAAGATTGATGTAGCAGTGTGTCCCAGATTGAGAAGGTCTTTGTCGAGTATCACATGCAAGAAGGCAGCATTTGAGGAGCTGTGGTAGAGCAGATAAAACCTAGGTGTGTAAACTTTGTGCTATGGCCAGCAAGTGGTTGTTCCCCTGCTCCTGCCAGTACCCACCTCTGGAGGTTCTTGCACATTTGCTTTGTGCCTTCCACCCCATGGGGAGCTGGGGACACACACAGGTGTGAGCATTTCTAGCCAGTGCACAGGTTTTGGTGCTGTGTTTTTCCAGCAGGAGAACCACAGAGTGTCCAGGTGTGTTTTCCTGCTCTACACAGTGCACCCAGCAGCTGTTGGCAGCTCAGCAAAGGGAGTGTGCCAGGGCTCCAAAGTGAAGCAGGGCTCTTTTCCATCCTTCCATGTCTCTCTGTTCTGTTCTAGCAAACACAGGCAGCTGTAGGATGCATGCCAGTATTAGTGGCCTTTTCCCAGTGAGTCAGGCTGCTGGGCTTAGCTCTTTGCAGTGCTCAGCTGAACATTGCAATGCAACTCAGAGAAAGCAAAATGGGTGTTTTGAGTGAGCAATTTAATCCCCAGCTGTACTTCTCTGTGTGTGTACTTATAACCCTTCTGATGCTTAAACACATTTATTAAATGTAAAGCACTACATCAGAGCATTTTTGATCATCATCTATGCAGTTAATGAAACTTAATTTGCACAAAACATGGGTCATGGAATATTCTCTGACCTATCCACCACCTTGTTAAGCTTTGTTAAGTTTACTAACCTGTGTTACCTATTGTGTGTAGACTTTGTAATTTTAAAGTATTCATTAGTCAAGTAATACATGCTGTATATTCCCAGGACTTGCCATATGTTATCTTAGGGTGGAATAGGGTGATATATCAATCTACCCTCAAGTTTCACTTTAATTTCCAGTGAATTTCAGAGTTGCTGAATAATCTGGATAGTACCAAGTACTGATCTCCTTTTTCCTGTGCTTATTTGTATTGTGGTCATAGATGATTTTGTTTAAGGGATTTTTATTTTGGTTTTTTTTTTTTTTTTGGTGGCTTGGTTATAGTTTGGTATTGGGTGTTTTTATTTGATTTTTTTTTTTGGTGGTGGTAGATTTTGTCTAGTTGCAAGACTTGGTAGGGATAAGATTTTGTGAAGACACTAATAAAAGTTGTTATATTTTATGCTTTTTTGGTGCAAACCTGTCGGTAAGTCATTCCCATTATTGTCATTTTGCAAAATGTTCTTAGCCATAATTACTCAGTACTGAATGAGTGTAATCACAGGTGTCAATGTAGTCCTTTAGCTGTCATTGCCTGTCATTTTTAGGGACTCTTACACCTCACTTGGCACAAGGGCTGTGTGTATATGTATGGCTGTACATATACATTCTCTGTCTGAAGATGGGGAGACTTTACAGTTCCAAACACATCATAAAATCCTCTTAATTAATTTCCTGCCCATGGGCTCCCATAGGATTACTCCAGTGGCTGAGCTGGAGGTTTGGAAGTTCAAATTTGGAACATGATTAATTGAACCTGGTCTGTAGGAAGGTTTCCTGTACATTTTCAAAAATCCTGATGTTCTGGAGTTGCTGGAATCACCAAATTCCTGTTTATCGGTACGAACAGGGGTACGTGTGCCTTGGTTAGAGGGACTCCCCAGTTCCATAGGTGCTACTCTTGCCAGGAAAAGATTGCATTCAAACAAAGAGAGCTGGAATTTTTTAATTGATCTCTTGAACTTTATCTTTTATATGGGAAATGTTTATTGAATTATATGTTGGGGTTTTGAGTATCTTTGTGTCTGTTCAGATTGCCAATTATGAACCTACAGATTTGTACTAATTCATAATTTTAATTGTTTATGCAATAAAACAAGGAAAACTTTGATATAAATGACAACATGGGCTTTTTAGCTTTATTTTCATTACCCTTACCTTTGAAATAGAATAAATATTTGCTCTCCTAGCCAAGGCATCTTATAGTTTTATTCCCAGCTTTCTCCACACAGTTTTCCCCCTGTAGCACTTTGCTGGAAATAGAGCACAGTAGACAAACACTGGTGTGTGGGTTTCAAATTCCTGGTTTGTGCAGATCTTTTGCTTGGAATACAAATGGGACTAGAAGCTCAGATTTCTTTGTAGGAATTATATTTATTGTGGAGACCTTTTCTTTTAAACTGGATATATCCCTTGAACTCTCTCTCCTGTATATCTGTTTTTATTGGAAGATTGTCCTTTTTCTGCAAACACAGCATGTGGAGGTGATTGCATGTTTTCTAGCTGGTTCTCCTTCAGGTGTCTGTGGCCAGTGTTTTGGTAAATCCTCTTCCCTGCAAACAGGGCTTTTACAAGGTGGCAAAAGGAGGGTGGTTATTTGGGATTGTTTCAGCTGTTTTATGAGCATCACCATAAAACCAGGGCCAACCTTAGGATTCTGGTAGTACCACATGTAGATGTGACTTCACAGGTACACAGCTCTGGGGCACATGCCAAGTGCTGTAAATGTGCTTTAATGTTTTGTGTGACCTGTACCTGTTGGAGGATAAAAAAGAGAACTTTGAATTTAAAGTCTCTTGCATCAGTTCTTTAGGCTCTCAGATAATTTTCAAGATTCTCATATGTCCCATCTATTTCTCATCTTTTTAAAGGGAAGATTTGCAGAGGGAAAAGCTGCTAGTTGTGATGTTTTGAAATAAGAAAGATAGGGAAAATATCCTGGATCTTACTTGCAGTTCATCAGCTTGCTAGTGACTTCACTCTAGAAGTAATACTGTGTACTTTGACTCTAGAAATAATCATTTGGTCTGTCCATGTGATGGGTTCAGCAGGACATGGGGTGGAAGAGAGGCTCAGAGCAGGCTCCCATTGTCCTCTGGTCAGCCTCTGCAGGGCTTTAGCCTGAAGATAATCTCTGCTTTTGAAGCAGTAGTAATAGCAATGATGTAATAATAAAGTTGTCTCTCTAAAGGTTTTCTGTCAAATGCAAGAGACACTCCATTTGATAAGGAGCTGTTGCTGACATTTGACCCTCACATAGCTTTTGTCCATCCCATAATGCTCAGTATTATTGGGATACTATTTTAGTTGTCTCTTTTAATTATTTTAAGCATCCAGGCATAAAGCTTACAGAACATGTATTTTTTTGTTTTGGCCAGCCTGTACACTCAAATCTGGCTTTCTGTATAGGAATTGAATTTAGATTGAAGAATGGAAGTACCTGCTGAAAAAATAACTGGGAAGTGATGCCAAAACCTTGTTATCTTATTATTCTGCTTGTTATCTCAGTGAAAATCAAATGGAGCCTGCTTCTACATGACCAATATTACACAGTAGCTGTGGAGGATATCCTCAGCATTCTCACCAGATTCTGTAGCTGTGCTCTTGCATACTACAGAGCTTTTGCAATGTTTTATTGATTAGTTTTTATTTTTTATTTCTATTAGGTGTATGCTGGGCTTTATGAAACTGTGGGTTTGTTTGCTTAAGGGCACGTTTCTAACTGTGTAGTGTAACTAAGAAGTATTAGTATACTTGAAGATCTTTGAGTATGTGGAATATTACACTGAGCTGATGCATTTTTGGATGTTGCCTTAAGTGCATTTGTGTGTGATGCAGAGGCAGAAATTTGTTGTGTACAGGATGCAGCCATGTCTGACTGTCTGGGCTACAGTGTTGAATTCCCACGTCAGTGCATGGAGGCCTGGCTTGTGCTCCCAGCATTTACAGACACCAGTTTGGGATGTTGTGTGACTTACTTGTAGGGAACAAATTCCCACTTCATGCAGAACACTGAAACACAGAAACATCCCTCTGAAAGAATAATCCCTTTTAGTGTAACTGGAGGATGCTGCCTGTGGGGAAGGAAAGACCTCGGAGCACCAAGGTTTGATGTCAGAGGGAATCATTCACATGTTTTGATCTTCACATCAATATTTCCACCTAATTAGGAGTTTTCTACATTGAGCAGCAGTTGAAATGGCTTCTCCCTTTACCATCCTTCTCTGTGAGAATGAGGAATTGCTGTACATCCTACCTGCTTGCCTGGAGTCCTCTTGTGGTGGAGAAGACTTGGGTTATGAGAATGAAAATTTCAGTCCTCACCTGTAATATCATCTGCCAAGACACCATCACACTGAGCTTATATCAAATATTTAATTAAACAAATGTTAGCCAAAATAAGCTAACTTGAGCTCTTCTGTGACTTCTTATAGCCTCTTCCAGGGGAAAAAAAAAAAAAAAAAGGAAGTTGACAGGACAAGAGGGAATGGCCTTAAGCTGAAGGAGGGAAGTTTTAGATGGAGTAAATTCTTCCTTGTGAGGGTGAAGAGGCCCTGACACAGATTGCCCAGAGAAGCTGTGGCTGCCCCATTCCTGGAAGTGTTCAAGGCCAGGTTGGACAGGGCTTGGAGCACCCTGGTGTAGTGGAAGGTGTCCCGGCCCATGGCAGGGGGTGGGACTGGGTGGGCTTTAAGGTCCCTTCCCACTCAAACCATTCTAAGATTCTGTGAATGTGCCTCATTTCCATCAGGCACTCTGGCTTTGGGGAGGGGTTCTTGCTTTCAGATTCAATGTTTGCAATTAATTTACTGGCCATCTTCTGTTGGAGGAGATAAAAGGTAGAATAACCCAAGTAAAAAAGCAGGGTGGTTTATAGCAAGTTTTATCCCATTTGCTCCCCCTGTGTCTGAGCTTTCAGGCTGTCTGGAAGCAATTCAAGTTACAGATTCTGGAATTTGTTGCTACTTTGTGTTAAATTCCGAGAACTTAAAGAAGCTCCTCACCCCTGCAAACCCATTTGTTTGGAAGCTGTTTTTTCAGCATTCCTGGCATGTAAAAGCAAACTTGAATCCTGTGCCTGGATAGGTGAAACAAGTGCTTTTTTCAGTGTTGCTTTCCTGGGGTGAATGGACAAAATGCTCAGGGAGAAGCAAAAATCTGCTCCAGAACTGGTGCTGGACTAGTGTACAAATAGTTAACTCAGCAGCCTGGATGATCTGAATCTCTTCCAGGTGACCGAGTGCAGCTCTGTTTAGCTTCCTGCCTTTGTCCATGTGGAGTTATGGGCTGGGGCTGCCTCGCCCTGGGTGTGCTTTCCAAGCCTGAGCAGCTGGGAATCGAAAGCTCCCAACTCCTCCTGCAGCACCCATGGCGGTGTGAGGAGATACTGGGTATCTGGGAGGGCTAATTTTTTTAAATTTTAAGATTTTGTGATGATTTCTAAGTAGTCTGGGAAATGATGATTTGGCAGTTTGGGGTTGGCTGTTGATTTCCCCATTTGTCTTCGGGCGGGTGGTTTAGCACTCGTGCCACAAATCCTGCTGGGGAGGTTTGGGAGAGTGTTTAAGTTGTAGTTTAAGTTGTTAAAGTGCTGATACCTGTTTAGGTTCCTGATCTGAGAAAACTCATTTGTTTATCACAGGGAAGATCAGAAAAATAGTACGTGAGATTAGGAGGAATTCTGTGGGTGTTGTGTGTCTGTCACCTTCCTTTGGTCCAAAAAAGCTGATCTTGAATGGTCATTTTCACCCCTAAGGGGGGTCTGCGTGCTGAAAAGAGGAGGCTTAAATTCACTGTGATGTGTCAGAAATCTCTAAAGAGTCCACAAAATAATAATAATAATAATTTTAAAAATATATGTTTAATAATCTAAAGCAAAGTGGTACCTGTTGCTTCTGACAGCTTTAGCTGTGGATTGCGTCCATCCAGTTAATACTCAGTGCTACAAAATTGTTTTCCTTGAGATTATTCTGTTTGTATACTTAGAAAAGCGAGGAATGAAATTTTTTCCATGCTCCCTCTTTGTATAGCAATAGGCTTTCCTTTCCCTTTGGATCAGTTTTGGAGATACCCTAATTTCTGAATGTATTTCTAACACACTTTGTCTTCTGGAGTGGCAAGTCATGGAATAATTTGCCCTAGCTTTTCCCTGTGTTGAAAAGTAACTCTTATATTGAAAAGCAAAAATTAAAAGCTGTATTCCAGTCCCTGCAGTATAACCTTGTGTTGTGAACTGTGCTGCTACTCAGCAGCACTTTTCCCATGACAATGAGTTTAATATAATTTAATAATTTATCCTTCCCTTTACTATGGTTGTCGCTGTGTCTGTCCTTACTGCACTGCTCTATAACCTCTGGGATGCAGGGAACACTCCCTTTACTTTGAGATACACACTGAAGTCTTTGGATTTGTATGCCTTTTTGCTCTTTCTCTTTTACCTTTTTAAAAATAATATGAGATTGCAATGCTGGTGTGCTGTAACAGTGGGTAATCACCTTATCTCCACTACCTTTGAAATAATTTTCTCTCCTTTTCCACTCCATTTTCTTGTTGTCTTCCCACCCAGGCCTCCCTGTGGACCATCCCCAGCTCTCCTCCCTTGTGCTGAAGAGTCCCCTAGGCTTGACCCCAGCCTTTCAGGTGAATGCAGTCACTCAGGGCTCGTCCCCTCTGCTGAGCCCTGTCCTCAGCGATGCTGGCGGGGCCAGGATAGAAGAGGATGACGAAATGAAAAGGAAGGTAAGATCACAGAGCTGGGGAATGATGGTGCCACGTGGGAGCTGTGCTGGGTGTTGAAGGTGTGAGATGGGAGCTGTGCTTGCTGGGTGCTGAATGCTGATTGTGTTTTATTCTGTGGTGGCTGTGGCAAAACTCCAGTGCTGACGGTCGGTCGGATGTGTTGCGCTGTTGTGGCAGGAGTCCCTGGTGCCCTCCTGGCATCTTCTTGTGTCTTCTTGGCATGGCCACTGAGACCATCTCCCTCTGTTTTAGCAGGAGCAGTGTGTCAGGGAACTGTGCTCAAAATCCACGTTTTGTATCCCAGAATCCACCTTTTGTACCCAAGGAAAGAGTTCAGGTTGGATATTAGGGAAAGGTTCTTCAAAGGTTCTTCACCCCAAGGCTGATCCCTGCAGCAGGTTCCCTAGGGAAGTGATCATGACACTAAGCCTAACAAAGATCAAGGAATATCTGGATGATGCCCCTAGTCACATGGTTTATTTTCAGGTGGATTTGCAAAGAGTGGGGAGCTGGACACAATGATCCTCAGAGATCCTTATTTGTTAATGTGTAAGGAGTTTGTTTCCTGGGTTCCTTCCTTCCCATGCAGTCTTGTCATGGTCTCATTGGTCCATCTCACCATACATTGTCCCTCCAGGTCATCCTTTCTGATCATAACAGGACCTTTAGAGTGGTCCTGTGGTGTTCCCCTTGAACTGTGGAGAACCTAAGCTCAGTGTGAATTCTCTCACATCCATTTCATCATGGGCTTGGTCAGCAGAGCTGGCCGTGTTGTTGAAGTTGTCCTCTCCATGGCTGACCCTTCTGTCTGGAGAGAGGTAGACAGTGCTCTGGCCTTGCAGAAGCTTGAATCTCACTTTCTGGAAAGAGGGGGGCAGAAATGCCCCTGACTCTTGCAGGTGCAGTGAGTCTCAAACCAGGAACAGCTTTGGGTCTTCAAGATGTGCTGATGTCTGGGTGCTGCTCCCTGCCTGGGCTGCTTTCTTTCTGCCTACCAGTGAGCACTGGTTGCTTTAACCAGGGACTCCCCCACATGATGTGGGGTTTTCCTCACCCCCATGTAGAGCTCAGGATTTGCTGCATTTCTTCCAGTAGGATAAAGAAGTCCACCTAACAGTAGAGTTCCATGACCATTTTTCTGGAAGACTTTCTGCTCTCCTTGCCTTGCTTGCAGAGAGGTTTATTGGCTCTGGTGCTTGAGAAGGATCCAAGACCTTCCATTACAGTGCAAGGAAGGCTCCCCTGTCCAAACTCAGCTCCCTGTGGAGCCAGTGGCCACACTGGGATCTGCAGTTTTCCATGCAGCCACAAAGAAGAAACAACCACCTTGTGTGGTCTTTGCCTCTGCTCTCTGCTTGCCCCATCCAGTGTTCTGGTTGTCTTACCTCTGTCAGGATCAGGATCCTCAGGCAAGAAGGTCACAGGCCCCTGCTCTTTGGTGTCTCTGCCACATTCTTGGGCACCTCCAGGCACTTTTGTGATGCTGTTGAGAAACACCCACGATGTGGACGTGGTGTAAGTGCTTGCCAGAGAGAGGAAGGTTTAACCAGTAACTGGGAGCTGAGCTGCAGACACTCCACACGACTGGCAGCTTCCCTGTCTCTTTTAGACTTTTTGAGGTGGAGTTTATAGCTTTGGCTGATCACTCTACTGTTAGTTTCCATAGTTATTTTAAAAATAACTCCTCTCATTTATCCTTATAGCTTGGAAATAATGAGCAGAGACTGTGTTAGCTGACTTAAATGTGAAGCCCAACCCTTTCTGCCACATTCTGCAAGGTCTGGTGTTTTGGCAGCTTGTGTTCTCCTTCAGGCTGAAACTAATTTTTGAAAGTGAGACTCCTTAGAAGGGAACTTCTTTTTATTGTATTGATCTTAAGCTTGATCAACTCCTGAGTATTCCAAGGCTTTGATGTCTATTCAGAGACTTTGTTTTAAGTGAAACAGACACAGGAGGAAACTAGTGTGAAATTGGTTACATTTCACAGGAGCTTTACAGCTTTGTTGTACAAGAAAAATGTAATCTTACAATATCTCTCTGACTAGAGCTCTGATTTGAAGGTGATACTGCTGTAGTTCCACCTGGTTAATCAGGGCATGTTCTGCAAACTCCCAGCCCTCACAATGTGTGCAGTCTGCTCTTTGCTGCCATGGTGCTGCTGGGCCAGTACTGATACCTTGGGAAAGATGAGGTTTTTTTTTTTCCTTTTTAAATCACTGTGCTTTTCTTTCATCTCAGTGGTAGATTTCTCCCTGTTTCTTTTCTAGTGGAGGTTGGTTGTAGCAACCCACTTTAAAAAGGGCATTGAAGCTGGGATTTTTGGGGGAGTTCCCCACTCAGAGTTATTTTTAACACTTCTGAAGCCTGGTGTTTGAAGTGAGAAGTCAAACATTTTTGGCCATTTCAAGTTCAGAGTAGAGCTCTTCACTCCCTAGAAGCTGGGATTGCTGCATCTGGTGAGTGTTGAAGGTTTCCAGGTGGGATTGTTTGTGCATTTTTTGGTGAAACACCAGTTTTTCCAAGTGGGGATCTTTGCATTGATGCCTGCTATGGTTGTAGAAACATTTTCTTTGGCCTCTAGAAGGAGACTGCTACCTCAGAGAGTTCTTGTGTTTGGCTTTTGAGGCATGAGCTGGTTTTCTTTCCCCTTGCAGAGCCTGAGCAGTAGTGAAGGTGTTTGGCAGGGCCCCTGTGCACTGTGACAGCCTTTCCACTCCTCTGATGCAGGGTCTGCCCAGCAGCTGCTGCCAGCACACAGCACAAGGGATGCAATTAGGACTGGTGCAAGACTGAAAAAAAGCAAGTTAAGGGTACTAAATTCCACCAGGGAGCAATTTGGAAAGAGCAGGGACTTCGGAGAATAAACAGAAAGGGCTGATGTGTTGGGGAGGGAGAAAGGAAGAGAAGATGCCTGGGAAAAATAAAAGCCCTCTTGTGCCCCAGGTTAGCACACAGTCAGCTGGAGAATGAAGCAGAAACCTGCAGAAGTGTTCAGAGGTGGAGAAAAACATGATCCATGCAGGCCATGAGAAGGGACAGGTTATGACCATGGTGTGGTTTTAGTTTTTAAAAAAGTTCCCCCATCACTACCTGCCTGTGTAGAAGTCATGCTCCCATGTTTTCACACACCTCCATGCTCTGTAAGATTTCAAAGAAGTGCAATAAGATCCTGTACATAGTCCAGCCATAGTACCCAGGGCTGTGTAAAAACATCCCTGGTAGCAGAAACTCTCCTGTCATGTAAGGAGCTGCTGAGGCTGGGAAGTGAGATGGTGAAACTGTGTCACCTCAGGCTCCAGGGAGGCCAGAAAAATGATGATGTTTCCTGTGGGAAGAGGCTGCCTATGAAGGATGCCCACTGAGGTTCCACAGTATATGAGGCTGCAGTCAGGTGAATAGCCCAAGGAAGAAAGCCAAGATCAGGTAGGACTTTGCCTGACACTGTGTACCTGAGACAGGTAGATTGAAGCTAAGGGGATGGCTATGGAGTGAGTAGGAGTATGTCCTCTGCTTCCTCCAGAGAGTAGGCTGACATGTGGAACTACAATAACTAGCATAAAATAACCTGAAAAGAGACTAGACAGTGTCTCAAAATTAATTATTTGAGGATACACTCCTCTAGGGATTCTCTGGACTCAATAGAGAGGTTACTGAGCAACCAGGAGAATGTCTCCTCCACGGGTAACATTGAGCTGGAGGATTGGGAAACACTCAGTAGCTGTGCTGACAGCACTGGAGGCATCTCAAAGTGACTCTATAAAGAGAATTTTTAATTAACTCAGAACATACAAGGAAACAGAATAAAGAACTTTCAAAGCAGTGTTTCCCTCAGGACAGGCAGAGATGGAGGAGACCAAATTTTGACATAACTCAGTGGGATTGGCACAGAACTACAGCACAGCATAGTGAGCTGAGGAGACAAAGCAGTCCCTTACCTTGAAGAGTGACTCATTCCTTAATATTACATGATTTTTAGTAATATATATTTTCAAACTCTGATTTTGTGTTGTAACTGCACAGCATCTCTTGCCACAATTTCATTCCTTTGTTTTTCCATATCCATTGTCTTCTCTTTAAAGAGCAGCCCAGAGCAATCGTGCAACCAACAACTGCTGCAGTTTGATTTTCTTTTTTTCTTAGCTAATTAATATGGTCTTCAAAGGAGTAGCTTAAGTAAAAGCTGTAAGTGGAAAGAAACAGTTTTGGAAAAGGACTGTTTGTAAATCTGTTGGGCTGTGTTGGTGGTTAGAGAAGTGTTTAAAATCTTGGTATCTTGGATTAAGTGTTTCCATATTTTTGTAAAGTGCTCCCTTGATTTGAGATGGAAGTTCATGTAATGGAAGTGTCCAAGGCCAGGTTGGACAGGGCTTGGAGCACCCTGGTGTAGTGGAAGTTATCCCATGGCAGGGGGTTGGAATGAGATAACCTTTAAGGTCCCATCTAACCTAAACCATCTGTGATTCTATGATAATTAACATATAATTGGCATTATTTTTTAATACTCCAACAATATAAAGAATATTTTATAGTAAAGTCAGTATTTGGGAGTGTGATACTGAATAAAGAGATGTCCTGTTAGTAATGAGCTGCTCCCTTTGCACACAGCAAGGGGAAGTGGCTGTGAGGTTTGAGCTGGTGCCCAGTAGGAAGCAGAGGTTTGTGTTTCAGTACTTACTGGTGGCTGTGTGTCCTTCCAGCGCTGCCCCACTGACAAGGCATACTTCATAGCAAAGGAGATCCTTGCCACAGAACGCACCTATTTAAAGGACCTGGAGGTTATTACAGTGGTAAGTGGGTTTGACTTTATTTCTTTTCCCTTTTTTTTGACAGATTTGTCATTGTTAGGTTGGAAAAACTTGGAATTTCTGCTTGTGATGTAGCATAATCCATGAGCCAAGTAGCTGTCCCCTTCCTTGTTCCATAGCTCCCCCTGTGGGAGAGCAGATACCTTCTCTGGACTTCCAGCACTTGCTCCAGCAGCTACACCCTGTGTCATCCTGATGACTTAGGCAAACTTTTGGTCTGAAAACTGTGAACAAGGAAAGCCTAAAACCATTTTGCATTCAGTTTCAGTGATATCTGCCAGCTCTGCTTATAAC
This sequence comes from Ploceus nigricollis, assembly GCA_013399945.1. Classification (NCBI taxonomy): domain Eukaryota; kingdom Metazoa; phylum Chordata; class Aves; order Passeriformes; family Ploceidae; genus Ploceus; species Ploceus nigricollis. The sequence goes on from VXBC01011643.1 coordinate 137,883, forward strand.
CTGGCTGTCTTCTCTGTGGTTTTCCTTGGGAAGCTTTTAGCCTTGGGAAGCTTTTAGCCTTGGGAAGCTTTTAGCCTTGTGCCTTTGGATCTGTGAGCAGATGACAGTTGCAAAGGGCATCGAACCCATGGGGGTTTGAAGAGTTTCTTGTTTTGTTGCTTCTGTTTCTTCCTCCTCCTTTCATTCAGAACAGACAAGTGAGTCCCAGTTTGGAGGGCAGCATGAATTTCTAGTTCATGTGCTTCTAAAAGAGCTTTTTTGTCCTTGAGCTCCATGTTTGAGCACTGTGACTGTTGCCTTTCTATAAGCTGTTGTTTTAATTTCATTAAAGAAAAGCTTGAGTCCCTTAACGCTGCATGGCCTCAGTGGAGGTGTTCTCTGCAAACTCATTGAGCACCATCTCACTCCAATTCCTCCTACAGGCTTCCCAGCACTTCTCCTAAAAGAAGGGGGAATACCTCAGAAAAATCTCAGAGGATTTTTGTAATATCCCTGTCCCTGCCAGAAGTGTGGAATGTGACCTCTACGAGATGCCTTCAGCTGAGTGACTTGCACAGGGCTCCAGGCCTATGAGAGCAGTTTTATCTGCGAGGAAGTGGCAGCAGCTGGGGCAGCCACTGGGTAACTGACTGTCACTCAGCTGTCCCCAACCATCCCATCATTGCATTCAGAAACAAGCTTGTGCCCAGAGCCACCCATGGGCCTCATCTTCCTCATATTTGGCAAGGAAAAAAATCCCATCTTTTCATTTTTCACAAATTACGTCTTCCCTAAATATTACTTCTTCCTTCCTGCTTTTTCCCTGTGCATACTCTCTCCTCCCCCATCACTGCAGGAGCAGGAATTTTCATGAACTAACAATGAATTTCTGAAGCAGAGAAATTGATGAGAATTTCTGGGTTTCTGGCAGTGGTTCCGCAGCGCTGTGATCAAGGAGAATGCCATGCCAGAGGGCCTGATGACACTGCTCTTCTCCAACATAGACCCCATCTACGAGTTCCATCGAGGCTTTCTGAAGGAGATTGAACAGAGGCTCTCACTCTGGTAAGTGAGCAGGGGGACCTTTTTATACATCCTCACATCAAAACCAGACTACAATTGGTATTTCCACATCAACAGAAGCAAGGAGAAATCTTTTATAAAATTAAAGCTATGAAAAAAGTACAAACTACGTTGCACAAAGGCCATTTTCCAAGCTTTGCCTTGTATATAATATCCTGTAGTTGTATGACTTGTGCACCAGACTGAGGGTTTTGTAATCACAGAATCATTTAGCTTGGAAAACAACTTTAAGGTCATCAATTGTTGATATAATCTGATAGTGTCTCTCAAGCCTTAGAAAAAAGAAGGAACACAAGATCAAAAAGATGATGCATGTGTTTTTTTCCACACCTTCCAGTTAATGAATCTCCAGGTGAAAATCTAGGAAACATTTTTCTGATTAAGGTGGGAGTTTGGTTCTTGCAATGCAAGAATGCAAATGTGACCAAAAAAAAGTTTATTTCACAGATGATGTTTTTAGTCTTTCAAACTTTGTATTATTTTCTCCTGACCTGACATGTTATATATTACAGTAGAACTCCCTTTCAAAAGGAGGTGATCAACATAAACAAAGTATGAACAAAAATAAATCCACGAAATCAGGTGGGGTCGTGTTATGACATTTATGTGGAGGTCTGAAACATAAAACTCTCAAATAGACTTTCACACAAGTTCATTTCTAGTCCTTTCTCAGTTTTTTAAGCATGTCTTTGTGTTTGCTGTTTTGTGCAGCTTCCATATTTAATGTACCAAGTTTTCAATCTGAACAGTGAAATGGGAATGTCAAATGCCTCAAGATTTTAATGAATTACAAAGGAAGATGGAGGGAGAAAAGAGAAACTTCTTGATTCCCCATGTGTGTCCCCTTGTCTCCTCCTTCTGTGTGTTCCAGGGAAGGCAGAAGCAATGCTCACGTGAAAGGGGATTTCCAGCGCATCGGCGATGTCATGCTCAGGAACATGCGCACTCTGAAGGTAGACACAGGATTCCAGACGTGGAATTTGGGGATTGTTGAGGTGTTCTGTTTTGTTTTGTTTTGTCAAGGATCAGAGCTCTGGGTTAATATTTCCATTAATCACAGAATCCCAGGAGGGTTTGGGTTGGAAGTGGCCTTAAAGCCCATCTCATCCCAGCCCCTGCCATGGGCAGGGACACCTTCCACTCACTACACCAAGGTGCTCCAAGCCTGTCCAGCCTGGCCTTGGACACTTGCAGGGATCCAGGGGCAGCCACAGCTTCTCTGGGCACCCTGTGCCAGGGCCTCCCCACCTGTTATGATCTGGTTCTTAAAATTATTAGAAATGGAAAAAAAATTGAAATGCAAACAAGACCATATGCCAAAGTCAATAGTATGGGCTTTATTTAATAGTAAATATCAGAGAGGGAGAGAGAGGGAGGGAAGAGAAAGAAATAGAAAAGAGGTGGGGGAACAGAAAGAGAGGGACAGAGACAGATTAAAGAAAATATCACTGCTCAGTGCATCCCACCAGTGTCCTGATGATCCTGTCCAGCTGGTCTTCTTGATGGTGAGGGTCCCCCACAAAACACGGAATCCAAGGGATTGATGTGTGCTCAGGCCAGGTGGAATGCCCAGGTACCTCCCCTGGAGGGGAGGCAACTCTTACACAGTCTGTTGCAGCAGTGCATCACGTGCAGTCCTGTGGTGCAAGGCCACAGGAATAAGTCTGGGGAGCAGTTTTGGGGGATCTTTGATGGATTATGACCCCCCCTCAGCTGCTTGCCACGTGCATGTCCCATGGATGTGGCCTTCCTGGGGTTGGGGGGTTTTACAACTGATCNCCAAAGTCAATAGTATGGGCTTTATTTAATAGTAAATATCAGAGAGGGAGAGAGAGGGAGGGAAGAGAAAGAAATAGAAAAGAGGTGGGGGAACAGAAAGAGAGGGACAGAGACAGATTAAAGAAAATAACACTGCTCAGTGCATCCCACCAGTGTCCTGATGATCCTGTCCAGCTGGTCTTCTTGTTGGTGAGGGTCCCCCACAAAACACAGAATCCAAGGGATTGATGTGTGCTCAGGCCAGGTGGAATGCCCAGGTACCTCCCCTGGAGGGGAGGCAACTCTTACACAGTCTGTTGCAGCAGTGCATCACGTGCAGTCCTGTGGTGCAAGGCCACAGGAATAAGTCTGGGGAGCAGTTTTGGGGGATCTTTGATGGATTATGACCCCCCCTCAGNCTTTGATGGATTATGACCCCCTCTCAGCTGCTTGCCACGTGCACGTCCCATGGATGTGGCCTTCCTGGGGTTGGGGGGTTTTACAACTGATCCAGTTGGCGTAAGGGTGTTCACTGCCTCTGAACAGAGGTTTCACCACTCACCCAAAACTCTCCTCCTCTCCCCTTTTTTTGGGGGGTTCTGTGCAAACCTGGCCTCTTGGGCTATGGCCTCCCCCACCCAAACCCAGCCAGGAATGATTTTCTGCTGGGTTTAGCTTTCTTGGGCATGCATTCTTTTCCCTCTGCCTTGTTTACTTCTCCCTAGACCCATGATTATTGAATAATAGTGTTCCCTTTATCTTATCAAGGCATCTTAACTCACAGTCCAAAGTTCCAGTCAGGCATCTTCAGGGAGGGCTGGGCTTCTGTGCTTGTAGCTTCTTTATACAGTTTTGCCATAACAGGCAAAAGGTTCCTAACAATGTTTAAGCCATGGACTATCAGATTCTAGTATCTGACACCACCCTCACAGGGAAGAATTTCTTTCCAATATTCCATCTAAACCTTTTCTTTTTCAGTCAATCTTGAAGTAACTTGCAAACAGTTATTGTTGAGGAACAATTTAAAAAGAAAACATGGTAAAATAATTGCAGGAAGGTTTTATATCACTGTTGCTTATTTAGGCACCTACATTTACCTTGAGAAAAGGTGTTTGTTGGTTATTCAGCAGAAAACAAAGAAAAGTTACTTATTTAGCTCCCCTATTGAGACCTCGATTCACAAGGTTATTTAATTTAAAAATATACATATTTTTTAAAGGCAGAATAATATTTCTGCAATGAAGTCAACTTTATTTGGAGCAGAGTGCCTATGTGGGACAGTTACATTAGTGCTGCAGTAATGGAGTAATTATTTAATTAAAACTAGTGGCTTGAATGGGAGTGCAGGAGTGTGGGGCTGCTGTTTCCACCACCAGCATTTGGTATTCCCAGCAGGCACAGGCACAATGCCATACAAACACCTATTTTGACCTTGACTGGGAGCTGCCTGCCACTTCCTTTAATGATGAAAGACTGTTCTCCTTTGATCCAAGTAACTTTTTGTCCAATTCCACAGGAGTTCACCAGTTACCTGCAGAAACATGACGAGGTCCTGACGGAACTGGAGAAAGCAACCAAACGCCTCAAGAAGCTGGAGATGGTTTATAAGGAGTTTGAGCTGCAGAAGGTTTGCTACCTGCCCCTCAACACCTTCCTGCTCAAGCCCATCCAGAGACTGATGCACTACAAGCTGATCCTGGGGAGGCTGTGCAAGCACTACACAGCGGAGCACCGGGACTTCGCCGACTGCCGGAGTGAGTGAGCACCCAGCCGTGTCCTGCTGGCAGCACCCTCCCCAGGGACATCCAAAACTCTGCCTGTGCCCTGGGAAGATGTGAATTATACACTCATAGAATCTCAGAATGATTTGGGTTCAAAGGGACCTTAAAACTCATCTCATTCCCCTTCCACTATGGACAGGGATGATTTTACTAGACCAGGATGCTCAGAGCCCCATCCAACCTGGCCTTGAACACTTAGGTTCACTTATTTTCAATTATGTGCACAAAGTCAATGTAAGTGCTTCTTTTTCCTGGTATTCCAGGAAGTGGTTTTCTCATGATGGATCTCAGCGCTTCAACCAAAGCTGGAAAATGAGTCCTTTTCTTGTCTCTTAGCAGGGAAAAAAAAAAGAGGAGGTTTTTTTTACAAACTTTTTGTCATTTAGATGTAAAAATGTGACCAAAAAATGTTTGTTTTGCAGCATCAGAAGCTTGTGTAGTAAATTCTATTAATGACAAAGTAACCTTTGGCAGAAATAGTTTGGTTTGATTTTTTTCATTTACTTTCAGCTGCATGGTAAATACTTTTTGTTTAAGCAAAATCTCAGATACACAATGATCTCCAGAAGCATAGGAAATGCTGTGAAGTCGCTTGCTCTTTTTACCCTTTTCTAAAATACACTTAAATTTGGACTGGGTGATCATTGTAGGTCCCTTCCATATGAACCATTCTGTTCTAAAATTTGCTATGAATTTCAGATCTAAATGTCAGATTCAGTTTTCCAGGGGTGAAATGGGTGGCCTGGGTTGCTCTGCTCTGGTCCCATTGGTGCTGTTCTCCACACAGACGCCCTGAAGGAAGTGACAGAAATGACCTCACAGCTGCAGCACAGCCTCATCCGCCTGGAAAACTTCCAGAAGCTTACAGAGCTGCAGCACGACCTGATTGGGATAGACAATCTCACAGCACCTGGCAGGGTAAGTGCCTCTGCTTAGTTTTTAGAGCCTTTGTTGGTTTTATTTCCAAGGAAGTGCCTTTGAAGCGTGGATTTGCCATCACTGCCCCTCTGGTCTGTGGGACAACTGTGAAGGCTTCACGTACCTGTCTCTTAGTGAATGCCATGGATTTTGGGATCATCACCTTGGTGATATTCTGAGGAATAGATCAGAAAAGATTCTGCTTAAACTCTGGCTGCAGTTTTGTGTTTCCAGTACAGATACTGGGTGTTCTGGGGTGTGGTGCTGTGTGAGTGAGTGGGAACTGGTGTGTCCTGTGGAAACTGTGGAAATGCACTCCCAGCACTCTTTGTGTCTGCCTGGTGCAAACTCAGAGAGCACAGGGATGGCGAGAGCCACAGCACTGGGCTGAACTGGTGTGGGTGCCTCTGTGTTACAGGAGTTTGTGCAGTTCCTGCCTGGTTGTTTGTTTCTTTGTTTTTGATAGATGTACTGGGCATAAATACAGGAGCATCGCATGTGCTTTGGGGATGCTATGGCAGTCACTGCAGTGGGATGTAAGTGTGATAGGTGAACTGCTGGTGTCCAACAGGAATTCTGCTCCTTCCTCTTCTCTTCCTTCACTGATTTAAATGCTGGCTGCAGCAAGGAGCTGATTGATGTCACAAAAAAGGAAGGAAAGTGTCATCGGGCCTCTACGAAATCTGTTAGTGGTCATTGCTGAGCACCAATCAACATCTGTGCACTCTGGGATGAAAATAAAATTCCCTCAAGTCAGGAAAGATCAAACATTGTTTAACTTTTTCTTTTCCACTGCAGGAGTTTATCCGGGAAGGTTGCTTGTACAAGCTCACTAAGAAGGGCTTGCAGCAGCGGATGTTCTTTCTGGTGGGTGTTGCTTCTGACTTTTATAAACCCAAAGTCTTCAAGATAAAGTTGTTGGGGAAGTGTGTTTTGCTTAAAATCAGCACCTGAGACTGAAAACTCACTCTAAGCAATGTTTTTAGCTGGCGTGGCTGTGGCACTACGCTCTGGTCAATTTGGTTCCTTAATGGCACAGAGTTTTAACAGAATTTAAAAACTTAATTTCCTCTTTTATAAGTAAACAAAAGAGAGGTTGGAAGGGTAGTTGGCCAAACTGACTGAGAAATGGCATTTTTCATGCATCTGCAATGGCCTTTAAACAACAAATTTTTAAGGAGATGTCAAAAAATCCTTGGCCCTGCCTGCTGCTTTCAGAACACTGATTGTTCTCTTCCTGCCTTTCCAGTTCTCAGATATGTTACTGTACACAAGCAAAGGGGTCACAGGGACAAATCAGTTCAAAATCCACGGACACCTCTCTCTGCATGGCATGTTGGTAAGTGGATCCATGTTGCAGCACAGGGTTAAGGAAATGGCTTTGCCTAAGGCAGGCTGAGGAATTCCTTCAGGGCACAAGGAGCAAAGCCACAAACTGCTCCAAGGCAGCTCTCAGCAGCAGCTGGACCCTGATGTATGTCAAACAGAGCTTTCTTTATCTGCAGGTGATGAGTCTGTTCCTTCCACATTAGCAAAACAGCTGGAGCACACCCTGTTGCCCATTCATTTTCACACTGCTGTGAGAGTCTGATCTGGAAACAGGGATTTATTTATCCTGATGTTTTGTCCCCCTGCACACACCTCAGCATGTAATCAATCCTCCTGCCTCCCCACACCTTTTCTAACAGGATTGTTCTTTCTGTCTTTGGTTTGCAGCTGATAGTGCTCGACCCCCCGGTGAGTAATGAGCCAAATCTGCTCCAACCCCTTCCTTTCCTTGTCCTGCTGGAAGTGGTGTTGTGCCCCTGCAGTAGGAACACACCATAGATTTTCATATAGAGCCAAAATAGACTTGAAAGTAGGTGGTATTCATCAAAGAGTTGCTGTTCTGCACTTCCTGCAGCCGGGTTGGAATCCTGTTTGACTCCAGTCCCAGCCAGCACAGGACAGTTTTAGTGTTCATTGGTGACTGAGCACTGATGAGAAAAATCTTTTCTTTTCCTGCAGGTGGAGGAGAGTGAGAATGAATGGTCTGTCCCACACTGCTTCACAATCTATTCTACACAGAAAACCATAGTGGTGGCAGCCAGGTAATCCTAGTTTTCCTGTGGCTTTGATAGATTCTTTCTCCAGAAAGTTACTGCTCAAGTGGTGCAGAGCCAGAGGGGTGTTTCATGCATTCTCTGAACTTCAAAATAAGCCCAGGACTCTTCACAGCTCCTTTTTCAGTGTTGAATTTTGGGAAACAGTAGTTTATCATGGGCAACAGGAAAGGGACCTCTGCTCAGCTGAGACCCCACCTGCAGAGCTGCCCCAGCCCTGGGGCCCAGCACAGGAGGGAGCTGGAGCTGCTGGAGAGAGCCCAGAGGAGGCCCCAGGGTGATCAGAGGGATGGAGCAGCTCTGCTGGGAGGAAAGGCTGGGAGAGCTGGGATTGTTCACCTGGAGAAGAGAAGCTCTGGGGTGACCTCACTGTGGCCTTCCAGTGCCTGAAGGAGCTGACAGGAAGATGGAAAAAGACTTTGGACAGGGGCCTGTAGGGACAGCACAAGGGGGAATGGCTTCCCACTGCCAGAGGGCAGGCTTAGATGGGATATTGGGAAGGAATTCTTACCTGTGAAGGTGATGAGGCCCTGACACAATTGTCCAGGGAAGCTGTGGCTGCCCCATCCCTGGAAATGTCCAAGGCCAGGTTGGACAGGGCTTGGAGCACCCTGGGACAGTGGGAGGTGTTCCTGCCCTCATGGTGTGGGATGAGATGAGCTTTAAGGTCCCTTCCCACCTAAACCATCCTGTGATTCTGTGTTTCTATCTGACCCAAAACACAAGCTGCAGCAATAAGTTTGCCATTGTGTTTGTTTATTTGGGAGTTGCCAGTGTCATCCTTCAAACCACTTCAGGAGACAAAATCTAAACATACAAATATTTTAGAGACTCAAAAGAATTAAAATTCAGAACATACGAATTGCTGTGAGGAGGGGAGAGTTCCTGCAGAATCTCATGGAGGAAGCTGGGGAAAGATTAAAGGCTGACTTGGAAATAAAAACCAATCTTTTTTCAGCCTAAATTATCCCTGTGCACTGAGTTTGGGGTCTTTTTGTAATTAGGATGGCTCCTACACCTGGTGTCAGGATCAGCTTTAGGAGTTTTTGTCTTTCTGCAAGTCTGCTGTGAAAACCCATCTGGAATCAGGAATGCCAACAGTGGGAGCACTAAATCTCAACCTTAAATCATAGGGTTTTTACTGCTTGATGACCTGTTCTTGAAAAACCACTACAGTATATTTATAAATCAGGTGTGTAGTGGCACAGGAGCCAATATGTTGGGTATGCAGATACATTTTTTAAAATTCCAATCTAACACCTGAAAATGCAACTTTTTTTAAGATCAATCATTTCTCAGCAGCTGTGAGTCATAAGGTGCTTGAAAGATTCCTAAATTTAGAAAAAGAAATAGAATTTTTACCTTGTCATGACTTTAAAAGAGCTCAAAGGTTACCTGTCAAAAATAAAAATTGCTGCTAGGCTTAGACCACGTGTGGAATTTTCAGTCTAAATTAAAAACTTAAAAAAAAAAAAAAAGAAGAGGTGGTTACCAAAACAAAGAAATGTTGTGGCTGTGTCTAAGGCCAAACCTTCCACTGTTGCATCCCTGTGGATACAGATACACCTTGAAGGGCTGTGAAGGTCTCACCTTGTGGTGGATCCTGGGAGGGGGGAAGGAAGTTTCCTCTTCCTGTGCTCTGGGTTTACTTGCTTGAGATGCCAGGTACATCCCAGATGCCCTTTAAAAGATGGGCTGTGCTTCATGCTGCCATTTATCCTTCAAAACAATCATGGCTCATATCCCCCATCCCCAGAATTCCTCTCCTGACCCCTGCCAGCTGTCTGTTCATTTTATTTGCTGTAAAGTCCAAGTGTTTAATGGTTAATTTAGTCTTGTTTCAAGGCTTGACTGTAGAGGTGGAGGCTGTATGAGGTCAGTTTCCTCTCTGGAAGGCTTCTGCTTTGGAGGAATTCTAATTTTGGTGTTATTTATATAATGGAAGGATACTGTCCCTTGTTGTGGGCAGTGACCTGTGCCTTCAGCACACAGGCACAGTTCTGGGCTGGCAGATCCCCATTCCCACTGCTTCCCTTGCAGTACCCGCCTGGAGATGGGCAAGTGGATGGAAGACCTAAATGTGGCAATTGAAATGGCCAAGAAATCTACAGAGAAATCCGAGATGCTTCTGGAAAACTCCGTGTGCAACCGCTCCAACAGTAAGTGGTGTTCCCTGCCTCCTTGAAAAGCAGCAGTTGTCCTGTCCTTTCTGCTTTTCCTTTTGTGAGCTTGATGACATAAATAACATTTTTATAATTCATAACATTTTTATAATTCATATGATAATGGAGAGTTAATTGGGCTTTGGTTTTAATCAAAAGAGATATGCTTGTCTTCCTAGACTGATGTTCGAGGTAGCTTTAAATGCAGCAGAGATGCTCCCATTGCAGAGTTGTTAATTTTATAAGGTCCTCAGTCACCCTTTACATAGATTTTTCTCAATTTAACTATGTGGTGAGTTTTTTTGTCCAAAATGTAGTGTCTCTGGAGGTCAGCTTTTACAGCCCAGTATTCCTGTGCCTGTCTGGTGGTGTTATGGCTGTGCTGAAACATGGAGTATTTTTTCTTGGAGACCTCTGTTCTGTTCCTTGACTCAAGATGAAGGGTGGTCATTTTTGTTTGTCAGACACAGCACTGACCCAAACCACTCTGTGATTTTATTCTAGTGGAAGGTGTGCCTGCCCATGGCAGGGGGTTGGAATGATGAGCTTTAAGGTCCCTTCCAACCCAGACCATCCTTTGATCCTGTGAGTCATCTGCCCCAGGCAGAACTGAGTAATGAAACCCAGACTGATGTGCTTAAAGTGGTCATAGGAGCTGTGTAACCAGTTCAGCTTGAGGTACTTAAAACTGGACCGTGGCAAGAGAAAACCGCCTTTCTCAGGAATCCCAGCTTCTCTTGCTTTTGTATTGCACAGTTTTCTTAAACCACTACCCAATTCTCCTCCCCCAGGATCCTCTGATGAGGTCTCTGTAGAACAGGAGTCCGAAGATGACATTCACTCCTCCCGTAGCTCCTTGGACAGGCAGAGCCACCACCGTGCCAACACAACCATGCACGTGTGCTGGTACCGCAACACCAGCGTCTCCATGACCGACCACAGTGTGGCCGTCGAGGTACCCAGGGGCAGCGCTGGCCCCACTCTGTCCCTCCTGCCCTGGCCTCCATCGTCTCCCACTGGGCCTTGGCAGAGGTTCTGTGTCCAGGGAGAGCGTGGGCCATCCGCCACCTCCGCATGCTGTCCCCTCTGGAGCTGTCTGTGTGTCCGCACTCACGCTCTCCGTGCAGCAGGGCTTCGCTTCGGCGGCGGGACCAAAGCAGGGAAGGTTTAAAGGAAACCCAGGATATGCTGGCACTGAATTGCTCCTTTGGGTTTCACCCTGCTTGCTGGACGACTGAGCATCCCCTGTGCTGGGCACTGCTGGTGCACCTCAAATCCTGGGGTCAGCTTTGGGCCCCTCATGACAAGCCAAGAAGGACATTGAGGGGCTGGAGCATGTCCAGAGAATGACAGTGGAGCTGGAGGAGGGTCTGGAGCACCAGGAGCAGCTGGGGGGGCACTCAGCCTGGAGAAAAGGAGGCTTGAGGGGACCTTCTGGCTCTGCACAACTCCTGACAGGAGGGGACAGCCAGGTGGGGGTTGGGCTCTGCTCCCAGGGAGCAAGGGGCAGGACAAGAGGGAATGGCCTCAAGCTGCACAGTGGAGGTTCAGGTTAGGAATCAGGAAGAATTTCTTCATAAAAAGAGTGGTTAAGCATTGGAACAGGCTGCCCAGGGCAGTGGTGGGGTCACTATCCCCAGAAATGTTCAGAGAATGTGTGGATGTGGCACTTTGCCAAATTGTTCAGTGATATTTGGTCAAAGGTTGGACTTAATGATCTTGGAGGTCTTTTCCAACCTTAATGGTTCTATGATTATAATGGTTCCCTATCCATGATATTTTCCTTTAGAGACTGACTGTGCTGTACTGAGCTCTGGTTAGCTGCTGTACTGCACCCAGAATTAAGAAGAGGGAATTCAGTTGGAATTCTCTGCCCTTCCCTCGCTGGCAGGACTGAGCAGCCAAGTGTCTTTTCATGGCAGCATCACTTTATGCTGAGCAGAGATGTTTATTATGTGCCCATGGAGGTGCTCAAGGCCAGGTTGGATGGGAGTCTGAGCAACCTGGTCTAGTGGAAGGGGTCCCTGCCCATGGCAGGGGTTGGCACCAGACGAGCTCTAAGGTCCTTTCCAACCCAAACCTTTTTGGGATTCTGTGAGCCATTGGTACCTGCAGTCTTGCTGTTATTCACAGTTCAAGGCAGCACTGGTGGCACATGTGGGCACTGAATCCTGCAGATTTTGAGATTGATCAGCTCAGCACTCCTTACACTGCTTGCAGCAACTCTATGGTTTTACTTTGGGCAGCAGTTTGGCAGGGTAGGACACCTGCCTGGAGGCTGGCATGCTTGGAAGGCTTCCAGAAGTGGGAAGGACCCTAAATAACATGGACAGAAAAAGGAGGTCACTAACCTGACAAAAGCAATGGGGCAGGGGACTGCAGCCTGTGTCTGTGCCAGCCTGTCCTGCTCTGCTCTTGAGGCACTTGTTCAAGTGGAGTTAAAAGTTTGGGCACTGGAGCTCCTGTGTTTTTCTGATAGAGAGACCATGTGGGTCAGCTTGGTAAGGGAAGTGCTATAGATGTGACCTGGGCTTGAGGTACAGACATTGGGCACTTGAGCTGGCTTCTGTTGTGGTTTCTGTTGGAGGGGACAGGCCTTTCCCTGCTGACACCTTGGGAAAGACACCAGTTCACAGTTCTGTGCATGGATAACAAGCCCACCCTGCTGCAGGTTCTGGGATTGAATGTGTGAGTTCTTGCACTCGCTCTCACTCTGATCTGTTCCATGTTCTAACGCCATCATTTTTTTCACAATCCATTTTCCTTTGACAGCCACCTTTCTTGCATCACTCCTCTCACCCTAACATTCTGTTTTTCTCTTTCTCTCCCCCTTTCTCTGCTCAGTTTTCTGCTCTCTTGCTGTTTCTCCAGAGCTTCCTCCTCGCTATTTGCTGGGCCAGGCCCAACGGCCCAACACAATCACCCATGTTTGTTGGTACCGGAACCAGAGCCTATCCCTGTCTGATTACTTGTGCATGATCCAGGTAAAGATGCCTCTCACATTTTGTGCTGGTGGGGAGGAGCCATGGGATGCCCAGGAAAATGTCCTGCTTCCTAACTGCTCACGTGAGGATCCTCGTCCTCAGAGGCAGACGTGTACCATTGCCTTGTTAAGGCAGGATTTCCTCTTGTTTAGGCCTCAAAAAATGGTTCTCTCTGTAAATCTGCCACATATCCTGTCTTTTTCTCAAATTACAAAATTCCTGTGCTGTCATTCCATGCCAGAGGTTTCCCTGTCCTGCTGGCTGACCCCAAGGCAGTGGTGTTCCCCTCCCTGCAGCCCCTTCCAGGCCAGCTTTGCTTCGTGTGGCTGCCACGTGTTGTTTATCTCCCAGCTCTGCAGTCCTCTGTTTCCTCTCCTGCTTTATTTCCCTTCTCACACGTGTGTTCCATGTGGGTTTTCTGCATGTAAGAAAGGGTGGCTGAAGGGGAGGGACCCTGGGAGGGAGGGTATGGTTGTCACCATTCCTGGGAGGCCTTTGACACCAGGGAGCAAGAACAGGAGCAGTGTTGGGCTGCAGCAGGATGGCAGCCTGTGATATCATGGGAGTTCTCTTTTCCTTCTGTGCCAGAACCAGCTCTCTGGGTATTTGCTGAGGAAGTTCAAGAACAGCAATGGCTGGCAGAAACTCTGGGTCGTCTTCACCAACTTCTGCTTGTTCTTCTACAAGACACACCAGGTGGGCAGGTGTAGGTGAGGGGGTGATGGTCAGGGTGTTGGGGGGACCTGGGCATCCTTGGCTTTCAGCTCCAAGGGCAAATCACTGCTGTTTGAAGGAGAGTAACCAGGGGAAGAGGAGGTAGTTCATAATGAAGCTGGTCTCTGAAAGGCTGTGGCCACTTCTTGTGGAACTTAATCAGAATTTCCAGTTCTGATGGTAGTGACCTTCTGTGGGTGGGGGGGACATGTCTCCTCATGCAGTGACTGAGGGATGTGAGGGACACAGCAGCCTTTGGGCCTTCTTTGCCCAATTCTCTCTCTGCTGGGCTTCAGCTCAGCCTGACAGGCTCCAGGGATTTTTCTGCCCATGGTGCATCCAGCACCTGCTTGATAATGAACCATGGTGCAGTGCAAGCTTTTCATCTTATTAACTAAATAAACTGTGTTAACCCTGTAATTGGGTTATTCTAGCTTCTTGCCTTGAGGTCACATTTCTTTTGTGAGGGTTACTTCACCTTTTTTGTCAGATCTGTGCTTCAAGTTCCATAGAAAGGGTGCAGAGAAGGAGGAGGGAGGCCAGGAGGCAGCATTGGACAGAGGAGCAGAAGCAAATAACTAAAAAAAATGAGAGGAGTTGGGGGAAGGTTTAATTGTAAGCAGTTGGTGGCCTTGCAGAAGAGTTCTCTGTCTCCTGAACAAGAGTGCACAGCCCTCCCCTGTGGTGCCCGGGCTGCTTGGCAGGGGTGCCTGGCACTCAGGGCTGGGCTCTTGGGCTCTTGCAGGATGATTATCCCCTGGCCAGCCTCCCCCTGCTGGGCTACACGGTCAGCTGCCCTGTGGAGGCGGATGGGATTCACAAGGATTATGTCTTCAAGCTGCAGTTCAAGTCCCACGTGTATTTCTTCAGGGCTGAGAGCAAATACACCTTTGAGAGGTAATTTTCTGTTTTCTCTGTCTTGGTTTATAACCTGCTCTTAACTCAGTGGTTGGTCATTCCATCTCTTTCCTCCTAGTCTGAGTGATCTTCCAGGGCATTCTCAGGAATAACATTCCCTTCTTCTCCCCACCAATAATATTTGGAGATCCCCCCTCTGACAGAACGCTCCTCTGTGTGTGGGAGAGCTGGGGATACACCTGGAGCTGTGAGCTGTGCTTTGTGCCAGGAGTCTGGGGCTTCCTTGGAGCCAGGGAGGAATGTGGGAGGGGAAGGGCTGTGGGGAGCTCAGCTCCTCCAGCTCTTTGGGAGTCAGGTTTCCAGGTTCTGTAAAGAGTTTTTTGGTTTTTATTTTCCATGTCTGGGAGCAGAAGTTACAACACGAGGCTGAGAGCAACAAGTGCAGGGCTCCCTTTCACTTGTCTGGTTTCTCTGTAATTACTTTTTATTATTATCCTCTATAATTAGAATTAATTGCTCTTAGGGGCTTCCACAGAGGGTCCAAACTGTGTGTGAAATGCACCACGTACAAAACTTTGCTGCTGTGTTGAGAAGCCTTGCACTGGGTCCTGCCATGCAGGGTCATATTGGTAGTTCTGGAATGTGGTTTTACTGAGCTGCCACATGTCCTCCTTCCTTGGGAGAGTGTCACACACTTTTGAACAGCTGAGGTATCTGCTACCTGAGCCATAAGTTGTGCTCTTTAATGCACTGGGCTCATGGTAGGGATTTCAGGGGAAAAATGTCCAATTCACAGTGGATTTGTCTTGCTTTTTTCTCTATTGCTTTGCTTTCTTCCACAGGAGCAAGGCTGTTACCTATTTCCTAATTTATTGTTAAGAAAAGCAATAATTATTGTCATCCTTGATAACACTGAGAACACAGTGAGCTCTCATGAGAGTTCTCTGGAGCTCAGAGCACTGTAGACTTGCAGGGTATTTGCCACATCTCAAGCTGTCCCTTTGAAGAGTTGATTTTCCAGAAGACTTGTAAAAGAAAGAAAATGGCTGTTTTGGGAGGTTTGGGAAAGAGGTACAGCTCATAACAAAGGACAAGATTACCTGTGAGTGAGGGTTAAACATTTCTCATGTCTTTTCTTGGCAGGTGGATGGAGGTGATCAAAAGAGCTACCAGCTCTCCTGCCAGGTCGAGCCTGCTGCTTCCCAAGGAGAAGGACACTCACACAGAGTGACGTGGGGCAGAGCTGGATCTCTGCTGGCAACACCAACAAAACAAGCAGGAACAGGAGGCTCTGGAGTTGACAAAGCAAAGACCCAGGAGGCTCATTCCCCCCAGTATGGAAAGTGGGAGTGAGGGGGCTGCAGACAGGGATCACATCCATTCCCCATGGTGTGGAAGAGGGTCAAGTCTGTTCCAGCTGAACCTACTTAGAGAGAACCCAACAACAGCAGTGCTGGGTGCACACATCATGGAAGGGTTCTTGTTCCATTGTACCTGTACAGTGACACCTCTACCTGCCCTGAAGGCAGGTACCACCTTTGTTTTACATTTTGCCTGGATGATCAGCACACATGGGAGAAAACCAGCAGCTTCCAGGGGTGTAGCTGGCTGGCAGCAGTGGGTGCCAGGGCTCCCTGTCCCAGGTGCTCGTGGGGCTGGCAGCACAGCCTGTCCTGCTGCTGCTGTAAGCATCAGCCTGCTGGCACAGCTGCCTCAGACAAACAGGAACACACCACGTGTTGGCTCACACACAGCTCATTCTGAACAGACACCGCAGCTCTCCCAGAACAGCTCTGCTCCTCAGGAGCTGCCAAGGCAGCAGTTTCCAGGCAAGCAGGAAGACTGAGTCTCTGCTGAGCTGTTGAGGTGTTGGTGGATTATGGATTGGTGCAGGGGGGTGCATGGTTTGTCCTCTGAACTCAATCACTATTCTCATATCACAGCTCCAGTTTCTTTATCCTGTAGTAGGAGTTAAGTAAGGCATGGGATGGCAAACACTCTCCACTCTGGTGTGGGTGATGTTTTCAAGGCGTTTAAGCACTGTAGGAGAACAAGCCTCTGAAAGTCACTGTTGCTTGTGCTTTTGTCATGCAAAGAAATGAAAATCCCTAATCTTCTATTTCAGTTTGGGGTGGGATCCATCTTCTGTTTCTCATGAAGGTGTAAAAGTCACTGGATTCCAGATGGAGCATTAGTGTCTGTGGACTCTATTAAATTTCTGTATTAAAGCTGAAATGTTTGCAGCTTGTTCTCTTTTGTAAAGCTGTCACCTTTGGGTGCCTCCACAGAAGGACTGACATTTGCTAAGTGCCACAAGATGCTGTTGGACGTGGCTTTGATGGGCTGTGGGGACTCTGATTTATATTAGATAGAAAAGTGTTTGTGTACTAATGGAAGGAACAATGCAGTGAAGCAGCGAAGGCAAAAGGAAAGTGTTGCACGCTGTGAGGATGGAGGAATGTGGAGATCCCATGGGACAATGGGATGGACAGAGGCCAGCACGAGTGTTCAGTTATGGTCTGAAGCATTTGTGGGATGAGGACTGAAGGGAGGGGGAATCCGGAGGGATTTTCTTGCTTGGCATTTGCATCCTGGAGGAGTGACTGCAGATCCAGCCTTTGCCACCGCTGTCACGAAGACCATTGTCCCATCTAAGTTAAATGTACTTAATTTATTAGCGTCTTCATTTATTATTTTTTTAATTACCTGTTGTAGGTGTATCCACGTGGATTGATTAGATATGTTATACTGTGGCTGAATATGACTGTTCAAAGTAAATAGCATCTTGGTATAAAACTCTCTCAGCCTCTTATTCTGAGCTCACCATCCCCATTCCTGGGCCCACAATCCCAGGTCCAAGTTACTCAGTAGTTTTCCACGACCCTGGATCTCAGCTCAGCCTGTACCAAGTGCTCTCCATCCTAAGTGGGGCTCCCACAGTGAGCAAGAGTCTTCCTTAAGGCTTGTGGGCTGGTGAGTGAATGATCCTTTAGTTGCTTCTGTGCTGAACCCGCAGCTCAGCATCTCTCTTGAAGAGGAAATGCCTGAGGTGGGGTCTCTAAACCAGGAGCCTCTGGAAGGACAGCAGGCAGCAAAAGTCCCTTCTTGGTTTGAGAATGCTGAGCTCAAATGTCTGTGCATTGAAAGTGCAGGAGCTCAGGCTAGGAAAGCCAAAACCATTGCTATTCCTAGCAAAACTGCCTTACCTCAGTGAACTTTAAAAATGGTGAGGATTTCAGTGGTGTATCAGTTCTGTGAAATATTTCATTTTTTCCAGAACTCTCCAGGAGTATTTTTGTCTTAACTACAAACATGAGAAGTTTCCTTAACAGGAGCATTAGGCAAGAACAGAATTAAAACAGGTCCTTATTTCTTGCTATGATGCTAAGGTGTATGTAATGAGGAGATGCAGTTGGGACTGCATGGCTTAATAGCCATGGTCTCACTATTTCAAAGACCATCCAGTTCTACCCCCTCCCCTCCCCTTCCCACCATGGGCAGGGACACCTTTCACTACACCAGGTTGCTCCAAGTCCTGTCCAACCTGGCCTTGGACACTTCCAGGGATGAGGCAGCCACAGCTTCTCTGGGCACCCTGTGCTACCTGAGCCTCACTACCCTCAAAAGGAAGAATTTCTTCCTACTATCCCATCTAACCCTGCCCTGTGAGTGTGAAGCCATTCCCTCCTTGTCACCCTGAAGCCTTCTCTTCTCCAGGCTGAACAACCCCTTGGTTTTGCTTCTTCATGCTTGACTTTCATCCAGGGTAACTGGATGAAGCCCTGCTTCATTGCTTAAGCCGCCAGACTTTGTGCAGTAACTCCTGACACATTGAATGTAACAGACCAGAGCTGTTCTGGTGCCTGCTCTCTTCTCCTCCCTGACCAGAGAAGTGATTCTGTTACCCAGTGAAGTCTTTCACATTGGCCCCACCTCAGCTTTAGCTCTGCTGAAGCAGCAGCAGGCGTGGGCTCCAGGCATTCTGTGCCTGGCACTGAACCAGGGCTGTGCCAGGGGACAAGGGCTGCTGTGCCAGGAGCCAGGTCCTCTGCTGGGCAGGGTTAGTGCCTGAGTGGTAACTGTCAGACTTTCATTTTTCTAAGGCACCACTGCAATTACAAGCTGCACCCACCCACACAGCTCTGCATTCTCACCTGTGCTTCTGCCCTCCAGCTGCAGGTGAGGCCAGCTGCTCATCACTGTCCTGGCAAGAGCCTGCTGAGCTGAGCACATGGCATTCAGCAAAACTCCCCCCAAAAGCAGTCAGAAGTACATTAATCAGTTCCACTTCTTGGCACCAAGGGAGAAACAGATGAGGAGCACTGCAGAGCTGGTCACAGCCTCAGCTGTGCCCTTCACCTTTGTTCCTGCCTGGGGAAGGACAGTCACAAGGGTTTAAACACAATTAAAGTGGCACCTCCAGAGCGTTCATTCTGTCACTGAGGTCACACAGGCTCAGGGTTGCCTGGTTCAACCCTGCTCATGCAGGGCCACATCTGGGTAGTGGATTATCCCCAGAGATGGAGACTCCACCACCTCCCTGGGCACCCCCTGCCCACTTGGGCCCAAGAGGAAGGCAGAGTTCCCCTGCTGCCAGTCGAGCCTGAGTCTAAAGACTGCAGATAATGAGCAAACTCCAGCAAAAACCTGCAGTGCAGTGTGCTCCAGTGCACAGCTGTACCTTTGCCAATGGTGTGGGCTTCCTGGAGTGCCAGCAGAAAAGATGTGCCTGCAGCTGTTATCCTTGCACACACAGTACTTGGCTCTGTCTCTGGGGTCTCTGTTATAGATGCAGGAGGAAGATGTGGGGGAACACCAAGAAGAATGGAGAGAGAAGCAGCTGGAACCAATCCTTTTCCCCCAATAACACAGTTACACCAGCCTCATTTGTTTTGTTACTTTATTGAAAGTGGCAGATCCCTTTCAATGTTTTTGAAAACTAAACCCACTGTTGCTTTGAATACTGGGCGAAGGGCGTGGGGATTGTTTCCTTTAAAAAGTTTCCTCGTTACACGGCAGAGCATGCGAGTAACGACACAGGTACCTTATCAACACCGTTTGCTACTGCTGTGAACAGCAACTCTAAAAGCAGCAGGGGCCCTTGTGCTGGCCTGCAGCCTCTGCCTTCCCCCTCTCCAAGCCTCCTGTCTATACATTCACTTCTCCTCCTCAGGGAAAAGTGGGTTTGTTCTGTTCTTCCTAACTGCAAGCTCTGAGCTGGCTCTCACCACAGAACACTGCTCTGCATCAGAGAGCCCACAGCAGCACCTCTTCTCTACTGTACAAGTTCATAGTGTTGCTGAGCCTGGATTTATCCATCAGGATAAATAAAGGATAGTCAGTCATAAAGTAAACTGAACATCATACTCCAGGATCAGGGAACATATGGTCCCCCTGAGCTACTTGCAGCCCAGCACTTAAAATCTGCAGGTCTGAATCTAAGTACCAAAAATCAAGCCTTGTTTCTAACCAAGTGGCCTGTTATTAAAAAAATGCTGAACAGCTCCAGCCTTTGTTCTCAGTGGCTCTGGGGTGAGCCATATCATCCACATACAAACACCCAGACAGAAAGACCTGGGTAACTGAGTTCTTGCTGACTTCATGGGAATCTCTTTTCAGTTAGAGAGCAGCTCTCTGAGTACCAGTTATCAGGGTTATTGTCCTAAGTCTATTTTTCTAGACCTTTAAAATGTAGATTTAAGATCTGTGTGCTTACCTGAATTAAAGATTTGCTTTATAAACTAGTATGATACAGAAAGCAAAGCTCCTGGGGATGGCTCTGCTGGCATACCTTAAGCAGCCAACACAGCAGTAGATGCTTTAGTTTCTCTGCTATCAAACACCACCCCAGCTTGTCAACTGGAGCAGAGCCTGGCTGCAGCAAGTCTGGGTCCCAGGCTGAAGGAGGAGCCACAAAGGGAAGGCTGAGAAGGAGAGGGAGGCCTAGAGCAGCTTTTGGGAATCCCCAGCCCTACCACACTGCTGAGAGCCATCCAGTTTATGTCTTCCTGTAGAGCACAGGCTCTTGCATCAAAAACTGCTATGCAGTGTCCCTCTGCCCTGTGAACCAAAGCCCTGCTGATGTCTGCAGCTGTTGTGTTCCCCCCACTCCCCTTTTTAACCCTTCTGCCCCCTGTGGGCCTGCACAGCTCAGACCAGCACTGCCCAGCCTGCCTGTCAGCTGCTTCAGCTGCCAGGAGCACCAAGGACAGGAACTCCACCAGCTCCCACAGCAAATACACCCACTTTGCCTTCTGCTTCCTGGAGACCCAAGGCAAGTTCTGCTGTTGCCTGAAGTAGATGAACTAAGGCCTAATACAAAATGATGTCCCAGAGCCAAAAAAAGAACAATCAGCAAACCCATCCTCCTATGAAATGACAGGCTGGGAAAGAGCAACCGTGTGTCAGCTCAGCTGCTGCAGCACTGGAAAGTGATGTTATTTGTGTGTGAAGGGCTTCAAGTGATCCTCCAGAACAACTGGAGAGCTGCTCTGACTCTCCCAGAGGCCCTAAATGCCTGGAGAGCTTCCCAACATCCCTGCACTCACACAAGACTGCTCACAAACACTTCTTTAGGAAGGGCAGGAGACTAAACCCATCAGACTTGCCTGTGAAACATTTATCAGTGGAAGAGAATCTCCCTTTTTCCAGCAGCCAGGCATTTACCAGAAACAAGCTGTGAATCAAACCAAGCCAAAATGGACACATCCATTGTAGGAAAACAATTAAAAACTGCATTGATTACATTGTAAAAACAATTAGACCACCCATCTCGGGTTCTGCAAAAGGTCTAAATTGTACTTGCATTGCAAACCCCACCCTGGGTTATCATGGAAACACGGCTAACATGAGGGCTCTGAAATGTCCTGGGGTCCATCACAATGTCACATCCAACAGATGGTGGTCTGGATTAGAGATGTAGTTCTTATGAAGCTGGAAAAAATCCTTCCCCCCTGACAGCAGCAGCAGGGAAGGTGAGTGTCAGCGGGCAGAGGTCAGGTGGTTCCGACTGTGTGAAAACCTGCGAGGAAGAGTTGACAAGGGACAACTGGTCAGTGCTGGCTGTTGGCAGCTCTCACCTGGAGTGGTGCCCACAGGCACCCACCAGCAGGGCTCTGGGGGAAGGGGTCAGGCTAGGTCCCCACTCCCATTGCCACTGCCAGTTTTTGCAGTCCTGACAGACAAAACCAGCACTTTTAACAAAAAGCCAAGGTGGTTTGACACTTCTTCAGGCTTTCAAGATTCAGTTTCAACCTAATAAGAAGTTTTCAGCACTAATGTTTTATGGTAAGAAAGCAACCAGGTCTTTGAGGTTTTGCAAGCCCCTCAAAAAAATAAGTATCTTGTGCTTCTGCCCTGTTCAGCAGTGTCATTTCTAGGCTGACAGAAGTGAATGATGCTGAAACAGCTACATGTCTGCAGTCACCCACACACATCTATGTGCACCTCCTGCTCAGACTACCTGACTACCAGTCAGCCTGCTGGTCTAGCTGACACAGTGGTGATCAGTCAAAGGCTGGATTCAATCTTGGACATCTTTTCCACCCTTAATGATTCTGTTCTATTCAATAGGTACCTGAGTTACAAGGCACAAATATTAACCCACCAGAAAGAAATGCTTAGAAAGCCTAAGTTCAAGGGTGTAAAGACTGTATAGTTTGGGTTGTGTTTATAGGGGCAGCCAGAGCACAAAACACCACCTTTTGGTATGGTAAAACACTTCCAGCCTGCTAACCAGGAAGGAGCCAAATGTTAAGTTTCTCTCATGGCAAGGAAAGGGTGAGATTTAGGATAGCCTGCTGTGAAAGGCAGAAAAGCCAAATTCATGCTAAATAAAGCCTGATAAATCTGCAACCAGGTTG
This sequence comes from Ploceus nigricollis, assembly GCA_013399945.1. Classification (NCBI taxonomy): domain Eukaryota; kingdom Metazoa; phylum Chordata; class Aves; order Passeriformes; family Ploceidae; genus Ploceus; species Ploceus nigricollis. The sequence continues at coordinate 160,084 of VXBC01011643.1, forward strand.
CAGATTAGCTGTGTTGGTACCTGCAACACATGGATGTGACTGGACTTGGGGCCAGCAGTGGAGCCAAGTTTGACCCAGCAAAGAACTAAATTCTACCAGAGTACATTCCCTCACTGGTTTAATAACTAATTCTTGCCAGGAAAAGTACACTTTTGTGTCTACTTAAAGGTGGGCAAGCAGTGACTAGCTGCACGTAGTGCTTTAAAGCACATTCCTTGCAATGAAACAGATATTTCTTAACAGAAACTTTCTATCCCAGAAGCAATCCCAATGAGATTTTGCATAGTCCTTGCTGCCTGGGTAATGGGACCAGCAGGACACCATACGCACACAGATAGAGGTGCAAAATGAAGGTGAACAGCAGCATCTTTCTGTGCCCTACAACATACAGAAAGCTGTCCAGTGTGAGGAAAGGCTTCTGAGGCAAAAGAACTGCTGCCATTAACTGAAAGCAGTTAAAAGAAGTGCCACAGGAGCTGGGAAGGCACTTCTGTCTGTGTGGACTCTGCCCAGCCGTGAGCGCGGGAGCCGCGTGGTTCAGCGCCCGCCCCGCCCCAGCTCACCCTCATGCACTCCCTCACCTCTGCACCCGCTCCACCATGTGTGCTATCAGTTTGTCAGAGATGCCTGGGCAGGACTCCTCGGCCAAGCTGAAGGCGTTCTCCAGCTCCTCCATGGCTCCCACGTTGCCTCCAGTCTGCTTGTGCTTATCTTTGAGCTGCAACCCAGAAACAGGGCATTAGGTCCTCATTTTGTTGCAGAAAGCACTGACTAAAAAGTGCAGCACTGACATTAAGGCCCTTTCCTTCTTACTACAGCTCCACCAGGGTGGAGGAGGGCACCCACATTCCACTTAAAGGAACCAAAAAGAGCTCATTTGTAGGTCAGCAAGATAGAAGTCCTATGTCTGGGGTTCAAATTTGCCTCCGGGTACTAATGGCAATCGAAGCCCTTACCTAACAGGATGTACTCTTAAACACCAACAGCCCTGAAAACTTGTAACAGCACAAAGAACTCCAGGGTGTATCTGAAGCAGTACCACCACCTTTGCTGCTAATGACAGCCCAGCACCCAGACACACACACACAGGCTCACAGGCAGAATATATCCAGTGCCAGGAGTTAGTCACCACCACTTTTAACAACCACAAAAAAGTCTTGAGTTGCTTCTAGAGACTGGGAGGCCAAGGCAGAAAACTGCCATGCCAGGGAACCTGAGCCCCTTGGCCTCCAACACTCCTCTCTAAGAGAGCTTTACCCAGGGGGTAGGGGAAGAAAGTCCACACACCAAGACCTCCACACAGCACCCTCCCTCATCAGTTCACATCTCTCATGGTCACTGCACTCCAACTAGGCCTCTACTTGCACATGTTTCCAGTTGTTAATTTGAAATAGCTACAGCTCTGTTGAGAGGGAATGCCTCACAGGTCACTGGTGTTGAGCCTGAAGGAGAACCTTGCTGGAAATCCTGCATTTCCACCCCCAGCAGCAGTTCCCCACTTTCTTCCCACAAGCTGCTGATATGACAGCCCCTTCCCCAGGGCACCATCACACAAGAAGCTGAACAACAATCAAGCATCTTGCTGAACAAGCAACATCTGGTCCAGTTCAATTAAGCTCTCATTAGGCCCTGCTGATTAAAGGGCTTTACATAACCCTTGCAGCTCTTTGCCTCAGTTCTAGAATCAGCCTTTCCTGTTGTTGGAGCTCACCTTTTCTCAGAAAGCAGAACAATGTGAATGCTAATCCCCAGCTGCAGTCATTCCTGTGCACCAATCCCCTGCTGGGAACAAGCAGTTCCCAGCCAAAAAGGGCCACTGCCTCCTCAGTGGGGCATCTGTTCCCTACCACAAAGCTGTGGGAACAGCCCACACACACCTCTGCTCAGTCAGAAGGGGCAGGGGCATGGAGGGCAACTCAGTTACATATCAAGGATACAGATTTCTTAGGCCAAAAAGAGTTGTGATGCTAAAGCCAATGATTTGATGTGTACCTATCAAAGGCTGCCTGCCTCAGAATAAGCACAGGGTCTGTCCTGGAGGTAAGGAGTCAGTTTATCATCAGCCTTTGATGCCAAGCCCCTGAACTTCAGCTTGCCCAGCAGCCTGTGATGGGAGCCATGTGTGCTGGGCTGTCTGCTCCCACTGCAGAAGAGCTCTCTGGAGGCTTGCAGGAGTTAGAGCACTGCACTGAGCTCAACCTTACCAGGCCCTAAAGTCATTTTACCTCCCTGCTCCACAATGCTTCCAGATTTGCACTGCCCACACCTGTTAATGACTCCTCACGAGCTGTTCTCAATGTTAACATCCAATAACACACATGCAGGAAAGGTAGATGAAAGATCACAAAGAACATCTCAGTCAGATTTCCATTCACAAAGCCCAGCTTCAGCTCCTTTAGGGAAAGAGGGGATCAAGCCTAGCTGGCTTAAGATGCAATCATACAACAGTGAGGAGGACAAAGTTTTCAGTTCTAGTTTCCTACCAATAGCAAAGAATAACACAAGCAAGCAGCAGCGAAGCAGATTTCATCTGGAGAAGTTTTCTTTCAAGCCCCCTCCACTGCTCACAAAACCCAGGTTATTTCTGAGAAGGCCCAGAACCCTTCTTGTTCCTAATTTTGTTCAGTGAGATCTTCAGAGCCAGCAAAAGTCTAATCAAAGGAAAGTGGGATCAAAAAACTGGGGCAAGGGAATCAAAATAGCAGAAACAAAATGTCTGAGAAGCCACTTCCTGCCTGGAACTGGTGCAGCAAGGTGAGTAAGGAAAAGCACAAAATGCATTTACAGTCACAGCCCTGAGGACCCTGCCCCAGGAGGCTCCTAAACTGAACAGAGCCCCAGACATCAGTGACTGTGCTGCACAAACAAACTGCATCACAAACCAACATGGTTTTAATGTGGTTTCATCTCATAGCTCTAGGCCTACAAGACCCAGGTCACTGGCCTCACGCTCTGACCTCTGAAAGTCAAGGCCCATGGAGCACAGAGAGGCTAGTTAGATAAACTCCCAATTTCCAAAGCAGAGTGGTCTCAAGAGCCTGCTGTTCAGAATGACCTCTGCTTCCTGCCGTGCAGCAAACCCTCCTTCCACATAGCAGCAGACCTGAGAAGAGAGAGTTAAGTCCAGAAACTATTCCTGGAAAAAGCACAGCTCTCTGCTGGGCCATGCCATCAGGATCCAGAAGAGGAACTCCTCAGGACCAGAGAAAGGGTGTCTGTCACCAGCATCTCAAGAACAGAACCCTGACATGCAGCATCTAATTGATTTCTTCCAAAGCATAATCTCCTTTCCTGCCCTTCTGCTGGAAAGAGCAACCAGAGCTCATAGCCAGCAGCCACCTTATGATTATCCTCCTTTTCCCTGACAACATCACCCAGCTGGAAAGGTGAGCTGTCACCTGTCTGCTGATACAGACACCATCCTATCATTAATGGCAGCTCTTACTTCAACTCCACATCCCCATCCAGACCACAAGGCAGGGGAACTGGGTCAGTTTTCTAAGCAGATTTTCTCTGCCTGCCTTCCTGAAGCTAGGTGGCAGGGAACTCCTTGGTCTTGGCATTCTACCAATAGCAGTCTGTACAGATCAAGAAATGGCCTAGTAACCAGCAAAGCCAATTCCTGCTCTAACCCACCTACCTTCCCCTCAGTAACTCTGCCATGGACATGCACGGTGACAGGCAGCTCAAGCACCTATCTGCTCTAACAGGAGCTGCACTTCAGCCATGGACATCAGACTCTGGAGCTGCCCAGGCATCAGCAAGCCTAAGATGCAGGTAAGAGACAGATACTGCTCTATCAGATCCTCACCAGAACACAGATTACCAGAAGGGTAATGCCTTTCTTCCAAACACAAGTGTTTTCAGGAGGACACGCCAGGGACACACTCACTTTCCCCACACATGGTCTAGCCCACTGAACTAGTACAAATGCTTCAGAGCCCCTTAACCCCACCAGACACCTCTCCACACCTCTTTTCTCCAAATCCTTCCCATTTACTTATCTATGTCAAGTATCTCTTCATCTCCAACCAGCAGAGACACCAAGAAGGTTCTACTCACCTCCCCAAAAACTGGGTGAACAAGTGTGGAGAGACACTGTGACCGTGGTTGCCTCTTGATGGGCTCAGTAGGCTGGAAAGCAACAAGAGAAGAAGTTACAAGCACAGGCAAAAGCTGTGCAAGGGAACATGAGGCACTCAGACTTTGGTGAATTCACAGCACCTCCACAGCAATCCCATCACCAGATCTTGGGAGTCACAAATCACAGTACCCTGATGATGTGGAAGAGGCAACTCTGGAGCACCAGCCCTTGGTGCCAGACTGAAATAAATTTCAGACAGAAGACAAGGGCCTGGTGGCTTCCCCAAAGCACCCAAAAGCTCATGTTAGCTCAGTCCACTTCAGAAAGACCAGACAGCACACAGACCTTCTGGGAACCATGAAGAGCCATTCCTTTGTGCAGCTTGCTCAAGGAATTGGGGCGAATGGTTGGTGGGAATGTCCAGATTGGACCCTGGTCTCCATCCTCTGCATCTCCATCACTGCAAATGATAAGGGGAAAGTCAAGACAAAGCCTCAGCTCCATACATTGGGGGTTTGCCCATACTTTCCCAGAATCACAAGTTCTCCCCACTTGACTGCCATATTGCTGCAGGCTTTCAGGCTTGTCACTATCCCAGAAAAAATTCTGAAAAGAAACCACTTCAGTCTCTACAGCATCTATACAGCATCAAAGAGATCTAAGTACTACATCATGTTTCCAAATCACCATATCACCTCTCTGATCCGGCCAGCTTGAAGAAGTTTCTAGTGCTAGTTAATTTAGGAGACTTTCAAGACAACCCAAGCTCACAATGCAAGGGCCAGACTTAGATGGCATAAGCCAATCTCCCCGAGTCCTTGGTCACTCGAGTCACCGCCACAGGTGAAGAGCAGCTCTGTGACACCATTCTGGCAATGAAGTGCCCTTTCTCCAGCCAAGGCCTGTAACTTGACTGTCCTGTATGGCAGTGCAAAGATTTACCCCTGAGTACACATACACACCAACACAGCCCTTGCCACAGCTGCTAAAGCCTGGAGCTCTAGTACTTAACAAAGGGTGCATAAAATACAGGCAACAAGAGCCCTGTTCTACTGGTTACAGGCAGACTAAATGTTTTGTGTCAGTGCTCTGATTCCTTACACTCAGCAAAGAGGCTCCCCAGGTTAAGACCAGAACAGAGAACAGAGTCCCACTGAACTGTTATAGAAGGTAACAGCCTGGCTCTTCAGGCAGCACTCACTTGCTCCCACAAATGAAAGCTCCAAGGTAAGATCTCAGGTGGGAAAAGGACCTGAGCTGTTTGCAGTAGGCTACCCTGGGGCAAGCAGGGGCAGCAGGGCCATCCCTCCATGCAAAACATGTACGTACATATCGGAGTCACCAGAACTGGAATCTTCTCCATGGCCCTCTGACTTCCAGCGCTTGAATCGATCGATCAGCTCCATGAGGAATGAGGTTTTCTTGGTGTAGCGTGTGATGAACTTGTGCTTTAGCAATTCTTTAGCTGTCGGCCTCTGGAGCAGATAAGGAAAGCATGTCACATCTAACCATCTCTGCACACTAAACACACAACTCACTGGCTTCAGCTGGAATCACAGAATATCCTGAGCTGGAAGGGATGCACGAGGATCATCAAATCCAACTCCCCGCCCTGCACAGGACAGCCCCCAGCAATGCTACCAATCCCCAACAAAGTGCCTGAGAGTGTTATACAAATACTCCTTGAACTCTTGGCAGCCTTGAGGCCCTGACCACTGCCCTTAGGAGCTTGTTCCAGTGCCCAACCACCCTCTGGGGGAAAAGCCTTTCCCTAATATCCAACCTAAACCTCCCCTGACACAGCCTCATGCCATTCCCTTAGGTCCCACTGCTGGTCATCAAAGAGAAGTGATCAATGCTTGCCCCTCCACGTCCCCTCATGAGGAAGTCCAGCTCATGTGTTCATCCTCTAAGCTCAGCAATTCTCTCTCTTTGTGATTCTGGAACCTTCCTGTTGAAGGCATTTTTGACCTCTGCTGGCCTTTAATCAAATTCACAGGTAGGCAGCAATACTCACAAATCTAGGATCCTTATTGAGGCAGGCTTCCACAAACTCCTTGAAGGGCTTGCTGTGGTGACCCTCAAGTGTTGGAGGGTTGTTTTTGGGGATCAAGAAGAGAACTCTCATAGGATGCAAGTCAGAATTTGGAGGCTCTCCCTTTGCTAGTTCAATGGCTGTAATCCCAAGGGACCAGATGTCTGCCTGGAAAAGAGAAGAAAAAGAACACAGAACAGCAAGGAACAATTCTACAACATGAAAGCACAGTTTTAGGACAGCTAATCACATAAATCAGATGGGGCATTTAATGTCTAATACACAAACTTCTCCAGCAGATTCTGCATCATAACATTAAAGAATAATTCCTGCAGCAAGCAGCACTTCCAATCCCTGTTCCCGTCCTAGCACCACCTCACGTACAGTAGCCCCAAGCAGCAATCATCCTGCTCCCAGCTCACCTTGAAGTCATAAGCAGACTGTTTGATGACCTCTGGTGCCATCCAGAATGGAGTTCCCACAAAGGTGTTCCTCTTGATTTGGGTGTCTGTTAACTGTCCAGCCACCCCAAAGTCAGCCAGTTTCACATCTCCTTGTTCCGAGAGCAGCACATTGGCAGCTGTATGTACAAATAAGCAATTAAGTCTGCTGGCCTCGGAATCACCTCCAGCCCACACAGAACTGAATACTGAGCAGAGCCCTCCTGTGGCATCCTCCTTCACCCCAGTGATAACCCTCAGCATGGATTTCCAGCTTCAGACCCATTCTCATGCTTTGAACTCCACTGGGTAACATGGAACAAGCTCATGCACTTCGTTGGATCAGAAGGGAAATATTGCTAAGGTAGGAGCAGGGAGCAGATGTGAAGGGCCCTACCATCAACTAGATGTGACTCCTGGCCACCCAGAGAAGGGAGGGTAACACAGCCTCTAATGCTCTTGATTTTTTTTCCAGAGTAGCATTCAGCACAGGTTAAATAGCAGATCCTTCTAAAGAGCTCAAGGTCCACTCTTGTACTAGTTCCCACTCACTCATAAGACTGTAACATTGTGCAAGTTTGGAAATGGGGGTTTCATTCTGAGACCCTACCTACTTTCAGCATTTCCCCAGCACTGGCAGCCAACACCCCTACCCAACTTGCAGTGCTAGAAACGTGCAGTCTCACATACACAACAAAATCTTCTCTCCCAATCTCCCTGCATGAGGTTTCTGTGCCCTGCCTGCTCACACCCCCTCCTGCAGTGGGTCGGAGCCGTGAGCATCTGGCACTGGCCCAGCTCCACAGCACTGTCCCTCCATCTTCCTGCAGTACTTTGATGCTCTGGGCTTGCTGGGACACTGCTCTTTGAGAGGCAGATGCCAGCTCCCTCTACACTACACGTGGCCAGTGACTATAAAAAACAGCAAAAGGATAAGCTGACACAAGCTGCCCTGATTTTCTAGGGCTGTGAACCCTGCATGAGGACAGCTCACTCCTGCTGTGAGCTACAACCACAATAACCAGCACACACACCCTGGGGGTCCAGCAGAAAAGCAAATGTCCAGACACAAGTCAGCTAATATCTGAGCATGCCTTTCATTGACTCTTTCACTTCAGCTCCCTGACTTGTCCAAACTCCAAGTGCCAGAGGAGAGCTACAGACCCTTACTGTTACTCTAAACCCTAAAGACATGAAAAGCTTGAGTTGTGATACAGTGACAAGCATCAGATTCAGAAAACAGCAACCCAACAAGAAAAGCAGCACTGAGAAACAGTCTTTGAAACCTTGCAGATTATGGTGAATAAAATACCTCTGAGTATTTTACTAACATTCATTTACTAACATACCTCTGAGTATGTTACTAACATCCATTACAAGAAAGGGAGCTGACCTCTCCAATCTTACCTTTGATGTCTCTGTGGATCTTCCTCTCTGAATGTAAATAATCCAAACCCTTTAGGATTTCTCTCAGGATAGTAGCTATATAAGTCTCCTCCAGTGGTCCTGGCTTCAGCTGACAAAAGGCAGAAAGAAAGGTGACTTAAAAGAGGGTGACAGATGCCTTGGATTTTCCAGGCTCTCAGTTTGTTACTTGGAAACCTTGGCCAAGCAGGTTGTATTCAGCAGGAAGCACCTTCTTGCACACCTGATGCACGTGCTACAAGCAGAATGCTGGTGTTTGCACCTGGCAGCATTCAATGGAAAAACTTTGGGAGATTTTCTGCTAGTCACCAGTCTGTTAAAGACTTCCCAAACAAACAGCAGTTCATCTCTCACTTTGGCCTGGAAATACATTGGCCAGCAGAACATTTTAACAGTTTCTCTTGTTCAGGTCTCTCTGCCATCATGCAAGTACTGAATTTCAGCCTCTGAGATATCAACCCTCATGCTGTGGAGTACTGTATCAAAGCTCCTCTCCTTTCCATCAGTTCTCCTCTAACCAAGTCCTGCCTTCTCAGTGCAACAACTGAGGTTCTGACACTCAGGAAACTTCTGCTGATGACAGCTCCCCACTACTCCATCAATACTGTCACTGTAGGCTCAGTAGTTTTCCCTACATCATTAGTTACCTCTCTGGAAAAATGGGCATTATTGTCCTAAAGAGAAAAATGCTGTGACAGAATATACTGCAGTGGACTTTTGCCTATGGGTAAATTCTGCATTTGTATTCTCTCAGAATTTGGGGTAACTTAACCACAGACCATGTATTTACTGAGCTATGCAAGCACTGAGCAATACCATGACTCTGACTAGTTGAAGTACATATTTGCACTGCTCAAAACCAACTGGCTGTACTCACTTTTCAGTTCACTGGCTCTTTCCATCATACAGCAGCACAGCATGCTGGACAACAGTGCTGGGACAGCTGAGCTCCATGAAAACATTCCCTCTGTCCTGGGATAAGCATAACCAACATGTCTGTCCTGCACTGCTTATCCCTTGGGCACAGGGCTGCCAAAATGGTATGTGGCAAGTGAGTGGCTGGCTTATGGGCATTTCACAAACCAAGTCTTCAGTCAGTATTTTTCATAGTCTAGAACTTGCCACTTACTCACCAAATCCAGGGCTGAACCTCCTCCCAGGTACTCCATGATTATCCACAGCTTAGTGCCCTGCAAGCAAGAGCACAAATCAAGAGCAAGACAGTAATAAAAGCAGACAGAAAAGTGAGACACTCACGAGGCAGCAAGACTCAAGAGTAGTCCTGTACACAATCCAAGGGATGCTGCACACTGCAGCTCTCAGGGGCTTAAGGAAGGAGCCCCAAGCTCCCTCTTTTCTGCTGACACAGCATTACCTGCCTCCAGCACATTTCTAACTCTCAGTCTGCAGTTTTACGTGGGCAAGTGCCCCTACAGGCACCAGACTGCTCAGCCCACAGATAAACTTATTCCCAGGTTGGAGCCCTTTAACATCTCTCCAACAGCTCATCCAGCATAAATCCTTCTTGGCAATGGCAGAAGAGCATTGCAGCCTTTGATCTCATTGATAGAGCTGCCAGCATGAAGGGTACAATCAGCAAGACACTCTTACTCCTCAGAGAAGAGATTCCATGCTGAGGTTACAGGGTCCCAACAGAATATAAGCAGCAGGTCCATGAAACTACAGCAGAAGGCTGAGAAAATGCATTATGGCCTTTGAGAAATAAAGGAGGAATATTCAGGACCCAAAGAGCTCAGGAACTGTTTGCTGCAGTCCCACTGTTACATTCATCTCCAGCAGCCAGCATGCATAGGCCACTTCTGATCAACACTACTTCCATTAGGGATTCCTAAACCTGCTCTCAGTGGAAGCAGTATTAGTACTCCTCCATAGACTCAGATCATATTTTTTCACCATTTCTGATGAAGTAGTTTCAACCTCCTATTTTTTTCAGAGGCATAAATCCCTCAGTGCTACTGCCTTAAGACTGTGCCATTCTGGAAACTCCATCAATACTCCATCAACTTCCTTTAATAAACTGTCAGACCAGGAAAAGTTCAGTCTTCAACAAGTAACTTGCTCTCCAGTGAAGTGCCCTGCTCTTGGTACCACAAAGTACAGGGCACCTCATTTGCATGAGCTTAGCAAGTGCCTTAAAGCCCAGTCTGCTGTTAAGTGCACATCAATGCAGTGAGCAGAGCCACCCCTGCTCCTGCTGCCATGCTGCCACTCACACATCACTTTGCAGTGCCATGTGCCACCATCCACTGCAGCATCCACAGAGCACACCCCCGCACCCCATTCCCAAACTACTGGCAAGGAACCACCATGGTTAACCCTACCTTCAAGTAGGAGCCATAGTACCGGGTGATGTAGGGACTGTCACACTGGCTGAGCACTGTGATCTCCTGCTGGATGTCCTCAATCTCATCCTCAGCCTCCTCCAGATCAATGATCTTGATAGCAACCACCTCCTTGGAGCGGTTGTCAATCCCTTTGTACACTTCACCAAAGGATCCCTTGCCGATCCGCTCCAGCTTGGTGAACAGCTCCTCAGGATCCACCCTGGAGTGCTAAACCATGAAGCACAGATGGGAAAATTCCATTAAGTTCCCGGGCTGCAGAGCACCACACATACCCATACAGCTCATCTCCGTATCTGTGCACCTACTACGTTGATAAATTCACCTGAAACTCATGAATATTAAACAGTCTTAGAAACTTAACATAGAATATATCTAAGATTAGAACTGAAGAAACCTCTTCCACAGGCTTTCCAACCCTGCAGACCACAGTGGGGGAGGAAAAGGAGGGAAACCCAGCATGAGAATGTCAGCAAATATCTCTATGGAAAGTGTCAGCTCCATTGGGACAGGGCTGCTCAACTGCAGGCACCAACTGGTGCCAAAGCAGCTCCATGAGCAAGCATCTGTTCACACTTCAATACAGACCAGCAAGGGGTACCAGAACCAGCTTTCTCTTAGAGATCTGATGAGAAAATGGGCACAAGCAAGAGGCCATAAAAATGTTTCCCTAGTTAGCCTTCCTGCACTCAAAGACTGAAATGATTAGAAAGATCTGCACCCTTCCCTACTTGTCTGGAGGGTGAAATATTACAGTAATGTGAATTCACATTTACTGTCTTCTCTGCTGCAGCCTGATTTCCAGGCAGCACCCAGCCCAGCTCTTCTCAGATGTTTGCAGATGGAGCCTCACATCTTTTGGAAGGTCAGCAGCAAGGAGGAGGCAGAAGAGCAGAATGGACCCTCCATCTACCTGACCTCCTTTTCTGTGCCAGCCTCTTCTCTAGCTGGCGCCCTCAGATGCAAAGGCAAATAGCATCTCCTTCATTAGATAAGCACATCAACTGGACAGTTACTAACAGAGAAATACTGACTTTTTAACAGCAGCTGCACAGTTAATTCTTTATTAAGGTGAGTATGGGTAAGAAAGGGAATAAATCACAGTCACTTTCTCATGTTATTTAATTCAGTCCACCTGCACACTAGGAGGTCCTTCATGCTACTAAAATGCTCTCTGTGATTAGTTTTTCTGCCTTTTTTTTTTAATAGTTTGAAAAAAAATCCTGGAAAATATGGCCTGACCTTAGGAAGCAGCCAAGCCATTAGAAGGAATTTTCCACACCCAGAACTTCTCAGTCTCACCTCCAACACGTCACCCAGTGAGAGTGCTCTCTCACAAGGGCCTTGAGTTGGCAGATTTTATCAGAGAACACAGAAGCTGCATTTCTCCATCTCACACCAGGTTCTATCAGCAGGCCATCATTGAACAGCCCAAGGTGTTGCTTAATGATTAAGCCAGTCTGTCATCCCAGGCTGTTTGCCTTCTGTGCATTGCTACAAGCCAGGCCCAGGTGAGCTTTACAGGCAGCTCACTCAACAGGATTTCCACACAAACTCCAGTCCAAGATATAGAAGTCCATGATATACCAAATATCCTTTTGCATCCCTGGCAACACCCAAACAGGCTGTACTTGAACAAATGCACTGGAAACAGACTAGAAAGGACGTTCAGAGATAAGAACTGGAGATGCATAGCAGAGACTGGAGAGAGAGAGAGAGGTGGGGGGAAGAGGATTTGAGCTTGAGAAATATTAGGGGACAACATGAGAATGATGACCACTGGCAGGGAGAACAGGCTGACTAGTCCAGGCTCACTACAGACCAGGAACAGTTTCCACCTGTTGACCAACTCAGAGGAAGGGGCAAGAAAGTGCCCCAGACATTCCTGTGCACAGTGACCTACTACACCCTAAAAATGCCTATCAACACATCAGCCACTCCCACACATCAGGGAGAAGGGAGAGAAAGAGGATCATCTCCTAGAAGCACCTGCTCAGCTCAGGAAAGAAACACTACCCACATGAATACTGCAGGGAAGCAAACCTTCAAGAAAACATTCCTCCCCTCTCATGTACCTTTTCCATGAGGTAAGAAACAGCAAGGTGGAAGTAACTGCTCCCCCATTCAGCTTGGTAGGGCACATCAGAGAATCAGGACTGATTTCTCCAGATCAAGACATCAAACATAAGAGCACTGGCTGTGGCAGGCAGCTTTAGGGACAACCACCACTTTATGTGGCAGGCTCTGTAATCATGGACAGCTTTGTAAACAAGCTTCCAGACTTGGATGTTGGTTTATCCTGTTTTCAGTAGAACAAAGAAGTTCAGGTAGGTGCCATGAAGGACAAAGCTTCTGACAAGCAGACAGAAATTTTGCCCAAGGGACTCAGGAAAACAATGTAACTGATGGGCAGGGAGACAGGCCCACCCCCATTAGGGTGGAAACATTAAGACATTTCATCTGTAGGTAGTGGATTTACCATCCCAATACTGACCTGGAAATGCTTTAGAGCTCACAGGTGACAAGGCAAGAGTCTGACTCTATGGAGGGCCTGAGGATGAACATCCCTCGATGCACTGGCCAAAACTGCAGAAATCAGACCCAGCAAGAAAGAACCCAGGGAGCCAGCACAGGGCCACAGAGTCATTCCAGCCACATTTACAGTCTCCAGACACTGCTGGAGGAGCGCAATTTGCTGATGAATTTCTTAGCTTTCTGGAAACAAGCCCATCCCCAATTCAAGCAGGTCAATGTCTGCTCAAGAGCACACCTGGTGAACTACCATTGTGGACACCACAGAAGAAATTGCCAGGTGGCGTTTTCAGCAACTCTGAACTTCCACAACAAACTAAGATGTCCTGTCTGCAGGACAAAAGCCCTTGTCCATAAAAAAAAAAATCCAGTTTGAGACACCACACGGTGACCTGTGCTGACAAACAAAAATGCTCAGATCTGTGGGCATAAAAGCCTCAGCACTCATCAGACAGCAGCACAAATGCAGTTCCACCAAGGATGGAGAGCTATGGAACTGCACTGCTCTGTCAGGAGAGAGAAGGATGCACTCCATGAGCCTGATTCTCCCCTTCCCCAACACACCTGCACCTGCAAAGCACCACGGTGAGACGTGTAACAAGCATCATCCCTCCCTCTCCTAAATATAACTTATCTCAGTGCCAGTCATCTTGTTAGAGAACCACCCTGGCTGGAAATCCATCTTCTGGAATTGCACTGCTACAAACACACCGGGAAAAACTTCATTAGTAGGAAGCAACAGAATCCAGATGAAATGCTTTCTACCTGCTTAAATGAGCACAGATAACCCAAAGCAGCTTATTAGGACCTGTCACGTTTGCAACTGCTCACCAGCTTGGGTTCTTCCCATTTTTCTTCCACATTCACAGAACCCATCAGAGCTGAAAAATGGAGCTCCAGGTCAGCAGCAGTTGCTCCTTGTTCTACTACTGCACATAAAGCCGTTAAGGGATGATCACTACATTGTAACTTTTTCCTTGGCTGCCTGCTTGTTACACAGCAGTTCTGAAACAAAAAGCCTCCCACTGTTCCTCTCCACTGAGAGCAGTCAGTCAGGCACTAGAGATGGCTCAGGCAGGCCTGGGCAGGCTTTGGAGGGAGAGCACACAATGCACCAGCTCAGTTGCAAGTGCAGGAAGGGAATAAGTATGAGAGGGATGATGACAATTTCCCAGTAATGTGCTCCACTTCTGCCCTCTGGAATCCAATCTCACAGCACAGGAAAGAAGGATGCTCTGTCCTGACAGGTGTGGGAGTGTTTGCCATCCTGACTGATGATACCATGTTTTAAAACAGACCAACTCACTGCAGCCATCAGCTATTAGGAATTGCAGTGTGTTATGAGACAAGCCTGGCAGTAACACCAGATGCTTCACGGGGAAAGAATGGTTTTGGCAGCTCTGCCACCTCCAGCTGCTGAGACATGATAGCCACAGTCTTTGAGAAGATGTGGATAAGTACTAGAGAAGAAGGGTAGCTATCTGCCCCCCTTTCAAAGCTACTGCCTAAAAAGATAAGCTGCATATTGGGAACAGAAGCAAACACCATTTGAACCAGCTGAAGATCTCTCTGGGCCGTGTCCAGCTGGATCTTACTTTCAAAATATTCAAGAGCAAGAATCACGCCTGCATTTGCTGCAAAAAACACTGAGGGATTCTTAAACTCTTTTGGAAATGAGAACTCCTTAATCTGGTGCAGGTTGGAATTGGAATCACTGTTCTATATGGGAGAGCTCTGTAACAGAAGATTGCCAAGGCCACAATATTTTATAAGCTGAAGCTGACCAGATAGGTAGCAACTTCAAAGGGTTTATGTGGAACTACAGCCACATTTAGAGTTATTTCTGACTGCAGCACTTTCCAACCAGCCAAACAAATAAACAAACATAGTTTTGCTCTGCCAAACACAGTGGAAGAAGGAAATTGGTTTTAATAGAACTCATCTGCTCTTCTCTTTCCCTCACTGCCTCCCCTGCTCCCCAGCTTCCCACCCAGCATGATGAACACTCACCTCTGGGCTACCAACAGTCTCTTTGGTGAAACCAGCTTTGTATCTGGAACAATGTGAAAGCTTCCCTGTCTATATGAAATCTGTGCATAGCTCTCTGCAACTGCCAAAACCTGGGACAGTTCTGAATTTCTGGAGTATAGAAAAGAGGGAAGTTTGTGTTTAACACTTTGAAACACTGTTTGTCTGAAACTCCCAACTCTCTTCACAGACAGTAATCTTTTGCTTCAGGAGATGAAGCATTACTGAGCCAAAAAAACCTAAATGGCTTCTCCAAGGTCAGGTAAGGAACAACAAATCTAGAAACAGAGCTCAAATCAGAGCTTTAAACATAGTAACTAACACAAATAACATGCCCTGGCAGATAGCGCTTCAGACCAAGACTGGAGGCCTGCAGTGCTGTTTGTTCCCAGCAAAGGGAGCCAAGGAAAGAGAGGAGACAACCAGCTGAGGCAGGGAAATGGCAGCACAGAGGCAGAGCAGCCTGGGCAGTGGCCTAAGGTATCTCTGCCCATCAGCACCAGAACTGAGAAACAAAGACAAGTCAAGTCTCTGACAGCCCAAAGCAAGTCTTAGCCTCTTGATTTTCACAGCCTCCCACTGCTCCCTAAATCCCAGTGAAGAAAACTTCAGGCCAGTTCCTACTGCCCTCTCAGCAAGCCTCAGTTACACCAGGGATTCCTGAAAAGACTGGAGGAATGGACAACACAGACTGGTTTTCTATTCCAAGACCAGACAGTCATGGGATGACAGGGTCTGAGAATGCCTAACATTTCCATAATAAATTCAGAGCTGAAACCACTAGAATGCTAATAAGCTTCATGAGTGAATGCTGTGTACAAAAAAAAGCTTCAGAGCAACCTCCTCTGCAGCTACAGAACTGTTTTCAGCCCTAATCAGACAGTATCCTTCCCTTTCTCTCCCTGTACAGTGACTCAGCCAGGCATTATATTTACATTTAATTCCATACACACTCTGGGGAAACAGTTGATGTGAAAGACAGCATGCAAACTAAGGTGCATTGCAAATCAATTTTAAATCAGTAAAGGTTCAGAGAAAGCATTAGCTCAAACCACTAAAGCTTTTAGTAATTCTACACCTAGGAGCAGAACAGAATAACACCCCAAAACATGGTTTAAGACCTGTGCTCAGTATTGACATCTGCCAATGATCAAACACACCCCACAACCAAATTCAGAGGGAAGAAGATGCAGGCCAATACTATTAATGTGGTTTAGCTTTTAGTCCCAAATCCTGGCATCATCTTTCCACACTCCTCTTGTGAAAATGTCATCACAACAGCAGCACTTAACCACATCCATGGAGGCTGACATCTCTTGGAAGAGTTATGACCCAGTATCAAATATCACTGCCTCTTATGCAGCAAGGTTACAAGCACCATTTTTCTGAGACTAATGCCATGAACACTTTAGAAAGGTATGTCTGGCAGAGCCAGCATACAGTTTTTCTGTCCCCATTTCTAGACTTCTCCTTCCAAAAATATTCAGAAAGCCAATGACTCCTCTCTCCCTAAAAAGAACACACTTAATCCCAGAGAAAGGCTCCATAGTGGGTGAAGAATTCACCTTCTGTATGGCTGGCAACACATCACTATCAGCCCAATACCAGGTACAGAGTCAGACACAGGTCAATCAGCTAACAGGAGTAAGCTGAGACCTGTGCAACAGAGATAAAGAGTGGCAAAAAGTGATTTTCTGGTTATGTGTTTGAAACCCTTGTATCAAGAGCAAACACCATTATGTAAACCCTTGAAGAGGGTTTTAAAACAAACTTTTAATCACCACTTACCTGGCTAGCAAATTCTCTCAGGTGAGCCATGCCTACAGGATGGGGTTTTTTTGCAAAATCAGGGAGGATTAGGATGTTGCAGCACAGCGGGAAAGTGATGATTTCTCCACTGGTCAACTGTGACAAGCAAGAATACAAGCTCTCAAGTGAGGTTCTTGGAAGCTGGCTCATTCCCCCGAAGAGTTACCTGCATCTTTTTTCTCTCCTTGAGCTGAAGTGCTCCCTGAACCTGCCAACACGTTCTAAGTATGCTAGGCCCTCCCTGCACACCACATTTCTCAATTCTTTACAGAAATGCACCACATTTCTCAATTCTTTACAGAAATGCCTTCCAGATGTGTCAAGGAACCTCACTCTAATGTTACACACTGACCAAGTCCCAGGCTCCATTTTCCCTACCATCACCTCAGCACGTTCCCCAGTACTACAGCTAACCCCACAGTTCTTCTGCCTCACCACCACTCCCAGCATCTTCCCCAGCATCATCCTCAGACGCTCCTTTTCTCCTGCTCCTCCTCAGTAATCCCCTCACTGAGAACACTCCTCCGCTCCCACTGTCCCCGGTACACCACTGGCAAAGCTCAGCTGCTCAGCACACACCTTCCTCTCCAGGGAACACCAACCCTGCAGCACCCCGGCCGCTCCCCAGCTCTGTTCCCCTCAGCGGCCCTTCCCTGCACCCCAGCAACAGCTGAGCCCCAAGCCAGCCCGGCCCCCTCGGCCCAGCCCTCTCCAGGGCCCCCGACCCCAGCATCCCCCGTCACGGTGCGGCCCCACAGCTGCCCTCTACCCCCACTCCCGTCACGGACACCTCGTCCCACCTCACACCTCAGAGATCTCCCCCCCTCCCGNGCAGCCCCCGCGCACTGACGGGGAGGAGGTGGCGGGACAGTCGCTTTTGTGCTCCCAGCTCAGCCTCACGGGGCTTTTCTCTCGCCAGCCTTTACGGGACTGTGCCCGGGAGCCCCCCGGGTGACGCGAGGCAGGCCTGCCCTCAGCTGTTCTCCTGCCCGCTGCTCCTCGTGAGGGTGAGGGGCTGTCCCCTCCCGCCCCCGGGGACTGCCGGTGCCCCAGGGACGCCAGGCCCCCGGGAGAGGCGGCAGAGCGGGAGGAGGAGAGGCGAGGGGACGGAAGCTCCCTCATGGCAGGGTTGGGTTTTCCTTCACGTGCTGTAATGTCAGTGACTGATTCACGTTTTTCAAAGGAAGAAAAAAATTTTTTTTTTCTTAGCCTCTTGCCAGGCAGCTTTAACGCTGGTCCCGCATTGAACAAACCAAGCAGAGGTTTTCCGTGGCGCTGGCACACAAAGCCTTTATCACAGCCTGCTGCTTCTAATGGGGAGCTGGTGCTGCTCTGAAGCACAGGTGAGCTGTAGCAAAAGGAGCAACCCTGAACTGTCGCTGCATGAACAGATGGGTCTGGCAGCAGCCAGCAGCTCCCCCACAGTCCTCTTATTCCCTCCTGCATTGCCTCCCCCATCCGTCTCCCTGCTCTTTGTTTCCCTGCCCCTGATCAAATCAAACAGCACTTTGAGGTACCTGAGTGAAAACATCAAATAGATAGAGTACAGGTATCAAAAACTCCTGCAATGAGATTCTGGTTTTGTATTTAAATCAACTGTGCCTCACTGGAAGGTTTGCACAA
Organism: Ploceus nigricollis; assembly: GCA_013399945.1. Taxonomy (NCBI): domain Eukaryota; kingdom Metazoa; phylum Chordata; class Aves; order Passeriformes; family Ploceidae; genus Ploceus; species Ploceus nigricollis. Next base: position 178,423 of record VXBC01011643.1, read on the forward strand.
AGCTCTTGCCTGTAGGATCCTTGGGTTGCAGGAGCTGTGAGTTAGTACCTGGAGGACCAGTTTATACTTTCTAGCCCCACAAAATCAGACCACCTTGTCTCGTAAACAGCCCTATTCCAGCATGGCACCTTTACTTAGGAGATCTCTGTACAGACAGAGAAACCAAAGCTTCATGTGAAGCAGGAAAGGAAGGAGAACAAAGTCCTGCTCTGGTTCCACTGTAGCAAGGGCCAAGGGGTGAGCTGTTCTGTCTGAGTCCCTGTATATGTTACTTAATGACCATTTGACCCCAATGCCTCAGCTCTCCACCTCTTGTCACATGGACAGTCATTAATTCAGCCACTTTTGGCATGAGGCCGAAGGGCATTAATCTTAGGTTAATGAATGTGCCAAGTCTGAACACACACACAGGAGCAGCAATTAATTTGTTTTGTCAGTTCAGGATAAGTCTTTCATAAGGGTGATTGTCATGTGGGGTTAGCATGGCAATTCCTACTGAAATTGCTAAAACTGTCTCAGGAGCACAGGACACAGAAGGGCTCAAATGTGGGCTGGTGTTTTTCCTCATCTGCTTCGTAGCCTGTTGCTCCATGGATGGGGCAGGAGAGACTGTGTGTGGGATTTTAGTCTGGCTACCACCTGGAGGAAACCATTTATGGATCAGTAGCTGGTCACTTTGGCACTTTGGTTGGGACAAACTGGGGGTACAGGGCCTAGAGATGCTTGCTCTGTTGTCAGGCAGCTGTTTCTGGGCCTGTTTTGTAGGGGAGAGGATTATTAATGTGCTCAGAAGAATGCAGAAACAAATGCTGGTGCTGGGGAAGCGGGTGTCCCTGACTTCTCCACGGTTGTCCATGGCATGTTGGTATCCATCATCACCTCCATTTGATTTCCAGAATGTATCAACTGGAGCCAAAGTCTTGCTCCCTGGTTTTCAGTCAGTGCTGTACTCCTAGCAGGCTAGTTCTCTCTCTTTTATTTTTTCATTGATTTTAACATTAGCAGTTGTGACTACAGAACGATCATACTACAAGTTGTGGATGTGTCTAGATATAATTTTTACTTCAGTACCCCAAAGTTACCTGTGCATTGCACCATCTACCTCCATTGAAAGAAACCCAGTCCCTGCCTCCAGGAGATCTGTGTTTGGGAAAAGCCAGCTAAGCAAGTGCAGACGAGGAGGTATTTCAGCTAGATGAAAGCACCAGAGAGTTAATTACATGCTGGAGTGCCCAAGACTTCAGTTGCTGAGTGTTCAGGGTTACAGCTTTCACCTGGCCCTGGGAAACAGGGCTGTGGGAAAGGGAACTTTGGGCAGGACTGCGTTGTCTCCTGCCTCTGGCTGTCAGAGTAAGCTCCTCCTGGGTCTCTTGGGGTGCTATGGAGGATTACCTTGTTCCTGGAGCAGGTGGGGATGATAGGGAGTCCCCTGTTGCTGACGGAGCAGGTGGCTCTCAGGGCTGAGCCAGCCTTGCTGCTGTCCCTTTCTTCTGTTCTAATTCTGATGCTGCTGGTTAGTCTTTGCCTTCATGGCAAGCATGAGTAAGTTCTTACCTGTCCTTACCTTTTGCTTCACAAAATTCTAGGATTTTCATGCTTTTGGGGTTCCTACTCCTCTTCCCATGCTTTTTAAAATTGGTCGAGGGCTTTGAGTAGGGACAAGTCAAATACCTGCACCTGTAAGCTCACGTATTTGCTGTGTGTGCTGAGTGGCTGCCTTAGCCTTGATGCTGTGGGGAAATCAAGCTGAAATACAAAGGCATCTCTTGTAATGGGGTTTCTTCTATTGTTAGGGTTTCTTACTGCTTTTTAGAAGTTATGTCTTCTCTGTTGTATGATTTTCAAGAGGATAAGGTTGTTAATGTTTTTTCTTCTCCCTTTTCTAGTTCTTTCTGTTGAAGCAAAGGGATTAACCTCCTGAATAATAAAAAACACTTGGTTAAAAGCTGGTGACATAAAAATGTAGTATTTAAACAAGTCTTCTTCTCAACACCCAGCCCCTAAACCCCACGTCAATTATGAAAGCTACTTACAAGTAAGTTGTGCTGCAGTCCCATTCCCATGGCAAGTTTTGTGTGTTCCATGGAGTCTGCTTTTTCCTGTCCACAGAATCAGAGCCTTTATCAGAGATGTGTTAGTCAAAATTGCTAAATATTCTCTCTATAAAAAGGCAATTATTTTAAAAAATTGATGTTTTCTGCTGACAGTGTAGAACAAACACTGCTTGAGATAATGCTTATAATTCTCATATAAAAGAGAAATCTTGACCCAGGTATTTACAGCTTTGGCCCAATGAGCTGACACACCTGGCTCTGTTTCTGTGAAGTCCAGAGAAGAGTGTGAATAGTTACAAGAAGCTTTGACTGACATGTTCTTAAATGTCCTACTAAAGTAACTCAGCTTTTCCTTTTTGCTATGGAATGTGTAGTGAATCACCAGAGGACCTGTAGCCTTCTCTCCTGATGCCCCCTACCCTCTATCTATGTTTTGGAGAACAAGGAACTTTTCAGCAAGATAGCTCAGAGCTGCCTTCCTACTTGAAGGTAAAATGCTGCAGTTGTATTACTGTATTCCCATCTGTTGCATACCTGCTTGGGTCAGACAGAAAAGGGGTGAGGGGGTGGGTGGGTATGAAAATGTGTGGTAAGACACAGAATCATGGAATCCTATGGGCTGGAAAAGCCCTCTCAGACCAGCGGGTCCAGCTGTTCCCCCAGCACCAGCCCGTGTCCCCAAGTGCCACATCTACACTGTCCCTCCAGAATGGTGACTTCACCACTACTCTGGGCAGCTTGTGCCAGAGCCTGACCACTCTTTTGGGGAAGAAATTTTTCCTAAATATCCAATCTAAACCTTCTCTGGCACAACTTGAGGCCGTTTCCTCTTGTCCTGTCCCTTGTTCCCTGGGAGCAGAGCCCGACCCCACCTGGCTCCATCCTCCTGTCAGGCAGTTGTAAAGAGGGAGGTCGCCCTTGAGCTCGTTTGCAGGCTGAGCCCCCACCAGCTCCTTCAGCTGCTCCTCATCAGACTTGTGCTCCAGACCCTTCCCCAGCTCCAATGTCCCCTCACTTTGTACATGCTCCTCCCAGGGAAGGTTACTCTGGAGCCCCATGTGCTGATAAAAGCAAAGGATGCTGATCAGTAGACAGTGTCTGGTACCACTGCAGGCTTGCTCCAGCTATTTATGGCCAAAACAAACCATGAGGAAAGGACCTCAAGAGCTAGTGCTCTACATCCTACCTGCCCTCAGTTGTGAAATCTTCATGCTTGGTTCAAGCACTGATAGATTTTTCTGTATGAATTACTCAAAATACCCGGATTTACATTGTTCTGTCCGTCTTGAGAAATTTGTCATGACACTGCTGTCGGAGAGGCTGTGCAGATATCCTTGGGAGAGCTGGGCAGAGCAGTGTGGTATGGCCTGCTGTGAAATGTCCCTGAGGCATGGGACAGCTGGTCTGCGTGTGAGATGGGGACACGAGCCTGCTGCCTGCTGCTGGGTCCTGATGACGCTCAGCCTGCAGCAGCTCGGACCTTTCCACGTGTTCCTCCTTCCCTACACGTGTGGCAGACCTGGAGAGCCCTCCTAGCGCCCTCGCCGTGCTGACCGTGCTGTCAGGGAGCACTGATGGCTCTGGGGCAGGGAAGAGGTTTTGGAAGCCAGCCTGGTTTGCTATGTGTTGGTGCCAGCAGGTGGCAACAGCGCTTTGCAGCCCCGGCTCCTCGCAGCACCCGGCAGCCCCAGTCGGTCCCTTGCAATCGGCTGCACTGCTCCTGCCAAATCCCCGCTGCTCTGTTACTGCTCAGCCCTTTCCTGCGTGGGTCATGCAGCCCTTCGTGCCGCTGCATGAAGCGGTGCTCACAGCCAGGAGCTCCAAGCTGTTCACCCAGCCTTGAAGCCGACATCTCCCTTCCAAAGGAGGGAGCAGCAGGCTGGGGGGCAGGGTGGGTGGTGGCCTGTGCCTGGATCTCTGTCCTGGGATTCTGAGCTTTCCTGCTGTGTGAGTGGGGCCAAGTCTGGGTCAATTTCTTCCGTCTACCCTGGTACCACATTAAAAATTCAGGTATGGTGAGAGTAAACCAGCAGAGAGTGGAGTGTATCATGGAGGGTGACAATAACTGTGCAGGGAGATGGGTACAGCCACCAGGTGACTGGGGACAAGGTGGCTGGCTGGTATTAGGTCTGGCACCTTAGCTTTGGAGTCACTAAGGGACATGGCAGGGGAGTTGGAACGAGATGACTTTTGAGGTCCCTCCCAACCCAAACCAGTCTATGATTCTATGATTATTTGCAACAGCAGCTTAGGCACCTTGAGCCTGGAGAGCCCTGAGAAGTGGTAGCACTTTCCTAGTATAAACAGAGCTGTGCAGCAGAGTGGTTAGCCTGAGAGCTGGGTGTTAAGTGCTCTCCCTAAAGGTAGAATTACTTTGCAAGATAGATGGGGGTCAAACTTTCCTGTAAAATGTGCTGCAAGAACAACTCTCTTGGTGCTGCAGTGCTTGTTTGGAGAGGAGCTATTTCTGGCTCCTTTTGGATACCAAGAGGCTGGAGTGGTTTGTGACTGGAGTGGTATTGTGGAGAGCAGTGATGTGGAAGAGCACTATTGCTGCATTATGCAGTTAAACACTACTGCTATAGGAACAGAAGGCAAGTTATCTTCTTGACAAGAGGATCCTTTTGAATGTCATATTCCCAGTGCATATGGTTTTGCCCAGTGCAAAGTGGAGCTTTCAAGCCCTAGGAAAGAATGCACTTGTACAGAAAGAAGCAAGAGCTGCACTCACTGGCAGTTTTACTCTTTGCTGTGGATTATAGTTTTTGTCTGGACTTGGCCCTGGGCTTCTATAGAGCAGATGCTAGTCAAGCTCATGCCAAAACAATCTCTGCCTGAGCTTGCAAGCTACATTGATAGTTTTAAATGGGGATGTTCTCCACAGTCACCTTTCTTTTTGGTGAAGACTCTGAAGTGCAGCAGTACCTTACCCTAATTCAACAAAGGGAACTAGGAGCAGAGATCACTCTGAATCTAAATTGCTCCTTCCTTTGGAGTAAGGCATAGGACATTAGTTCTGCTCTATTTGGGTGCATCACAGCTATTGATAAGTATAAAGTGATTGTTTTGTTTTGGCAGTAATGTCCTGCTCCAGGCCTTAAATGGTGCTCATTGTAGGATAGCCAGGGAGAATTCAAAGAGAAATCCATACCCTTACAAGACAGATCAGTCTGAGCTGGTACTGTGGAAATCCACTGGCTCTGATGATGGCTCTACAGATCTATGCTTGTATGGAGACTGCAGCAGACTGTTAAAGCTACATCAGTCTCCTTCCTGCTTTCAGACTGTATCACTACAAATCTTGCAATATTGGCTGCACAGGGCTGATTTTCTGCTGATAGTGTGGCTCTTAAGGCTGTCTTGAGTGTTGAGCAAAGAAAAGAGCCTTTATCTCTCAATCTTGCTGGCAGAGTGGAATAAGCAAGAGTGATGCTTGCAGCTGTAAAGCTCAGAGTGCAGCTGACACTCTGTTGGCTCAGCAACCCTTTGCTTCCCACAGCAACTAATCCCTAAATTAAATGATGGTTCCTCCAAGCCAAGAGCATGGAATGCTTGTTTTTCCAAGTTGTGTTTCTGGGTAGTGGTAGCAGGCAGTTCGAGAGGATTGAGCTGAATTCTGGGTTCTTGCAGGCCTCTGTGCTGTGCAGAGGCAGGAATGGATGTGGCTAATGTAATTCTGGAGAGATTTTTGCTTTGCTGCTTGTTTCTTCTGGCTGCCCTGGAAGCTGTATGCAGGGAGAGCCCTGTTTAATAGAGCTGTAAGGGATAGTTGCTGGCACATACTTTATCTGGCCAATGTACTTGGCCCTCACTGAGTACTTCAGGGTTAACTCCTGTCTGGTACCACGTAATACCTGTGAAAATTGTTTTAAAGGCTCCTTGAAACAGAGGGAAAAATGCTCTGCTGGAACTGACAGCGTGGCATTGTGCTTCAGTGGGTCGGACTTGCTTTTAAACTGGAGCTGCTAAATGTGGTTGAAGCCCCTCTGAGTTATCCATCCAGAAAAATAAGGAGAAAGATGGTACTGTCCAGAAGTGCTGGAGAAAATAAGCTTGTTCTGGTTGCCTATTGCCCGTGCAGATTGGCCAAACACCTACTTTCTCACTCCTGTCCCAGTTAGGAACAGGAATACTCAGCTGTAATTCTGGTAAAACCACAATGTGGTCACACGTGTGTTTACAAAGATCTCTGCAATTCAAAAGGATCACCTAATTCATTCTGAGGTGCTTCTGACCCCTCTGTGTTCCAACTTACCCCTGTGAGAATTGCATGATGCTTTCTGTGCTTCCACTGCCTCAGCTGCTGCTTTGTGCAAGCCATTTGGAGACTCCTGGAAAAGAAACTCAGGGTTTCTATTGTATGTAGAGAACCACAGTGAAGTAAAACCAATGTAGTGCTGGTCCCTGGGTCTGAGCTCAGCATGCAAGGTTTAATGGACAAAAACCTAGAGAGGATGTGACAGCTAATATTCCTCTTTCTGACAGCATTTTTTCTTACCAAAACATGTTTTTTCAAGCCATTAAACTAAAATGTAACACTAAATAAAACCCATTATTCAGATTCACGTACTTCAGAGGAAAGAACTGAACTAATCTGAATTGAGTGCATGCTCCCATTAACTCCCAACATACCTTGTGGAAGGGAAAACTAGAAATTCATCAAAGACTCTTCTTTTATTTCATAGAATAGTTCAAGTTGGATGAGACCTTTTAAAGGTCATCTTGTGCAACCCTCCTGCAAGAGCAGGGACATCTTCAACTAGGTTTGTCCAGATACATTTTGAAACAGGAAGATGCAGTTACCTAGTTGAGTTAATAGTTGTTTGAATTAGGATTCTGAAGAGCTTTCTTTCTTCTTGTAAAGCAAGGAGGTGCAAAGCTACCTGCTCTTTTAGGCCTCTTTGTGTTGAGGGACTTAGTGCCAGCATCAAACTTCTGTTTATTAAGGAACACTTCCTTGGCCTCAGCTGTCTGGGCCAAAGCTGCCATGAACAGCTCTATCCCCTGAGGCTCTGCAAGGTTCACTCATCATTTCTGTAAATCACTCCAGGCCACTGCAGTGTGAGCCTGATGAACTCATGGCTGCTTCTACAACTGAAGTCACAAAGACTGTATTTCTCCTAACAAAATACTGTGTGTATGTTAACGCCAGCAAGAAATTGTATCCTGCCTTGGCTTCTATCCAGAGAAACTGGTCTGTGGTTTCCAGGATATGAGAAATTGAACCTTAAGTGAAGATGTGCTTTGGGAGTTGGTGAGGGACACAGACCCTGTGCAGGTCTGTGTGAAGCTGGTTTTGCTCTGATAACTCACGATGACCAGCATCTACTTCTTTTATATCAAGATTATCTATTAAATTACTCATCTGCCCTACTTTGAGGCTTCTACTAGGGGCACCACTGTCCCTTAAACAGCAAATATATGGCAGGAAGTGTACAAGACTGCTCAGAGGCTGCTTGGCTTCCTCACAGAGAAGGAGATGTGTTTGGCTGCTTCTAGGGTCTTGGTGGCAGTGAAAAGCTACCTGGGAGTGTTTCTCTCATTGCTTGCTCCTATCTGATGCAGCAGTTCTTAAATGTGGGATTTGATTTTGTGTTATTTCTCACTGGTTTTGCCACATGTAATGATGCTGAACAGCACTGAACTCCCCCTTAAACCACTAACTTGCAAATACTGAAGTAACTCCACACTTCAGCTGAGACTGGTCACTGGAATGAGATACCTCTCTTCTCCAGAACTGTAGTTTTATGAGTTTCTGCTTCCTTCTTTGAAAACACTTCCCCTAATTCTACTTTATTTATTAACCTCCTCCTTGCTGCTGAGAGACTTCAGATTTAACCTGTCTAAAGCATTGCTGGTTTCTCCCCCAAATCACCTGTGGGACACTGCACTCATTGCCAGTTCAGGCAATGAGTTCATTGCTCAGGTGAAATTTGTGGAATGCTAAAGGGACCTTTTAGTGCAAATTTACACTTAGAGTTTATTCGTGTAGGTAAGTAAATATTTCATAGAATAATTTAGGTTGGAAAAGACACTTAGGATCATCAAGTCAAATTTAAACCCTTTCTTTGCTGTAAAAAAAAATATCAGAGCTGTGAGGATTTGTTGAAATTCTGAAGTGATGGAAAACATGGCATAAAATTTGAGTGACTTTTAAAATATAAGCAACCAGCATTGCTTATGTTAAGGTGGGTCTTCAGACTTTTAGTGAAAAGTAATTAATCTTGCCTAATATGTAGTAGATTTTTTTTTTCCTCTACCTCTCTGGCTCCTCATAGTCAAAGGACAAACTGAATTAGCTCAGTAAGAAAGACTTATCTGAGCTTGCAACATCTCAGAAGTCTTAAGTTTGTCCCCAGAGAAGGCTTTTGGTTTCCAACTGCTTAATCATTTCAACAGTTGACTCAGTTCAGTACCTGTATAAGAATGGTTGTGTTATGGTTTTTTTTTGGTCTTGAGTGCTTTTCCGCATTCCAAAACCCTTTTCAACTTCATGTTTGATAGTTTAATTTAGTACTTAAAGACATAATTAATCTATTTTCCTTGAATTTTAAATTGCTTTTTTTTTTTTTTTTTGAATGTTCAAAATGGTTTTTTTGAATGTTTCATACACTAGCAACAGGAAGTTAAGACAGCATAGGTACAAAACACCCTGGACACATTCAGATGTCTGATTGGTATCAGCTGTAAAATTGCTTAAATACACATTGCTTCTCTCCTTTTTTGCTGAGAGAGAAACCATAGCAATGAGCTGTGTTCAGATACAAGTGAGCAGGTGAGTCTGACTCGCCTTCTCTTAGAAACAGATAAAATTAGACTTCAAAACAAGGTTTCCTGCTTGCTGATTCCTAAATATGATTAAGATTGATTTGAATCACTTTGACTAAAGTGGGTCCACCCTGAGCACCTTTGGCAGTATTTTTTTTTAACATCTGGCCTGTTGTTTCCTGTTGTCATGCCAGTGCACTGGAGATCTGCAGGCTGGGCAAGAAGCAGAGCACCAAGAGCCTCCTTGCTCTTACTGAACTGATGGTCCAAGACCTGTAGCAGTTCTTTTCCAACCAGAATGCACTAGAGAGCCTGAGAAGGCATCATGAGGTTTTCCTTCTTCCCTGAGCATGGGTGGGCATGTGGATCACCTGATCCCAAACACTTAGAGCAGCTACTGCACCCAACTGCCTTTCAGAGTCATGGGAACACTCCAGCCCAAAGTGGAGTGAAGTGAGAGAGACAATGAAATTCATGGTCAACAAATGCAAGTTAACCCTGCTTTGGGTTAACTTGCTTTGGGTTAACCCTGCTTTGGACACCTACTTGATCAAGCTCATGTTTCAGCCTGAAGGAGGGAATTGCTTTTGTCCTGGCTATTGCATGTGCCGGATTTGGATAACTTAATGTCAGGTAATGGAATGTTGCCATCTCTTTTTTTTTTCCTTTTTCCTTCCCCCTCCTTCTGGTTAAGGTCTCTTCCGTCAGAAGCCACAAAAGCTCTCATCTTATAAATGCAGGAAAACCCAGACATGCTGAGTTCACGGCAGGATCTGTTGATTACCTTCTCTTAGCATTTCTCTGTCTTCTGCAGTGGACTAGGAAGCTCCAGATCACCACAGCTGCATTTTTATATGGACAATCAACATTAGTGCAAATTGCTTCCTGGGCATTTTTCTTGATGGAAAAGCTGAATTTGTTTCCTTTTGCTTGTAACTACCTTGCTTGTACTAATAGGTCTCTGCAGATGTGCTCTGAATGGAAGGTTTATCACATCCAGATGAAAAATAGCCAACCAGCTCCCTGAACCCATCCACAGTGCCAGCAATCCCTAAATTATGGCAGTGCAATTTGGAAGGATGATTTAGGAATTGGTATGAGCAGCAGGACATGAATGCAGGTTGCTGTAGCTGACCCTGCTGCTGAGGAAAACAGCCCTATACTGCTCCACAGAGTAAGAGGGGTCACTCTTGTCAACCAGTGCAGCCTCAAAGAAAACTTTTGCCAGTGTGGAGTTCCACAAAGTCTAGAGGTGTATCAAGTGTTCAAAAATGTTTTGCTGCACTCAGAGTGGAACTGCATCCTAATGGAGGTGCTGTAAGGTATAATACTGTGCATGAAGCAACCATGCGCTCCGAGTTTGATCTGTGCAGACTTGACATGTCAGCCTTACCTCCTTGTCTCAGACCTTGAAAAGACAGTTTTTTTAAGGCCATAGCAGCTGCCCTGCCCAGCAGAAGAGACTGAGACTGAAGAGCCTGAAGATGCATTCCAAAAGTCACCAAGGGTTTAATTACAAGTAGGGTTACATTCTGAATATGCAAAACTTGAGTCTAAATCCCTTGGAGCATGTTTAGGGCATGAAGATGTGTACAGGGTAGAGTCCTGCCCAGCGTTATCAGATGCAGCAATCCCTTTGCCTATGTAGGACACGTCTGTGTGCCAGCACACGTCTTGCAGCCGCAGATAAATGCGTCAGAGCTCATAAATGCTGCTGAACCAGTGCAGAAGGGCCTGTTCCCACTGCAGGCTCTCTGATTTCAGGATCATTGCAGGCAGAGGCACCTGCCTGTCTTTACCTGTCCATGTGCATGTATCCTGTGTGTGAGTGTGAACTGATTCCCAAACCTTGTTGGTGGTCAATTGCTAGAATGAGACAAAGCTTTACCCTCTGCCTTTGTTGATTGGAACTTGAAAGGGAAGAGAGCTCTGATCTCTTGGGGACGGTGACCTCATCTGGTGTTTTCTTTTTGGTGGTAAATATTTGTGTTTCAAAACAAAGCTAGAGCTGTTGAACAACCTAAAACTTCATTTCTTTGTGTATGCTGCCTTCTTGGCTATGAGATGATTGATCCATTCAGTAAAATGTGTCACTTTGAAGCACATTAGGAGACAAGAGACAAACAAAACAATTATATTTACTGAAATAGGTTCTGAAGCAGATGATGCAGCCTCATCAAAGTTCCAGATGTAGCTAGAAGCTTTTGTCTTGCAGTAAGCAGCTGATTAACTGCTACCTTAGTAGCAACAGTGGGTTAAACTCTTCTCAGACAAGATTACCAGAGTAAGATTCAGGAATATAGGTAGAGATGTTCTTTGATTCAGCTCTGTAATTAAATTCCTGCTACAGATTCCCCTTCACTCAGTTTGTTCATCAGTTCTGGAGCACACCATATCTCTGTTCTGTCTTTGTCAAAATATATGGATTACAGAGAAGTTGTGTCTACAGTGACAGTGGGCATGGCAGTGGGTTAAGAGATAAAAGCATTGGGTATCAGTGCTAGTCTACATCAGAAACCAAAGTAGTGGTTTGGTTGTTAAACTTCATGTGTTTAAGTTACTAGATCTGTATCCTTGTGAAGGAGAATTGTCTAAAGGCTGTGGAAAATAAGTTGACTGTGACACAGACTCTTTGGTCTGGTATGTGACACTGCAAGGTGATCCCATAAAGCAAGTGGTTCAACTCACTGCATGGCTTTGAGGAGGCTTTGAATCAATGCCTTCAGAAACAAGAAAAAGGTTCAAAAAGCCTCCATGTTTTACTTGGGTCCCATTAAGCTGCTGCTTCCATGTATTGTTTTCCTGTTGCAGCTGGCAAAATATTTCTATGTAAAAAGAAGTGTTTTGTCCAACCTTCCTGCCCTCCTGTACAGTTTTGCAGCACAAAGCCAGACATTGTAAGTATGCTTGCAGAGGTAAGGGATAACTTCACAAACACAGACTGGAAGTATTGCTGCAAAAATCACATAAGATTGTACATTAAAAGTGGGAGAGACAATGCAGAGGGTGGTTCAGGCTTGGTTTGGTAGAAGGAGTTGGTCTGGCTACAGTGCCAGAGTTTTGCCAGAGCATCTTGTCTCTGAAGGGACACTTAGAGCAGGGAGAGGCTGGGTTGGTTCCCAGACTCTCTGAAGTTTGACTGGATGTCTTTGGCAACCATCTGCTTCTCAAAGTCCTTACTCTGCAGGTGTTTATAACGTGGCATCTGTGTGTGTAGTTTCTGCTGGAATTGTAGGCTGTGTGAAGTGGCTGGGATAGGCTCTGCAAGGTGAGAGACAACAATACCTCCAGTCAGAGCCAGGCTGTGAGAACATAATGTTGAATGACCTCCTTGGCCTTTGGGGCTGTTCTCTTGCTCTTGCAGGCATCTATGTCATGCAGACCCTCTGCAGTGTGCTCACAATTCACTGACTATTTTCCTTCAACTACAACTGCTGAAAGGCCTTTCCAGAGACTTCCTTCTCCAGCAGTTGAACTGCTTAATATTGAGCAGAAGCTGTTCACAATTAAACTATCTCTGTGTTCTCACTGATGTAGCTTCACCAGGGTTTGTTCCCACTTGACATGCTTATAAAATATATCTTTGTGGTCCCCTGGTTTTACTAAAGGAGTGCTCCAAGCTGTTTTGGTCACCCCACTTGACCTGTAGGAGCTGTGGTGTGGATCCTGTTCCAGCTGGAACACTGTCATGCCAGGAACAGCTACACTGGAAACAGTGTTTTGGGGTGATAAAAACTGCTTTTGCACTGTTGCCTGTCATTTCTTTGCCCCAGGGGTTTTCCCATTATAGATCAAGTCCCTAAGCATAAACACTCTATGGAAAAAAGGGCTCTGATTACACTGACAGCACCTTGGATTGTAACACCCTCTTCTTTTCTGGTCAGCTGAGCACTGTATGCTGTGGTTTCATCTGTTTTTAGTTATTGAGGCATCTTTCAGGGTGAAACTGTATTTTTAATACAAATGTGCAAATAATATAGGTAGAATACTGTTGGGTGGGGGTTTTGTAATACAAAGTTTGTTTTTTTATACACAACCCCCTCATGCTTCTAGGTTTTGTGTCTTTGCTGCAGGGTGGAAGTTGAGGGGGTGCTGCATGCTGTGACAGTTGGGCAGGGAACACATGTGGGATGAGATTGGCACTCACGGGGAGCTGGGAAGCACTGTGGTACTTGTATATTTGCCAGATTTCTGGGAAAAATTATCATTAGTTAAGCAATACTGGTATTTAAGCATTCCTCTTCATTTCATAGCCCTACTGAATAGGAACAGTTTAGATAGGCCCCTGTGTCAAGCTGTCAGCTGCTGCAGGAAGCTAAGGCATAATTTGTAATGATTTTTCAGCCATCAAGGTGGCAAAGGCAAAAATACGATTTTCCAAGACACTATCAGCCCACTCTGCAGGGAATAGGTGGGTTAAGGGTAGGCAGTAGCACAGAATCTCTGGAGTCTTGATTTCAGCTTCTGTGGGACAGGCCTTTGTCTGTATTTAAATTTTAGTAAGGCTAGTGGATAAAAACAGATTTCTGAGAGAATCTTGGAGCAAACACATCTGGTGCTGGAGCTGCACAGTCACTATTGCCCTGATCACACTGAGCTGAGCTGGGGTCCCAGCTGGCATCACTGCATGTACCTCTCCTTAACCCTGCTCCTTTCCTGAAAAAGCCAGCTCAGAAAGCAGATCTGTTGCTGAAGGGTGTGAGGTACCTCAGCCCTTTTCCGAGACAGCAAAACAGGCTCCAGCAATCCAGTTAACGGCAGCCAACATGCTTTGTGTTAATCTGTGCTTGAGCTGCGTGCTGGATGCTGGCCAGGATGTTCAATACGTCACATCATAAGGTTTTTTTCATGCAGTTCATTTGTTCCTTTTTATCCCTCGATTTGGAGACCAGCACTGGTGCCCGTTGTCTGGAGGGATTTATGTGCTCAACACCTTGGAGAGGTGTCTTTGCTTCTGGCTTTTCTTGAAGGCGACAAGATGACAACAGGTATGTCTCACTTCTGACCTCCTTTCAGAAAATTGTGTTTCAAACATGTCAAATACCCAGTTGCTAAGATACAAACTATTATTGGGGAGAATTTGTGTTTGGTCTGGTAGGATTTCTTGGCTGCAGGAAACTTCTGTTATTAAAACTCCTTTTGTTTCAAATTGTAACACAGAAAGCCAATATTTGTATGTGGTTTATTGAGATGAAATGGTATAACACATGCACATGGAAGAAAGCTGACCATTGTGGCATCAATATGATAATGTTGCAACAAGAAGTTGATGCTGAAATTAATTTATAAGTATATTGGAACTCACTGACATGTTTTTCATAACTGAGATAAAGTGGGCAAGTTCCTGCAATACACTTCATTCTAGATAAACTATTTCCTATCAACAAAGCCACTTCATTTTTTTTAACCAGACTACTCATAGTTCGGGGGGAGTTGCAAGCACTGCTTGCCTTAGCCCTGAGCTGTGGCTGTCTGTGTTAATCATAAAATCATTGTAGGATTACAGAATGGTTTGGGTTGGAAGGGACCTTACAGATCATCTATTTTCAACCCTCTACACGGGCAGGGACATAGTCCAAAATGATGGAAGTGATTGGATTGGTGGGACTAACCCACGGCTGAATATGACAGCGTACAATTCCCCCACTTGGCTACCGTATGAAAAGGACTGGCCAACATCAGCTCTGCAGAAGCTGCTCTGGGAACCCAGCAGGAATTATGCCTGGTTCAGCAGTGCATTCATCACCTTCTGTTACGTGGGTCCAGAAATGATGCTCCCACCCTCACCCTGAAGCCGAGTCCTTGAAGGAAGCCCAGTGAAGAACAGCAGAGAGCCTCCTTAAGAGAGACGAAAGGGGAGGAGAGAGCGTCTCTCTCTGGGTATAGCAACCCCACCTCCCGGTTATTTCATCTTCCTTACAAGGCTAAAGCCAGAAGCTTTCCTCTGCGCCTGGGTCCCTTAGAAGCAGGAGAACAAACCCCAAGGATCCCGGTGGAGCGCAGCCGGGATGCGCGGCTGACAGAGACTGGGAAGGAGGCGCTGGCATGAGCCCTGTGGAAAGCACAGCAGAGGAGGCTGCTGCTCTCCAGAGAGGTGTGACAGTAACCTATGAATCCTAAACCAGGTGTCCAGTGATGCAGATCTTCTAAAGAAACATGAAACCAAACCCAAAAAGAAATCACTGAGGGGGAAAAAGTGCAACATGAGAGGTAAATATATTTTTCCTTGAGCAAACTGAGATAAGTGGCTGTATTTTGTTTGAAAATTGTCATTGTAAGTAGGTGTCTGAAAGTGAAATGCAGACTGAAAAATGCATTTATTAACCTCTGAATAAAGACTGGTCTGACTGACTTCAAAAGCAGCACTGGGTTAAAAACTCAGATCAGCAGATGAATTCAGGTGCCTCTGAAGAAATTTTGACGTTTCTCTTTAGGCATTCACATCTTAAACCCTTTCAAAAATCTACTTTTCTGTTTTGCTTTCTCTGCTATTGCTAGATGTTTTCAAGTAGTAGTATGAATGTTGTTTTGGGGAAGAAGCGTGGCACAACCAAAACCTAAACTGAGAATATGTCTCAGAAAACTGTCTCCAACAAGACATTTCCAATGCTCCCATACCCTTGTTCTTGCAATAGTGCCATTTCTTCAGAAAGATCTGTGACCCACTGAGCTGGAATGTCTGTTGACATCTGGTAGAGGTTACTGTAACTGGTATTTGGGGCTCTTTTTTTTTTTTCTTTTTTTTTTCCAGTTTAATTGAAACAAGCTGAGATTGTCTGCACATTCTATAAAGTGTTTCCATGCTCTGACTGTCTAGTCTCTCTGATGGGTAATTCTAGAACTGCCAGATCTGAATGGGAAACACCTCGAGAGTTCCAAACTGCAGCCCTTCTGTGGACCATGCTGCCAGGGAAAGTCAGTGGCTGAAAGATGCAAGACTTTGCCCCCTGTCTGTAAGATGGACCGAGACAAATGTTTTGCAAATGTGATACTGCTGACTTCAGCATAACTGTGTTCTTGAGCTTCTGATTTACATCTTTGCAATGCTAGAGACTTACAGATGCTTTTATTTGCCAGCTAAAACGAAAAACTGGCCCGTGGAGAAGAGCTGCTGGGAGCTCTGACAGACCTTGAGGACTCCTAGACAACTCCTGCAGATTCTCATCACAGGCTTGGGCTCAGCCTTCCAGTCAGTGCATGCAGAGCTGTGGGTTCAACAGTCCAGGATGGAGGTGCTACGTCGTTCCTCAGTCTTTGCTGCAGAGGTGATGGAGGTTTTTGACAGGTCTCCCACTGACAAAGAGCTTGTGTCCCAAGCCAAGGCTCTCTGCAGAGACTACATAAACTCAAGGCTGGTTCAGGCGGGTGTCAGCTGGAGCAAACCCGAGTACAACGCCCCAGTGCCTGGGGGTAAGCTGGCCGAGGTGTCCACCATACTGCTGCGGCTTGGTGAGTCCTGGCATGGGGGGAGCTCAGGGTGGATGGAGAGATTTGGACCAGAATGAGGCTTCTGGAAGAGGCTTCTCATGTGATGATACAGAGGTTTTTCTTCTCTGCTTTTTGGCATTTAGGTTTGATTTTGCCTCCATCGGTCTCTTGGAGCACTGCTCAGCACAGGGTTTCTGCAAAGTTGCATTTTTCTGAGGACTTGCAACAGCTCAAAATCACAAAGCAGTCTAAGAAAGGCCAGCAGCAAACTGATTCTGTGTGCACAGGTCTCCAGCTGTGTAACAGTTCTCAGTACTTAGAGCAGTCTTTCTCAGCTGAGTGTTTTAACTGGACTTGCAGTGTTTTCTCCAGGGTGAGTGACTTGATTGCCACAATCCATCTGGCATCTTCTAGGGCACTGCTACTGCTGGACTTGGGCTTCAGCAGTAGCTCACCCAGTTTTAATCTGGAGGTAGTTGCTTAGGAAATGTGTTGTGGAGATTTTATAAAAGCTGCTTTTAAATGACAGTATGTTTAATTTTCCTTTGTCTGCCTTAGTTATTCAGCAAGACATGAGTTTTCTTGCTTTTTGCTCCATCAAGAAGGAGTTGGTTGATGTTGTCTGGCATACACTGCCATTTGGTGCCACCTTCAGAGCGCAGCAGCTATGGGGGCTTCAGGGAGAGCAATTTGAAGGTCATGCCTGGAGGCTGTGCCATGAAGATATGCTTTAGAGCTTGTACCAGGAGCACCCTTTAAATGTTAACAGTTGGCTGGCCTTTTGTTTTGGGTTGTGTAGCATCCTGTGTGCCCAAGTCTAGCTGTTTGTCATTTGGGAACCCAACACCTTTATTCTTGGAAGCTGCTTCTAACATCCCTCTTTGCCTGCAGGCTGGTATATTAGCTCACATCTGGCTGGAAACTACCACCAGCATTTGCATCTGATTTAATTACATCAGAGTTCAAACAGGTCTGGTGAAGTAAGCATTAGCTAGGCCTAACAAAGTCAGGACCAGGGCTGGTGTTCCCACTTTCTTCCCTTTCTATCAGTTTGATATTATCCCAAGTTTCTGTTTAAAGCATAGCTGTGTTTGCTTTAACTGACTTTGTTTAAAAAAATTCATTCTTTTTCACTTTTTCTGTTCTATGCTGATTCTGCTTCTGTTTCCAGTGGTTGTTTGGTCTTTGGGGGAATTTTCTTGTTCATCTGTCAGTCTCACTGTCTATTTGTAGTCCCTTTCTTCTCTGCCTGCGTTGGGGGTTGAGATTTATGTGCTTTCAACACAATCTTCTGTGGGTAGCCAGGAACATGTTAAAGGGCAAGCAGGTGGCTCTCTGGATCTGAAGGCGTCTCCTGGATTGTCCAGATGGAAAGATCTGGCTGATAGTCCCAGGAACTTGGTGCCTTCTCTGAGCAAATCTGTTTGGACAGCACCATGTGGTACCCATGCAACCAGAAAGGTGAGCAGTCCTCCTCATTAAGACGAAGAATAGTTTCCATCCTGTTTCTTTGGAAACTCCACTTGTCACATGGCCCATCCCTTTCTTTTCCCTTTGCTGCTCTAACCAGCACAAGGCCAGGATGTATCCAGCCCCCTGCCAGGAATGGTAATCCTTAGCCACTTCCTAAGCAGTGCAACAAGCAGGACCAGTTTTTTCCTTCATGATAGTGCTGAGGAGCCTGTGGAGATGGGAAGTTGGAGTATTTCCTAGCCCACCTGCACACAGAGACTCTGATGAACTGCCTGGTGGGCCAGCAGAAGTCCTGGGCACAGGCAATGCTGTTGGAGGTCATAGGGAGGGAGACTCCATCAGCTCAGTGAGGCTTAGCAGCTAATTAGAGCAATTAATGAGTCAGACATAGTAAAACCTAAAGGTATAGCCAAATGAAGCACTCCAGACCAACCTGCTGTGTCTGTCATAGGCCTGGTTTATCTGGACTTGTATTTCCTCTGGCCAAGGGCTAGGGAGGTGCCCTTTGACCACTGCAATGAGCTTCTGCACCTGGAAACTGCTACTGCTGCCCTGCTAATTCCTCCACAATCACTGGGAAAGGAGGAGAAGCCCTCAGATTGCTCTAAATGTTGCAAAGTTGGGCATCAGAACAAGGGCACTGGAGACCAGCACCAATGTAGAGGTTCTGGGGCTGGTGGGGCAGGGAGGCTCTCCAAGCATGGGAATGCTTTCCTGTGCTTTTGTTCCCCGGATGCTCCTGCCTGCTGTGTGCCTTGCTGCAGAACAGGGCATATGTGCCTCCAACCAAACCCTGATCTCATCTTCCTCATCCAGGAACTGCTTGTTAGAAGTCGGAGCAGTGGCAGGCTACCAAGTGCTGATCCCAGGCTCCTGTGCCTCCCTCTCAGCTAACCAGGGCTATCCCCATTTCCTGACATTTACCAGGAAGCCTGTGTGCTGCCTGTGAGGAGAAAACAGCTGCTGAGTAGTCCAAGTAAGGTTTCCTCTTATCAAGGCTGACCATGTGTTGGCAGGTTTCCTCTTGCCGTCAAACAGGGACAATCCCTTACTCAGAAAGGGCTGGGAGAGCTCAGCTGTGGAATTCTATAAAGCTGGGGTTTGCCTGTGCTGAGTGCCAAATAAATGAATTAAGGATCAGTAGCTAATGGCTCTATAACAAGATTGCAGTGACATCTTCCTTTTTACCTCTCATATAAATGAAATTTTGAGGAAGATCAGTTGCCCTCTGGCTGGGCCAAGTCACCTGGGTCTTGCAGTGGGATAAAAAGCTGTTGGGATACTTCTTCCTCTTCCCAGAGCACCCTTGTGCAGGAGAAGAGCACAGTGTGTCCTAAATCTAAGCCAAAATGGGCTCTCTGTGCACAAAGAAGCTTGGTCCCATGCGGTGTTTGCATTGTGTCATGCTCCTACAGCAGCTGTACAACCTTCATTAAATATCCATGAACCTCTACAGAGAGAGAAATCCCTTGGAAACTGGCCTTTATTAATTCTACTACTCAAAAAATGATTTGTTTTGCTACAAAAGGAAAAGCTTTACTGTTGTTTCCCAAGCTCCATAGGTCAGTCCTTTAGGAGGAGGTTCTCTACTTGTCCTTGGTGTTTTTTGTTTTGGTCTTCAAGCTGGCCTAACACCTCCTGCCATTTCCCAGCTGGGCAGAAAGCACTCTGGAAGTGAAAGTACATGTCTGTGTGTGTCAGGTACCTTGCTGCTGAGCAGTCAGCCATGCAAATTAACATCTCTTTAACCATTTGGAGGGGAGAAAGAACTCCAGATTGACTCTCAAGTGCCTGTGTGAGCATAAAATAACTGACAGCCTCTTTGTTTAATTAATGTTGTGCAGCTCTGGGTGGATCCTTGGCTTTCATCAGCCTTCAGCATTCTTGAGTCGCTCTCTTGCACTAGAGGCATTTTTGTACAAATGAGTTGCTGAGGAAGGGCGTATCTCTCAAAAGCTTACATGGATGTACATGCCTCCTTCTCACTTCTGAAATAAAATGACATGGCTTTGCTTATCTGAGGCCTGTCTCCTGTGTTGGAGGAAAGCCAGGAACAGCATTTATATCAGGGTTTGCTGCAGCCACACCACTGGTACAGGGCCACTGCCTGCCTCTGCTTCCTTTAGGAGCACCGGGAATTGCATCTAAACAACCCTAAGCGCTCTGCTCAGGCGGAGCCAGGCTTCAGACTCTCTGCCTGACGGCATCCCTGGAGTGCCCCCAGCAGTGATTCCTCCGTGGTGGGAGCAGGGCTGGGTGCTGTGCGTGCTGACCCTGGCTGTTTGTTGGCAGGGGATGAGCTGGAGTACATTCGGCCCAACGTGTACCGGAACATCGCGCGGCAGCTGAACATCTCGCTGCACTCCGAGAGCGTGGTGTCGGACGCCTTCCTGGCCGTGGCCGCGCAGATCTTCACCGCAGGTACGGTGCCCAGACACGCACAGCAGCAGGGCTGCCTGCAAAGGAGCAGCATGGAGACACCTCCTGTGGAAATGGATTTGTAGAGAGCTCTCAGGGCCTGGTAGAAGGCCCGCGTAGTATGTGTTTGTATACAAACTTTGAGATAAGAAGTGTTGATTTGGAAATGCCGTGGGATAGGATAGATATTGTTGAGAGAGAAATAGAGCGAAAAAAAGTTTCAAAAAATAGCCTTACAAATAAGACTAAATACTTTGAAGAAATAAAACTGTGAAAGATGCATTATAGTGGGACCCACGAGGGGTAGTTTTAGGTGATTGGTTTTTAAGACACCTATAGCATGATGTGGTAAGAAGCTGATAGGCCAAAAAATGCTTATAATGTACTGTAATTAGGAAACAGTTGGCTTCTGATTGTGATAGCATGAATTAAAACATCTGTATTGTCTCACCCTTCTCATGAGACTGAAAATAAAATAGGAGTTTTTAAAGCACCTCTCAGTTGCCCCATCTCTGAGTCAAGAAAAGGGTATTATCCAACACCTCTCTTGGAGAAGGCATAGCCTGCAAGGTGGGGCCTGCTTTCTCAAAGGGCTGTGGGCAGTTTGGCAGTGTGCCCTGCTTTAATGATTTAATGAGAGCTCCTCTCTGCTGTCTTCTGGCAGGGAAATGTCCTGGGTTGTAATATCCTCCCAGTAGGTTCTGTCTCATTCTAGAAGGCACCTCCTGCCCTTCCTCGTTAGGAGGTGGTTCTTACCTCATTGCATAGGGAGGTCACTCATTCCAAGCTTCTTTGCTCACCATTGGCAACTGCAGAAGATTCATTGCATGGGAGTCTCCCTTGTTCCAGCTCACTCTGCTGATGCTGGGAGCCAGAATCAACTCATCACAAGAGAGCTCCTCTCCTCCTGGCTTCCTTTCCCACAGCAACACCTGGAGTTGCAATGAGACCTGCTGCTTCTTCTTTCTCATGTTGGGGAAGTCTTGGTCCTTAAGGCTGTTCCAGATGAGCAGGTGCTTTGAGCTTTCTCTCTGCTTAGATGTGAGTGTTCTAACTGCTGCTGCTGTTAGACTGGTTCCAGAGATGGTGGTCAAAAGCAAAAATATGCCCTATGCTGCATTCAGCTTTTCCTGGAAACAATCCCTGCTCACAACTGGAAAAGCAGCCTGTGGGAATTGAGGAAAGAGAAACCTTTTAGAGGGATTTATGTCAGGCAGGTTCTGACATGGTTATAGGTTTTCTGCAATGTCTTGTCTGTGGAAGGGATGGTAGATGTTAAAGATTGGAAACAAAACTGTAAAAAGGGAAAAAAAACCCAAAGAAAGCAACTGCTGCTAGCAGAGCAGTATGAAACCACTGAAACCAGTGACAATAGCATGGGAAGTGTCACAGCATGCAGGGACTCCTGTCACTTTGGCAGTACTTGCTACAGGATAGCAGTCCAGGTTTCAGTTGTACTTTCAAATAGGCTACCTCACTCAAAACCTTTTAATTCTCACAATCAACTGTGCTTCTTTATGTGGTACCACTGACATTCTGGAGAAGGCCTGACATGCAGAAGGTCTGAAGACCTGTGGTGGAGAGCACAGATCCTCCCCAGAATCATAACAGATGGCAAAATAGATCTCTGAGAGGAGCTGCCCAAGCAGGGTTTCTGGCAGTTTGAGCAGGGCAGATTTTACCCCCTGGTTAGGGAAAGTGATGCTGTGTCATTGGAAATGGATGGAATTGGACTGTGTGGCTGCTACTGCAGCCCTCAACAGCCTTTCAGAGCATGCCTGGGTTGCAGCTTGCCTTTGCCCTGGGCTGGCTTGGGAGGGCCTGTGAGCTCAGAAAGCAAGAGCTGGGAAAGTATGGCAGGAATGTCTCAGTGTGGCTGTGTACAAAGTGCAGGTGCCCTGTCTTGTCACTTAGTGCTGAGCTTTACTGGTGTCAAGGCTGACAGGAAAACAGCAGTCAGGTTGGCAGGCTCAGGTGCAATTTGCATTGCAGGTGATCTTAGGTGACTACAGCTGACTGCATTGGGACTGAGCCACTTCCAGAGCTGAAGTGACACAGAGAGCAAAGCCAGGAATGCTGCAGGTGGAGCAGACTGTGTGTGCTGTGATGCTGCATAGCCATGATGCTGGGGGGAAACCCTGCTGCCTCCTGGGAATTCTGCTCTCAGTGTACATTGACAAATTCATGGAGAGCTGCATTTTTTTGGGTGTTCTTCAGCTTCTCAGCTCAGGAGCCAAATGTGTGGATAGTTTAAAACTAAAGTAGAAATTGTATCTCATAGTTCCAAACCTGGGTTTTCAGGGTATAAGAACAGAATCTGGACTCAGCCCTCTGAGGCTGACAATGCTGGAGACTTTGGACTCAAGCTCTGTTGACAGTGCTGCCCCTCCTGTGGAGCCACCCTGCTGCAGAAATGGCTGCTAATGTGCTGGTTGCACAGGGGCTGATTCAAACCTTCCCAGAGCTCCCCATGCTCTGTTCTTAATTCTTTCTCATCTCTGCTGAGAGTTGTGTATTTAATTGCTTTTATCAACTTGTTATTGTAATTTCTCCTAGGTAGAAGGTTGCTGAGTGGGAGAGGGGTAGGAGCTTGCTGTTTTTTAACATTCCTGAATCCCTCTGCAGTCTCAAAACTCAGCATTTAACAATAAATCCAGCAAATTGGAGTTGGCTGTGGCAGCCAGACATTCATTCCTCTTTTTTTTTTTTCATACTTCAGAGGAAAGAGGCTCTTAGTGAGCAAAGGAAACCAGACACTCAAGTTCAGGGTGAGTTTTCATGCCAATTACCAAGTTTATTAAGAAAACAGCTACAGTCTGACACTACAGTGCTTAGACAGCTTGTGGAGCCCCACTAGTCACTTAAAATGCCTTTCCAGCAAGGAAGCAGGGGATTTTGACCCTTTTTTTGTGGAGAGGTTTTCTCCTTAATCTTTTTCATGTCTATCTTCCACATTCTGGTCTGGTTTTGAGTCTTCACACTGAGGCTCTGTCTGTGCTCACTTCCTGTCCACACTGTCTACAAGTCTTGACTAAGCCCAAATCTGCCCTGAGCAGCCTGTTTCAATGCCTCTTCTTTCAGTGAAGAAATTTTTACTAATACCCAGTTTAAACATCACCTGGTGCAATTTGGGGCCATTTCCTCTTGTCCCATGGCTTGTCATCTGGGAGAAGAGACTTTAGGCTGAAGCTGTATTTTGTTCCCCTGTTTCCAAACAACTCATTAGTTATTCAGGGTGAGGTGAGCCCATCTGTGTGGGAAGCACTGCAGAGCCCTGTTCTGCTTTTGATGGTAAAGGATCTGCAACAGCATCATCTCTGTGATGTTAGCACTAGTTCTCATGTGTGCTCCAGAGCTGCTCTGCAGGTAGCAGGAGACATTCCCCTGACTTGAACAAGCTTTGGTTTGGGGCCTGGCTAAGGTGACATTTTCCTTAAATTTTAAAACAAATGCCAGAAGGAAGAGGTCACTTGGTGTAAAAACAGAAGTAAAAAAGGGAGAGGCATTTTCCTTTCCTAAAGGAAGCAGTTCTGTCCTGTTGGTGAGAGCTGCTAGGCATGAGGGCTTTTTAAAAGCTTTCAGCCTGGTTTTTACTGGGTTTGGCTTTTCATCAAGAGTGCCTGGGCTGAAGTGAACCCTGTGTAACAGGAATGTAGGGTCAATGCTTTCTGAGGAGAAAGCACTTTCCCTGCAGGAGCAAATGGATGTAGATGACACCAAGCTGACTGGTGCTGTTGACACACTTGAAGGATGGGATGACATCCAGAGGGACCTGGACAAGCTTGAGAAGTGACCCATGGGAATCTCGTGCTAGCAAGGCCAAGTGCTAATGCTGCATCTGCATCGGGGCAGCCACCAGGATCAGTCCAGGCTGGGGATGAGCAGATCAAGAACAGCCCTGGGAGAAGGACTTGGGGGTGCTGGTGGGTGAGAGCTGGACATGCCCCAGCCCTGTGTACTGGGACCCAGAAACCACCTGTGTGCTGGGCTGATCCCCCTGTGTGGGCAGCAGGGGAGGGGGAGATTCTGCCCCTCTGCCCCACTCAGACCTGTCTCCAGCCTGAGGGTCCCAGGAAGGACATGGAGGTGCTGGAGAGAGTCCAGAGGAGGCACCAGGATGATCAGAGAAGTGATGGAGCAGTTTTGCTGTGAGGAAAGGCTGGGAGAGCTGGGATTGTTCACCTGGAGAAGAGAAGCTCCTGGTGACCTCACTGTGGCCTCCAAGCCCCTGAAGGAGCCAACAAGGAAGTTGGAGAGAGGCTCTTTACAAGGGCCTGGAGTGACGAGGGGGAATGGCTTCATACTAACAGGTAGTAGGTTTAGATTAGATATAAGGAAGAATTTTTTCCCAAGGAAGGTGGGGCCCTGGCACAGGTTTCCCAGAGAAGCTGTGGCTGTCTCCTCCTTGCAAGTGTTCAAGGCCAAGTTGGATGGGGCTTGGAGCAACCTGGGATAGTGGAAGGTGTCCCTGCCTGTCAGAGACTGGAGAAAGGAATCTGTTTTGAGATGTCTTAGGATGCTTGGAATGCATGGTAGGGGTGGGTCAGCCCTTGCTGTGGTGAGGTGGTGTCCTGGCCCCTGTACCCCCAACCTGCAGTGTCTGTCAGCCCTGGCACACTGAAGGCAGCCCCCCAGTGTGTCTGAGAAACTGCAAGTCCCACCTGGGACGAAGGCCCAGGATGGGCCAAAACTTTAAGAAGCCTGACCACAAGGCAAGCACATTGTCCTCTAACCCCACCTTCATTTTGGAGTTTTACATCACTGGAACTGGGGTTAGTAGCTATATGTCTGTTTTTCTGTATCTTCCCTGTCTTTCTGTTTTTCTCCCTTTCTTCTTCTCTCTTCTCACGGAACGTGACATTGAATGGGTTTAAAGGTTTTCTGTGTTCAGTGGGCTAAGTCTGTGCAATGGTAAGTGATGTTATGTTGCATTTACTCTTTTGCCAATGTTCCTTAATTTTCTGTAGTTTGCCAGTAAACTTTCATGTTTTTTACCTCTTGAAAATATCTGGTTGGGATTTTCTCCTTTGCATCTATGCAGAGCAAAAGAACCTTGGTTTTAACCCTGTAATTAAGTGACTGGGGTGTAACACTGCCCGTGACAGGGGATTGGAATGAGATGAGCTTTGAGTTCCCTTCCAGCCCAGACCATTCTGGGTTTCTCTGAAATGCTGTTAGAAATGCATCCTGCTGCTCCCTCCTCACTTAGGCCTTATGGCTTGAGCTTCCTGCTTTGTGCACACCCCTCTCAGCTTTTCTCTCCACCAAAGCTTGTTGTGTCTGGCTGTATTCTCCCAGCTGTTGAAGTGTAGCAGTGGATGGTGTTTCTTTGAGGTCTGATTTGGGAGCAGGACTTTGATGCTGAGTGGAGCAGAGGGAAGTTTATTTGAATAACCTCAGGTAGTGTGGTGCCCTGAGACTGCACAGTCACGTCTCATGGCTTCTTCATCTCTCCCCTGGGGCAGACAGGCTCATATGAGCAGGAACACTTTCAAGAGCATTCCTCTCCTGCTAATTCATTTTACCCAGGGCTCAACAGTGTTTACATACCTTCAGCTCCATGGCTGGCCTAAAGAGTGCAACTTGTATTTTGTATTTTTTATAATGCCTTCTAAGCAGCCCTTCACTTTTTCTATATCCTTTTGTTCCATGTCTGTGAGCAGAGATTTCTCTCTTTTGACTATTCCTTTTTGGACCAGCTTTCCATTCCCTGTTGTTGTTAGCTCCTGTGCATGTTAATCCACTCAGTGGGAGGCTGTGAATGGATTGTCTTGCTTGGTGATGAGTGCCTGTTTCACCCAGTGTGGATGGCAGCCAGGCCTTTTGAGGAATTTGGAGCGAGCCAATGTGTTTTCGCTTCTCATGTGCACTGGACAGATGCAATTCCAGCTTATGCTGAGATGCACTAGTGACACTAGTGTCACTTTGAACCTGGCCTGGACATCACGGGGGAGAGAGGCACTGCCCTCTCAGTAACTGTGCTCCTCTGCCCCTGCCATGGGAGTCCTTGAGAGAGAAAAGTTCATGGAGCTGGTGTCCTGGGAAAGTGCAGTGAAGGGCTGCTGGGGCATGTTCCCCTGTCTCTCCTGCCTGGGGCTGGATGGGTGCTGGAACCCTCCTGGGCAGGGGGCCCAGCCACAAGCATGGCCCAGGTGTTGGAGATGCCTGCTCTTCCCTTGCTTCCTACAATATCCAGTGAGAAGAAGAGCAAAAGCTGTGCCCTGCTGTTGTGAGTGAGAAGCCCAGCCTGCTGTCTCCATCTTCTGCCTCCAGCAGTGGCAAGAGGACTTCAGACAAATGGAGACGAGGAAGGGATTTCCTCCTCTCCTGCCCCCATGGACCGACTCTGCTAGTAACAGGAAAGGCAGGCTGAAGGATTGGTTTGACCCCTTTGGGCATGCTCTGGAAAGAGGATGTGACCCCTGAGCCCTCCACATCCATCACCATTATAAGCACTTACCAAGAACTCGTTCTCTTTCTGCTGTGAAAGGGAGAGGGGTCACTCCATGTGCCAGGGAAGCACTCACCTCGTGCAAGGCCTGCAGCAGGCACCACTAAGGAGCAATCTTGGCAGGGAAGCTGGAACTGAAGGGCTTCCTCTCCATCCTCTCTGGACTGACATGCCTTAGAGCAAACTGCTTTCCTGTGTGCTGGGGAAGTCATGGGTCTATTGAGCCTCTGTCTTTCACAGGTTGTGGATACACTTTTCTTCTATTGGAAAGTGAAACTTGGGTTCAAAACAACACTAACCAAGACTGGAGCTGTCTTTCTGTGCCAGAGTGACTTCAGTACTGTCAGTCTTTGTTACTGCCACATAAATATCTCAGAGCTAATGGACTTGCTTCGTATATTTGAAGAGTGTTGTCAGCAGAAGCTTGGGTGTAAGCCAGTGAACTCTTCCCTGGAATTTTGGGTAACTTTTGTTATGTAACTCAAGATGCAGGGATGCAGAACTGTAAAACTGACTTATACTAAAGCTGAATATAAGCCAGCTGAGGCTCTGGTCCTTAATATGTCATCAGCAAGGAGTGTAACCCCTTAAAGCCTCTTTCATTAGGTAGAACTGTATTGACCTGCACTCGGTCGGCCTCTTCCTTGCTGGGAGAACCCCTCTGTCTAGTCTTCTGTGGTTTCATAGCCTCTTCCTGGCTCATTCTGCTGGCTGTCATGGTGACACACAGTGTGAGAAAGGCAGATAAATAGTGTGAATGCCAAACAGGCAGTGAACTTTCTGAGTGACAGCGCTGGTGTCAGGGACACCGCAGGGTCTACTCAGCAAATAAAACCAAAAGAACAGTCACTTTACCTACATTAATAACTTCCTCTGATCTTGGGGATAGTTCTGGGGAAAGACAGTATCACAGAGGATTTGAGAGCCTCACAAAAGGTTAATCTGTAGATTTTTATCTTACATTAGTCATGAAAAATGGGTTTTTTTGTAACGCTGAATGGATTTTCTTCAGTCTAACAAGGTATTCCTGTGGCTGACATTTGAAGAGTTCCTCTAAAGTTTAGTTCTTTTTTATTTAAGGAAAAGAAAAGCAAGCAATTCCTAAAAGTGTTTGTGTGAATGTCCCTTTTGAAGCACGAAGTGCATGAATTGTGGAAATGCTCTGAAATCTGCATGTTTTCTAAAGAAATATAGGGCATTCTGCTGCACTGAGAACTGCTGTGAGGAGGCTGGAGCTCCATCCCAGAGCTGGTTTGGGCTACCTGGGGATCTGAGAGTGCAGTGAAGGAAAGAGGGAGACTCTTTACCCCATTTAAATTGTATTTTTGCTTGCTGAGCACATCCAGTTTTCTAATGGTGTGTTTAACCCCTCCCGATCCATAGATCTAGTCACTTCCATCCTCTCACCTTACTGCAACCCTTCAAGAAGAGTTGTTTGTGGTTTTTAAATATTAGAACGTCACCAGACTTCTGCTACGTTTGGGAGAGACTTTGGACAGATTCCATAGAGACCCAGCACTGTAAAATATTTCCCAGTATGCTTGATAAATATGGCTATTGCAGATAATAAAGTGCAAGGGGGATATGCCATTGTGCAGCACTAGTTCTGCTCGGGAGTGAAAGGGTTGTGTTTCCAGGTCACTGGTCCTGAGGAAAGCCTCATGAGGGGCAGCTGACTGCAATGTTTGAGCATGAAGGGTTTATGACTGCAATGTTTGAGCATGAAGGATTTATGACTGCAATGTTTGAGCATGAAGGATTTATGACTGCAATGTTTGAGCATGAAGGATTTATGCCCAGGGGTGTTGGTAAGGCACAGGGGAGCCCCCGGGAGGCTGGCTGGTACCTAGAGCTGAGCTTCGGTACTTATTGCTGACACCAACAGGAAGATCACTACTGCTGGGACAACTTCTGTGGAGCACCTGCTGCAGGCAGGTCAGCCTGGCAGGAAGGCTGTCTTCTGGGAGATTAGATAGCTGACTGACCCTCCACTCTCGCTTCAGTGGGGTAGCACAGGCAATGTTAAGTAGGCAGTGGCCAAATCCTTGGAGCTACCTGTTTTTCAGGTGGAGACTGAGGCCTGGTCCTTACACTGAAGAGGACACCAGCCCTCATGAGTGCAAGTGGAGGGGCAGGCACTCGGCTCTCTGGTGAGCAGTGACAGGACCCAAGGAATGGCATGAAGCTGTGTCATGGGGGTTAGATTGGATATTAGGAAAAGATTCTTCCCCAGAGGGTGGTCAGGCACACCAGGGAATGTCATGGCCCCAGGGCTGCCAGAGCTCCAGAAGCATTTGGACAAAGCTGTCAGGCACAGGGTGGGATTGTTGGGGTGTCCTTTGCAGGCCAGGAGCTGGTCTCGATGATCCTTGTGGGTCCACCCAGCTCAGGATTCTATGACTCTTCTATTCCAGCTATGGTTCTGTGGACTGTCTTGGCCCCATAACTTTGCCTCTCTTTGTTGCTTTTGTGCCATTATAGAACTGAAGATGTTTATCTTGTGTGCTTTGAGTGTCACATTGGAACAGTGATTAGAAAAAACCAGGAATGCTTTGTCTAAGGGTGTTTAAGCTTTATGTTGAAGACAGAAACCCCAGGTTGTTCAAACTGTTTGAAATCTGTCACCTCCTATGCAGCATGTGCATGGCTGAGAGCAATACAAAACATAGCAGTGCACATCTCCCCTGTCCTGATGCTGCCTTTGAGCTGCTTTTTTTCCAAAGCTGTGCATCCACTGCTGAGAGGCAATCAAACCATACCAAGCTCATATTATTTAATTCTGCTTCTCCATGTGGAGAGTTCTCCCTAATTCTGGTCCCCTACTATTTCTTTTCCCCCATGTGGAGAGCATACAGAGCTGTGGCTGCATGCAGGCAGCACAGACACATGTAATGAGAGTCAGAGTCATTCCTTTGGTTATTCAAGACTGAACTGAGTGTGTGTGTGTAAATATGAATGGCCTTTTTTCTTTTCACAGGCATCACGTGGGGCAAGGTGGTGTCTCTCTACGCCGTGGCAGCGGGGCTGGCGGTGGACTGCGTGCGGCACGCGCAGCCAGCCATGGTTCACACCATCGTGGACTGCCTCGGAGAGTTCGTCCGCAAGACCTTGGTGACATGGCTGAAGAGGAGAGGAGGCTGGGTAAGAAATCCTGTCTCATTGGATGTGTTTCTGCGTGTCCAGACCAGAAAATATCCCAGTTAATGAAAGTGAGAGTGCGCTCTCTGCAGCTTTATGCAGAAAAAGGATGTGTGAGATTCTCTTTCACAATGCTGTGGCCACTTCTGTCCTACTTACACCTTACACCTGTGCTAGACTTACATAACTCTGTTACTGCCTTGTGGCCCCATCCTCAAAACCATCAGTTATCCTTGTCTCAGCTTCCTGCATAGCTGAGGCATAATAATAATAATAATTATAATAATAACAACAACAACAACAATAATTCAGTCCTATCTCACCAGCACCTGTTGTGTTCCTGATCTTCTCCAGAGCTAACAGCCAGTCAGTGGGACACTGTAGGGGTCATTCCTGTGAGGCACAGGCACAGATTGCTGTGGTTGCCCCATCCCTAGAAGTGTTCAGGCCAAGCTGGTTGGGCTTGCAGCAGGCTGATTTTAGAGGAAGGTGTCCCTTCCTGTGGCAGGGGGTAGAACTGGATGAGCTTTAAGGTCTCTTCCAACCCAAACCATTCTTTGATTCTGTGATACTCTTGGCCAGCTGTTTCCTAGAAAGTGGCAAAAAATGAGGCCTGCCAGCTTTATTCTCATTTCACCTCTAAGCACTGGATTTCTTTGGTCTCTCTGTACTTGATGTGAGCATTGGTTCCTGTGGAGGATGGTTCATAGTAAGAACTTTATTTTGGTGCTGTAGCATAGCTAGATACCTTTCCAGTGACCACTCCAGCTGACTGGAGAGACTGGCTGGCTGTGTTAGTGGCTGGCAGCTGGGTGATGTCTGTATGTACCAGGCTCCATGTGCCTGCCTAGCAGGGACACAGACAGTCCTTGGATCCTCTGGTGTGCTGCTGGGCAGATGTTACTTGGGGCAAAAGATTGCCCTATGACACCACTCAGTTCATGGGACATCTTGTTCCCAAGGCATGCACTCTTTCCAGACTGAGCCACAGCAGCAAATTTCCTCTTTTCCAAGAGGTGAAATTTATTCCTAAGCTGTCAGGAAATGGTCAGTGTAGGAATGTGCCCCCTGTTGACAGAGTGACCAAATTATCCTTTGTCTCCTTAAAAAGGAAAAAAGCGCAGAAGTTTCTCTCCTCAATTTGGTAAAAAGACACCTCCTAGGACCTTTGGGACTTCACCTCAAACCTGGGGCTGCCCAATTGGACAGAGGCCAAAAGGTCCCACCTAGGTAATTCATTAGAAAAGAAGAGAACAAAGGAAATAATCACTTTTGTGGGGTGTTTTAGCAGGAGCAAGAACCTCTTACCCCTAGTTTGGTTTTTCTCTATAAGAGCTTTGTTATTTTGCCTTTTATTAAAACCTTTTCTGTTTCCAACACTACCTCAGAAGCCATCCTGCTGATTTTATGCCATATGAGGTAGCTGAGCTATCTCAAGTGTGATAGGTTCTCTGAGAGCTCATAAGACCTGGCTCGAAGAGAAAACCCATCAGATCAGGCTCCTCACCCATACAGTTCTGGAGAGAGTGGGGTGTCTTTTTCCAAATTTGAGTATTGCTCCTTTGTGCTGAGAGTTCCCAGCTGTGTCAGTAGCTGGTTCAGTTACCTGATTTCTTCAGGAGAGTGAAGAAGAACTGGGAAAGTATCACTGTTCTGATTTTGGATCCCTTGCACTTACTAAGTACCAATTGTACCTTAAATCATCCCTGCCCTCTCTAAAACTGTGTTACCTCGAGGCCAGCTGACTCAGGGAACTGTTTGGTTGGGCTTAAAGCAACCTTTGATTTGAATGCCCTGATCTGTTTCATTTTGTGTTCCAAAAATGAATTGTGCCGAGGCAGGTGAAGAGGATATCCTGGGATTAAGTAACACTGTTCCTGCCTGTGAATGCCAGTCCCTGCCTCAGCACCATTTGAGTCTTACTTTAATTGCATGCCTGTAGAGCTGCTTGAAATGTATTCTCTGAAACTTTTTCCCCCCTAAGATCTAGTTTCATTAAAACAGAACTGTTGTGTAGGAGTGCATCTCTTTTTAGTTTCCAACTATTTTTTCTTTGTTTTGGTCAAACTTGCATGCTCTGATAAGCTACCATCTTGTTTTAATTTTTATATTACTTCATTAGAGTTCAAAACAGAATGTTTGGATAGTTCCAAAAGGATATTTTTGGAAAATTTGTTGCATAGCAAACAAGCTGCAAAAGCCATCTCCAGACCAGCACTGGTTCTGTGCAGCTGAGGAGATAAATCCACCACTGGTTCCTTCTGCCAGCCATCCCTCTTTAGATGGACAGCACATTCCTATTGGAGTTGTTGAATCCATGCTGACTGCTCTTGGGATCTGGCCCTAAGGAAAGGAAGCCAAATTCACTGCCCCTCATCAAGCACAAGACTGCTGGGCTGTTCTGATACAGCCCATTTCCAACACCCTTATCAGCAGCTCTGGGCTGTGAAAAGGAAATGCTTTCCCTCTAGAAATGAGGGGTCCCTTCAGTCTGGGGAAATGCTGCTAATCCCATCTTGGGCTGTGCCTCCCTGAATGTTATTCCTCTTGATCTAGGCACTGCAACAAGGAATTTCCCAGCCTTGTTCACTCACAGGCCAGACCAAGCAGCTCTTTGGTGCAACCCTCCACCCACTGCCAGGCCTAGCTTGTGTTGGTTTGTCCTGGCATGCCATCCTTGTTCACATGGCCCCCATCTCTTATGCAGCAGCCTAGATTGAGGCTGCCAAAAGTAACCCCCATACCCTAAGCTGGCCCAGGAAGGACACCATGGAGACTTTGGAAAGGCATTTGAATTTCTCCACTCAGCAGCAGGTTCCCTTGCTGCTTCCATGGGGTGGAGAAGACTGCAGAACCAATGCAAACCTCACAGGAAGAGCAAGAAAGAACCTTTGAGGCATCATCTCTTCCTGGGAGGAGTTTGCAGCCTCAGTAGTGGCTTTACAGTGGAATAGAAAGATTTAAATTTTTTTAGCAGCATTTGCTACAAAGCAGTGTATGTGACTTGAATTTGTTTGAACAATTAACACAGAATATCAAACTGCCATTGCAACAGTTTATCAGTGCCTGACCAGGCAAAAAGCCCTAAGTGGCTTTGAAGTTTTCAATTCCACTGCCTTATCAGGTAGGCTTGATTTGGATAACAACAGCTAAGGCAGTTGTTAAACAGCTGAGCAATTTTGCTTATCTAAGCAAGCCCCATAGAAATTTGTTAAGTGCTTCTGAGTGCAGTTCCTCTTGGTTAGAGCAGTGAGGTCATTGCCTTTGGGAGAACAGAGCAGAGCTTTAAGGAGTTCATGTTTTCTCATCTGGCAGTTAACCCCCTACAGCTGTAATCAGCCCAGTGTGTGTGGGCCTTGTACTGGCTCTAAAACCCACTAGAGCTTATGTTTCTCAAGGATCAGGTACCCCAAAATGTGTGTTCAGACAGGTACCTGTGTGTCATGACTTCTCTCAGCTGAAGGGACAGTTTGACACAAGTGTGTTTAAAACATGACCCCATGCAGGTTGCTAGAATCTGACAGGTTGAGTCAGTTCAGAATATTTTCAAATGCAAATAGGGTGAGTGTGCTAAGCCATGCTGGCAGCATTCAGGGAGACCAACCTTACTTTCCTCCACAACACAGATCAATACCTCCAACCACTGGTACCACATTGCAGCATCTTCTGGTAACTGTCTTGGCCCTGCTTGCTGTGTTTGCTTGTGTTTTTCAGCTACAGGCAGCAGTATTTCCACACCTTGGTGCTGACTCAGCTCTCTCCTGTCATCCTGTTCCTTCCCATCATTGCATGCTCTGTATTCCTTCCTTCTGCAGCCTCTGCTTGTCAGTTATTCATGAGCTCAGCTTCTCCTGATGCTCCCAGGAGATCAGCAGTGTGGTGAGGTGCACTGGGCCAGCCTTCCAGACCTGGTGAATGAGGAAGTGCTGGAATGTGTGGGAGGCAGCTGGCAGCACAGCTTTGGTCTGTAGATGATGATGGGGTTGGTTAGTGTGGCTGTACTCACTAATCAGACTGGGATTTGTCCCTTCAGCCCCTTTTTCCTTTCTTCTGATGATGACCAAGGTTGGTCAGGCAAGGCTCATGCATGTCTTGAGCACAAGCAGAAGGAATAGAGAAGATTATTGGAGCAGTCATCATCTCTCGTGTCCTGTTTTGGGGAGGAACACCTCAGGGTTGAGAGTCTCACTTGTCTGTGCTCAGTCAATAAGAGACTTATGTCAGAAGGTAAATTTGGAAGACTGCTGAGCTAAGCTTGTAAAGAAAAAACTTTTGGGGCTGTGAACATTTGCCATCCTTGTGGATGTGATTATTGTTCCCATTTGCTACCTAAAAGCTGTTTCTGAAAGCCACATGGGGTTGATGTGCTAACAGTGCACCCCCTGTTACACAACCACAGTCCACATCTTGTTGTGCTAGGCTGGAGTTTAACCAGAACTCAGTTATATCATGGGCAAAGATTTTAATTTGATTCCTGCACCAGAAAAATGCATTTTTCTCTCTACCTCTGTCCTGTTCACTTCACCTTCTCGATATTGTCCATTTTCTCCTTCCCATGCCAGCCAAGAGCCCATTTCTATCAATTTGATGGGGGGTTTTTTGGGTTTTTTTGATTTTTTTAATCATTGCAGGCCAGCTTCTCATTAATACTTGAAACTGGCTGCCCAAACAATCTTTAAATCTGGCTCACACATCTGGGAGGCATTCTCCCATCAATATGTATTTCCACAAACAAAGCTACAAAGCTTGCATTGCTTTAGATTTAAATTGGGGGATGGCTTGCTTGAATGTCTTCCAAAGAAAGCATTAAGGCAAGAGAAAATGTGCAAGCAACTTGAGCTGATATTAAACAGGACAACCTCTGGGAAGCATCTGGCTTTACAGAAAAGGATGGGAGCACTGATACTGCTGAGGCTTCCTAGACCTTTTGAACAGGGAAGGAAAGTTGTATTTAGCTATCCAAAATGGAAAGTGCTGGATAATCTTCCTGTAGCATTTCTTTCCCCAGGGATGGCTGAGGAGGGGGACACTTTGCCTCATTGGTGGGGAATTAGGAAAGTGTGTTTTGCAGGGCTCTTGAGCCTGATTTAATAACTTTCAGTGTGTGGAAGTGCCAGAGCCAGCACCTGGCTGCAGCAGGGGTGGTGCCATGCCCTGGGCTGTGGGGCTGGGACAGCCTGCAGAAGTGGCTGACCTGGGCATCTCTCTCTGACAATCTCTCTTCCCTCCTCCTTAGGCAGACATCACGAAATGTGTGGTGAATACTGACCCCAGCCTTCGCTCCCACTGGCTCGTGGCCGCTGTTTGCAGTTTTGGTCACTTCCTCAAGGCCATCTTCTTCGTCCTGCTGCCTGAGAGATGAGTCTGAGTTGCCAAGCACACCCTCCTTGCCCCATCTTCTCTCCCACTCCAGAAGCAGCAAGAAGTAACTGGAGAAGTAATTCCAGACTGGTAACGGCAATCTCTGAAGAGGAGGAAGAGAAGAACTGGGACAAAAAAAAGACTCGTTCTCCTCTCCCATCATCTGGGAGCAGATGATCAACCACAGTCTCCTATTTGCAGCCACATGAGCCTCTCTCACCATTAATCCTTCCAAGAATCTTGTTTCCCTGGGCAGCCTGCATGTGTGGCCTGGGTGTAGCTGGTCCCTGGGCAGCGTGGGACTGTCAGATGGCTGCTCCTCATGGCTGTGTTGCATGCTTCTGCTAGCACCAGGCAGAGGGGAGGAGGAAGGGAATATTATTTGAAATGGGATAAGAAAATAGGAGAGGAGTAGAGTCCTCCACTTCATGTGATTTCCCTTTCAGTCCTCAGACTTGCCTTGTGTTGATTCTTGTTGTTACATTTGTGCTTAAACTTCATCTCCTCCTTTATCCCTAACTCACTTGCTGGGCTCTGCCCCAGCACAGCATGGTGGGTTTTTAATGACATAAAACCAAATAATCTGTCAACAGATGCTTCTCCCTGACATGTCTTGGAGATTGGTCTGAGTAGCTGTGTGAGGGGCAGGATGACAGAGCAATGTGTGTTTTGTTGACCCCTCTTACTGCACTGACCCCAGTCAAACAGGAGAGCAAGGGGCAATGCCTTCAAGCAACAGCTTGGGATGGAATTTCATCATGAAAAAAAATGATTTCTCCACTGAGATTCTGCCAGAGCTAAGCATGTAAGTAGGAAAGGCTGGGGGCCATGGGCAGAAATTGGGAAGCAGCAAGTGAACTGGCTGGCACTCAAAGCAGTGAGCTGTGCTGAAAGTAGCTGATGTATGTTTCTCCTTTAATCTCCTTGAAGTACAACTCGTAGTCTTCTTTGTGGCAAACAATAAAAGAAAATAAGTGGTGTTTCACTACTGCAAAGGCTATTGTATTTGTTTCCAGAGCAGAGTTAACAATTCCAAAAAAGGCCAGAACAGTGCAGAGGCAAACACTCTGGCCATGCTAAAAATACTTCAGCTTTTTCCCTGGTAGAGCATGTTAACATGTTAAAACTGTGACTTGTCTGCTTCATGCCTGGAATTTAACCCATGTTGTTGCCATGTCAGAAACATGCTGGTTCCACCAACAGATGCAGGGCCTCCCTGATGTCAGCAGGGAAAAGCCTTGGAGCCTCTTCTCTGCCAAAGCCTTCTGGAGACTCCCTGCTCAGTGCCCTGCTCCCAAAAGTGTGGCACCAGGCACAGGAAAAAAATGTGGATTAAGAACATGTGGCACTATGGGGGGTTTTGCTGGTTTTTTTTTTTCCCCTGATTTCCCTCCCAAACGTTTAGAGGGGCTTTACTCTTCCTCCAGGAGTTACAGAGGGGTCTGAGAATAAAGCAAAACCTTTACTTTTGGGTACTACCTGTGGGCCAGGTCTGTACTCACAGTTAGTAGTGCTGTGCTCTGACCAGCAGAAACCCTAGCAGAGGATGTGTAGGAGTTAGATCCTTGCACATTCTTGCTTTTTCTGCTCTAGCCCTTTGCACTTTGGCTGATGCCTTGGCTTGTAGGTGCCAGGCCCAGCTTTGCCCCAGTGAAGAGTGCTGTGCCAGCTTGGTCTATGAGTACATTTTCAGTTGCAAAGCAATTCTTGTGGATTAAAGCCCTTCAAAGGCAACCTCCCCCATCTCCACTCCTTCAACAGCAACACTCACTGAGAAGGAGAGAGCCTCCCATTCCACATCAGAGCTGTGTGCTGCCTTGGACAGTGGCTGCAGGGACTTGGGGTGGGTTACACTGATGAAGTTGCCAATGTAGATGCAGCTGATGGTGCCATGAAGTTGGGGCATTTTTATGTGTGTAAAGCTTGCAGCAATTCCCCACATAGAACCAAAATGCCAGAGGAACATTTAATTTTTTAACATTTCCTGACATATTGGCATTAGGGGTTTTGCTGGCATCACTTACAGTTAGGATTTTCTTCCTTAGATTCTTGGTAGATCTGGCTATGGAAATTTAGAGCAGGTACAGAACACATGGGAAGCTACACTAATCACCTTTGAGCAGCAGAGAGAGGATCCCTTCCAGTCTGCAACAGAGGCACTAAAAGCTTTATAATCCATAGCAGGGGGGTGCAGATTTGTTGTCCTAAAGGAGACTTTGGATTTGTTGTGGAAAAGGAGACTTTGGATTTCTGGAAATAGCCTGGCTGTGTGCAGACTTTGACTTGGACAGGTTCACAGCTCATCAAGTCCAGCTTGCCTTGTGTCTCATGGAGTAAATGGGAGTTATTGGGACTGGCAGGACCTGTCTCAATTTAGATGCTGTTTTGAAATGTAATACTTAAGGCTATGGGTTGTTTTTTTTTTTTCAGTAAACAAGTGATATCAGAGGCTCTATTAAGGAACACAAAGTGTTAAATGCACCAATTAAGTGGATTTAACAAGAAGATAATGACAAGCCAAATAAAGCAGCATTGCTGGAAAGGAATGTGTGTGGGTGGGAAGGGGGTTACAAGAGGCAGACAAAGGCTCAGCCTGGAAACTGCTGATAATGAGGAGATGGTGGAGCTCCCCTCAATAAATTTCAGACTTCTCTGGCTTCTGTCTGTCTTCTTGTATTTGCTAGTCCCTGCAAAATACATGCCAGAGCTGAACAGTGTGCTGCTCACCTTGCACTTGGTGTTAAAGGAGGGTCCTTCAACCCTTCTCACTCCTGTAATAATCACATCAGCACCAGCCTCATCACCAAAATAAACAACAAAGCAAAAAGAATTGCACACACCACTGTGCATTTAGGAACTAAGAGTATTGAGTGTGATACACACAAGTGTTTATGTTGTGTTCTGTCCTATCTGTAATATTTAGTCATTTTGGAGTACTTCCAGGAGTCCTTCACAATCTCAGCTGTTCTGGGGCTCTGTGATTTTTCTATTCCCTCTTCTCTTTTCGCCAGTCCTACCTGATGGGAGACATCAGGGTTGGTTGTTTATCACCCTAATAAACATTTTCTTTTTAAATGATTGGTGAAGGTCCTAGGAGTAGATCTAATTCATTTAGTTGTTAAAGAAAAGCAAGAAAAAAACAAGTACCAAGGTTAGTACTATTGTGCTCCTCCATACCAAAAAGTCTGTCTGTTGTTCCTCTTCCAGCATCAAAACCTGGAAACCCCCAAACTAACCATGTCACTCTTTTCCCCCAGTGTTCCCAACTATCTGCTTGAGAAATCTGCTTGTAATAAAAGCTGCCTTCATTTTTTTTAAGCTGTTTCCCACACATTGGATGTTCCAAGTGAGACTTACTTACGAGCTGTCTTGGGGGCTGTTCCCTGTCCATAGTGACCTTTCAGTTCACTGCCCACTTTCATCCCCTTTTGCTGAAGGGCAGCAGCCACAGTGGCAGGGGACAAACCTCCTCTCAGCACAGGGAGACGTGGCTACTGCTCACCCTGTTAGGCACTTGCAGAATCCAGCCAAGCTTTAGCTGTCTCCTGCCTTTCTGTCCCACCAGAAAAACTGGGGGCTCAGGGAAAAGGTGAGGAAAGGTTAGGTGGCAGCACAGGAGGTGCTTAGGGAGAAGCAGGAGGAGGAAGAAAGGGTTGGATGGAGGTGGGAAAACGGCACCTTAAGTATTTTTGTGGCTGTGGAATGTTTTGCAGAGGAGAGTTTTGCCTGTGGTTACAGCAGAGTAGAGCCTGGAGGAACCCGAGCCTCGTCTTGCCTTTGTTCACAGAAGAACCTGCTCCATTAAGGATTATCCCACCATCCTCCCCCTCCAACACCAACCTCATTCTCTGTTTCTTTGTAGTGAACCTACATTCAGTCAACAGAAAAATCTTTATCACAAAGGAGGGAAGCAGGAAAGCCCTCTTGGCTTGGGAGTTTCAGTGATAAGCATTTGAGAAGTGCTTATCGTGTCCTAGACATGGCCTTGCCCCAGCCACAGCCTGACTTGTACCTCTGCCATATCAAACACCTGCAGCAGGTTCCCCTTCTTCAAAGCAGCTAGGGAAAGTGATCTCAGTCTTGCAGCAGATGTCACCTTTGTTCCTGCACTGCTTTTTCTCCTGCAAATGGAAAGAAAACAGTCTGTGACGCCGTCATTTATCAGACTTGCATCTGTATTACAGAGCAAAGTACAGAACAATAGTGACAGGGAGGGAGATTGAAGTTTCCCAGGAAATTGCAACACCAAACTTCCTCATTTTCAGACTCATTATATAGACCCTGAGAAAAAGCTCTAATTTTTTTAAAATTCTCCTTTTATTGTGCAAAGTCTGCAAGTGGATTTTTTTGGTGCACAATTAAACTGAATATGAAGCAGATTGCAAGTCTCTTAGATGGGTTTCTGAAAAGATCAGACCCTGGAAAGATCAGACCCTGAAGGCATTCCAAGGGCTTTGCCAAGAGCATTTTTGATGAGGCTCTCATCAATGTGCATCCTCTTGAATTTCTTCACTGTCATTTTTTTTTTTAGGCCTACTATTTATAATCTTATAGGCATAAATTTGCCACAGATTAATTATTCTCTTATGGCAATGGGAAAACAATGCATATTACTAGATTAGTGACAAGAAAATAGCAATTGAATGTACTGCTGGCTGAGAATACAAATTTCTTCTATGCAAATGGTTTGACAGCTGGAGTTTAAATACTCCCTCAGAAAAGCCTGTAACCTCTTTAACTCTAAACATTTTGACCCACTGGGATTATGAGCCCCCAGCACAGCTAAACAGAGCAATCCTCAATTGAACTTTACACTGTCACCAGGACCTGGAAATGCATTGCATGTTCAAGCAGAGCCTGTGGGAAAGGGAGTGCCCCTGGGTCAATCACATGATGTGCAGACCATGTCCAGACAAGGTCAGATGGAAAAAAAGCCTCCCCTCTCACAGAAGGAAGAAAATAAGAAGGAAGGAGTTGGGAAAGGAATTTCCAGCTTCCTTACAAGCATATTTATTTCAGGGCTTTAACTGAGGAGAAACGTCCTCTCTACAGAGGACAGCAGACAGCATTGGAGTCTCCTCCATCACTGCAGGAAGACTTGCTTGTACTTCTCTCCTGGTGTCAAACACAATCCCCTGTTGTTTCAAATTTCCCCTCCTATCCCTATCTCGTGACCTTCCCTCTTGCTTTTTGTTGAGCTCTGTGTTTAAGCAAGATAAACTTTTATTCCCCATTCCCTGCTGGAGGGTGACTTGCACCGGGCTTGCTCTTGAGTCCCTTTCAGCCACCTCAAGGGCAACTGGTTTGGGCTTTGGAGGACTGTGGGCAGCACCAAGGACCTTCAGCATCACTGCTGTGATGGGAACTGAGAGGAGGGGCTGCTTTGTAGGACCAGCCCTCACAGTGTCTCACCTAACTCTCATCAGGCAGGAGCTGGAGATCCTGCACTGGCCCTTGCTATGCAGATCCATTCTCCCAATGCTCTGTGCCACTGTCCAAGGAACATAAAACCACCTGAAAGTTGATCTTGAAGCCCTCTCAACCTCGTGGTGTTGCCATTTTACTCCTCTAGTGGAGGTGTGAGTGGGGGACTGGGTACAGTTTGTACCTGTTTCCCACCAGAGCTGAGCCAGCATTTTCTGGTAATCTAAGGGGATTAAAAAAAAAAAAAAACCAAAATAGCCTTTTATTTTGATCTCCTTGTCACTTCAAAAGAACAATTCAATCACTGCTAAGCTGCTAGAACATTCTTTGCTCTCTGTTCCTCAGCCAGAAGTGGCCAGACTGCCCTTTTTAAGCCTGGCAAGTTTCTGCCAGCTAAGTCCCTTGCCTTATGCTGTCAGCTTTCCCTCCCAGCTCGCTGGCATTGGTCCTGGCTGAAGGTGGCTGATCCCCATGGCCACCTGACCCAGCAGCTTCTTTTCTCCCCCAGACAAAGCAACCCTGTCCAAACCACCTGGGGGCTGCAGCAGAGCTGGGTGCTCCCCTGAATGGCATTGTGCCCCTTTGCCTGGCGTGTTTGCCCTTTTGTTAGGGCTGGCACATGGTGTTTCTACAGAGTGGGAAAAAAGAGAGCACAGCTGGCTTTTGGGAGGGAGCAAACTCCAAGGATTGTGTTCAAAGCCCCTCCTGCTGCCTGCAAGGTTTGGGTACGCTGGCACTCAGTGGCTGGTGCGTGCCATGAGCCTGTAATCTGTGCCTAATGGTAGATTACTTGAAGCTGAGAAAAGGTGCTTGGAATATCTGTGCCCTTGGCTTTTATGGCTTAACTGGAGGAGGAGAACAGCACTATTAAAAATACTTACGTGTTCAAACCAGCGTTTTGTCTCTGAGGGGGAGCGAGGAATTCTCAGAGTCAAGCCCAGGCTGTGCATTATTACAAGCAATAAACCTGCTGGGGGTTGGAACTAGCTCAAGCTAAATTATCAGGCACTCTTCCCAAACCCTGCAGCACATCAGGGGGAAGACTGGACAAATTGCACAGCAGCTTTGCTTAAATTTAAGCAGTTTAATAAAAATAAAAAGTTAGTAGAATGGCTTGTGGTGTTGACATTGGATTCACAGCCTTGAGAGGGTTTCTGTAGGGAAGAAGACTGGATGGAGCAAGAATGTGTGGGGCAGCTGAGTGGGATGTTCTGCCACCAGAGCTGGCAGAAAGGTTTTCCTGTCAGTTTTAGGCTTCAGCTCTGCTCTGAGAACTGGAGCTGGAGGAGAAGGAGCACACGGACATCCAGGGATGGGTGAGGGGACAGCAGCTGGGAGGAGGCAGCTCTGGCCCTTCAGATCACTGCTGCTTCTCATGACAAAGGGC
Organism: Ploceus nigricollis; assembly: GCA_013399945.1. Lineage (NCBI taxonomy): Eukaryota > Metazoa > Chordata > Aves > Passeriformes > Ploceidae > Ploceus > Ploceus nigricollis. The sequence continues at coordinate 220,325 of VXBC01011643.1, forward strand.
TGTTTCTGTTTGCTGGCTCCCACAGCAAACACAGCTCCAGGGCTGAGTAGAAACGAAGTCTTGAGGACACCAGGAGCCTGAACTGTCTACATGCCAAGATTAATGTGCAGTGGCTTAAATCTGCTCATTTAGGAGTTCATAAAATGTAAAGCACTTAAGGAGAGGAGAAAGGAAAGCCGTAAGGAGAGCAGTGTGGTCCAGGAGTATCCCATGGATTCTCAGTGTACTTTCCAAAACCCAGTTATCTTGTGGAGACAGCTTCCTAGCAAGAAGCATTTGTTGACTGCATATATTTCTGTCTGCAGACATAAAAATTTCACTCAGCCCTGCGTTTGAAGGGAAGAAGAGCAGCTGAGAAAACATTTGCCCTTTTTCAAAGAGCTTTATTTACTTTGGGATCAGAGTGATTCAGCATGGAGGCACCAGCCACGGCTGGAGGCAAAGCTGCATTTCCCTTGAAGAGAGAGTTAAGGATTATATCAAAAGTGGAATTTAATCCTGCTATCTTCCACTTGAAAGATTTAGCAAAGTGCCTCCAATTTACTCCAGAAACTTCTCGAAGTGATGGCCTCAGGCTGTGAGGGAGTGAAATACTGGGAGACTTGTCTGAAGGAAGCCAGACATGTGCATGGCCCTCCCTGCCCTGTTACCACTGTACAGCTGAACATCCCATCCCATGACCAGAAACCAAGGGAAGAGGGAAGAGTGGAGCAACCACGGGGCTGGATAGGGTGATTTGACATCCTAGACCCAGGCTCTTGGGATAACATAGGCCAGCACAGCTGGCCTCTGCATTTGCAGGACGTGTCACTCTCAGGCTGACTCTGTAGAAGGAGGCTCTTCCTTCCCCAGAGGCTTGGTGCTCTGGTGGTGGCTTTGGGACAGGCTGGCATTGGGACAGGGGCTCCTTGGAGACATGGGCTAGTGGTGGCCTTGGCAGTGCTGGGCTATCAGTTGGACTCAATAATAATCTCAGAGGGCTTTTCCAACCTTAATCATTCCATGATTGTATGATTAATCCCATTTTGCATGGCTGACAGCTCCTGAAAGTGGCCATTGCCAGACCATGAGAGGCAGAGAGAGCAGGGCAGGGTTAACCTGGCCCTTCAAATGTGCAGGTTAAGGGGGCAGCTGGAGGAGCCTGGTGTGGTGGAGAGCAGTGGCCTCTCCTGGGGAGGCTGGGGGCAGCCTCCAGTGCTGATTCCCACAGTCTGGAGCTCCAGGAGGTGGGGAAAATCCCAGGCTTGTGTCCCTGCAGGCCTCTCATGCACGTCACCATCTCAAGGGGCCCCTGGGTCCCAGACAGAGGTGTGTATACACAGCACAGACAAATGGGATTTACAGGCGCCAGCTTCCTGGCCTTACTTCCCAGGAGCAGGACTGTCAAGAGTGCACAGAAGACTGAGAAAAACAGTTCTAAAGGGGGAAAAACATTTGCAAACGTGCCTGCTCTCCAGGCACTCCTGGGAGAACATAAGGAGTAGGTTTGGAAAAAAACCTGACACCTTCATCTCCTCCTTTAGTAACAGTTCAACCTGCTGAAAATACATTATTTGACTCAAAAACAGTCTGGGAATTTAAACATTACCCTTATTCCTGTAGCTCCAGCCTCTCCCAGCCAGCTCTAATACCCATAGGAAGGAAGGCCTCCAAGGCAACAGCATGATGCTGAGGAGACCCACCACACAGTGAGTTGGTCCATTTTTTGCTGAAATGTTTGTAATTAAGAGCTCTGGCTCCCCAGTGATGTGTGTCCTATAAAGTACTAAAAATAAAGCCATTAAATAAAGGAGGCACTGTTGCAACTCCTGAAAAACTAAACAAACCAGAAAAAAAAGGCACTTTAGAAGGAAGCACAGTTTGGACTGCCTTTCCTGGCCTGGGATGCTGCTTCTGCAGGTACAAACATGGATTTGTGAATGCAGCTGAAGCCATGGAGTGGAGTTACCCCCACAAACTCAGACTCTAAATGAAATCTGGTGTTTGTGCCCTTTGGATGGCAGCCACACTGCTTTCCCAGCCACCACCATGCTCCAGAAAGCAAAGTGGATGCAGGAACATACTTGTGTCCATTTTTGATAACTCTCACTTTAGCTTTTCTTCCTGCTTTGCTCTGCCACCACTCAGCCAGCACAGCCTCAAGAGCAGCTGCTGATCCTCCAGCTCTGCCCTCTGCCCAGCCTGCTGGGATGCTGGGATGTTGGGATGCTGGGATATTGGGATGCTGGGATGCTGGGATGTTGGGATGCTGGGATACTGAGATGTTGGGATATTGGAATGCTGGGATATTGAGATGTTGGGATATTGGGATATTGGGATGCTGGGATGTTGGGATGTTGGGATATTGGGATACTGGAATATTGAGATGTTGGGATGCTGGGATATTGAGATATTGAGATGTTGGCATGTTGGGATATTGGGATATTGGGATGCTGGGATATTGGGGTATTGGGATGCTGGGATGCTGGCAGTGGTGTTGCAATGGTAGCAGCCACTATCCCAGGTTGTTCCAAGTCCTGTCCAACCTGGCCTTGGACACTTCCAGGGATGGGGCAGCCACAGCTTCTCTGGACAGCTGTGCCAGAGCCCCACCACCCTCCTAATATCAAATCTAAACCTGCCCTCTAAATGATCCTTTTCTATCCTGTAATCCATTAAATATCTTCTGAAGACTGTTACAGGTAAAATAAGCAAGGATGCCATGCAGTATTTCCTCATGAAGGCACCGTAATTAGACCCAAACCTTGGTGTCAGCTGGATCTTAAAGTTCTGTCACTTGCAGTAATATTAAATCCTTACCCTCATTTAAGGTACTATTTCCAGACAGAGGGAGATCCTCCTGGCTTAGGAGACAAAAAAATATTCCAGCCTATATTTAATTTCAATTCCTGCTGTAATTTTTTTGTTTCCAAATTACTCCTGGAAATACCAGCCTGTCATTTCAGGAGAGCAGACTCTCCTTGTTTCTCTCACGAGTGGAATTGTGATTTATTGTGGCCAGAGAGCTACTGAGCCAAATGCTCTGAGCAAAGGTACACAGCCAGTCCTGGAAAAGTGATGCTGTTACTGCCAGAAGGTGTTTAGCCCACAGCCAAAATAGAGGGGTGGGCAATTTAGAGAAATCCAGTAATTTTCCAGCACTACAGGACGCTGCTCCTCCTATGGCACTGCTGTCACCCATGTGTCAGGAGGACACTGCTGGTGGCTGCCTTCCTCGTGCCAGGTTGGAAGTGGATGAATTCACACTCCAGGTGCCTTGCTTTGTGGTGTCTGGCAGAATGCAGAGAATCAGGTTACAAAAACGCTGTGGTGCTGCAAAAATCCCACAATGCATGGCCTGGCCTTGTCTCAGGGGAAATGTTCTTTTATTCAAACACGTGATCATTCACAGTGCTTAGGTAATGGATATAGGATTAAAAGAAACATCTCCATGTCTGGCTTCTCCAGCAGAATAATATTTCAAGGCTGGGAGGCATAAAATGCATAGAAGAAAGTCCCCTTTTGGGCACAGCTGGTGCTTGTAGCCAGGTGTGGTTATTGATGTCCATGCTTGAAATACTCCACAGCATCAAGGCTGGCCTTCTTCTGCTCCTTGATGGAGGCAGTAGATTTCTTCCTTTCCCCTCAAAACTTTTGGGTCAAATTCACCACTCCCTACCCACCAAGCCCTTACAGCTGTGTGTTTGGCCACCCAGATCATGGCTGGAAAATGTTACATATAAGTAAAATTGGCATTATAGTGCTACAGTACTGCTGAATCTGCAGGTCTTCAGTAAAGAGGGTGAAGCTTGGATGTGCTGGTGGGGGTTGGATGCACTGGTGGGGGTTGGATGCCTCCATATCCTCCTGGCCTGGACTTACCCTTCTACAGCCTCCTTATTGTTATTGGCTAATTCAAGAATGTTTTTGCTTATTATCTCATTCCTCTTAATGTTTCCATCATACCCCAATGGGATAAAAGTGCAAAACCTCCAAGAGCTAGAGCAAGGGTCTTGTCCGGGTGCTGCCACGTCGCAAACTGGGAGAAATATTATGAAATATTCTGAGCTGAAAAGTGGAAAGAATGTGTTTCTTGTGTGAACTAAGGTGTAATAATGTGCAAAACCAGCATCTCCCAAAGGCTGAGAGCTCAGGTCCGGCACAGAATGCCTCAGCAAGGAGTTTGTGGAGCAAAGTGAGTGAGAGTACAGCAAACACAATCTTTTAAGAAGGAAGTCAGGTGCCTGAAGCTGCTGCAGCCTCCCAGGATGCCTGGGGGGCAAATACCCACATTCCTCCTGCTGTTGGTGTTTGCCTGTACACAAAGGATGTCTCCTCCTAACCATGGCCACACAGTTGTACCAGCAGAGAGAAGGAGATGTGCCAGAAGTGTAGGATCCCTGTGCTGGGGAGCAAACCTCCCACCCACGAGCTCTGATGCTGGTGTCCCAAGCCCAACATGGGGTTAATCCATGAGGATTTTTCAACAATGGGTGCTTGAAGGTGGTAGTGCCAGGTGGTCAGCTGGCAGCATCTCCATGGCCTTGGGAGGAGATGGATTTCCACCTCTACCCAGCTGCCTGTTTCCCTGATGCTTGTAAGTGTTTGTATTTTGGAGCTCCAAATATATTTGGAGGTATTTTGTATCTCCCCCACAAAATAAAAGGTTTTTCAAAACAGCCACTGTTCAGGGGTGGGGTTTGACACACCAAACAAGGCTGGTGGGGTTTTGTTTCCTGTGGAAACCAGGCTAAAGATAAACCCACTCCAGGCTGACACCTCTGTCACCCAGTGGGGACGCTGGACATCTCCTCCATGGCCTGATCCATGCAGCAGTCCCATGAAATTCCAGTTCAGTGACCACTGCTCTTCTGAAGGCTGGCATGGACCTTGCAATAGCCAAGGCCAATTCTGGGCTGCTGGTTTTGGCACTGAGAAAGTCCAGGTGATCTCCTCAGTGGTGACAATGCAATTCCTGGTGATGGTGCCACTGCTGGTGGAGATGCTTGGTGGTGATGCCGTTCTGGCAGCTTTGGAGCTGTAAAATATGTGTGGTGCCACAGGGCTCTGCTGCTCAGCTGCCTTGCCACACCTCTGCTGCTTTTCCCAGACTACTTTCACCTGCAATATTTTTCACCATACAATGTCCCAGGTTTCTAATCATGATCACTGTGCTGTCCTGTCCACTGATGCCTCTTCCACGACAAGGCTATGAGCTCATTTTGACCAGCTCAGCTCCGTGGGCATTGCTTTCAGGCTGCCTGCAGGTGTGCTGCCTCGGGCATGTTTCAACAGGGCTGCAAACGAGCAGCAATTTTAAAGAAAAATGAAATAATCAGGCCAGATCTTGTCAGATCCTCTCAGCTGATGGATGGAATCCATTTACTTTATTGCTTAAAAAAAAAAAAAAAGAGAGACAAGCCAACAAATCTCACTGGAAGCATACCTGCTTCATCCAACAGCTGCTGCCAACACATCTCTGGGCTTGGGAGAAGCTGAGCATGGGCTGCCCCACGTGAGAGGTGTGCACTTCTTGCAGGCTTCATTGTAGGGAGAGTTGAGAGCCAGGTGCACAGAATCCAGGCCAGGGCTGCATCCCAAGGTTTGTCTGGGGAGTGTTTGCAGAGGAGAGACAAGAATGAAGAAAGAAAATTGAGGGATCTGTGCTCTGCAGCTTTCTTTGAGCTGCCTACAGCTGGCTGGAGGTGAACAAGAGGCACCTTAGCAATTCTTTCTGGGGCTGTGTCAGCTCCAGACCACAGAAGGAGCTAAGAGCAGTCATGGAAAGTAGCTCTGGCTTAACATGTCCCTCACTAGACACAAGTGACATTTCCAACAGACCCATGTCTGCCTCCTTTCTCTGGTGGTCATTTCAAAAGAATGCCACCTTTCATACTGGGGAGGAGAAGGTCAAAACCTCAAGCTAAGGGACTAAATTCCAAATTGCATTAAGATAGCTGACATTGTAGGCTGGCTTTTCTCAGGCACCAAGAATGCACCATTCTATTTGGCTTAGGGCATGAAACATCATCTGAGGGGGAAAGGAAGGTGGGCTCCGTGTCGTGCAGAAATCTGGTGGCCCTTGTAGGTTCAAACCTTGGCTTGGAACTTTTTTATGTCTCTCAGTAGCTGGCATGGACAGCATTGGATGTGGAGATGGTGTTGCTGCTCCTTCCTTCCACAGCCTCTGCCCTGGTGGCACCAGGGAGGGAGGGATGGATGGATGGATGGATGGATG